>JAEQBH010005099.1:0-167895 GCA_016808115.1 Tetrastigma voinierianum
ATACGATATTTCTCCCATTAGGTGAGAGGGATTTTTCTTTCCTTATCATAAACCGATTAATAAGTGATAATTGATAAATGAATTGTAGAAACATCCTACTTTCCT
Source organism: Tetrastigma voinierianum (assembly GCA_016808115.1). Lineage (NCBI taxonomy): Eukaryota > Viridiplantae > Streptophyta > Magnoliopsida > Vitales > Vitaceae > Tetrastigma > Tetrastigma voinierianum. The sequence continues at coordinate 106 of JAEQBH010005099.1, forward strand.
AATCGGGTGGAGGTTGTATTTTCCTTTAGTAATGAGCGCTTTTGATTATATTACCAAATTTCTTTGAAGGTGACTGGCCCTCGTTTTGGGCCCGTGGCCTGGGATGCCATCAAGGGCCCAAAGACTAGTACTATGCTCAGCTTCTAATCCCTTCTACGCCCTACGCCGTTTCCGTGCCCGCGCAACAATATTTTAAACCTCGACAGTTTATATATATATATATATATATATATATATAGTGTATGTTTTATAATTTAATATTTAAAATTTTTATAAATCTGTACTTCATCAATATAATGGACATATGGCTTATATTATTTTTTAATAAGAAAAAAAAATAAGGGTTTATTAGATAAGATGATTACACTCAAATGTACAAAAGGTGCAAAAGCTTGTGATTTTTTTATAAGACGCCAATATTTTTAATCGGAAATATTTTTCTTAGGTCGTATGCTAATACACAAACTTAGGACATTCCTTATACTCATTGATTGATGTCATACTTAGCTCATATATTATAAATAACCTAGTATATACATACAAACACCCACAATTAAAATATGATCGATTTCATTTTTTTCTATTTATTTCACCAACATCGCGGAGATATACATATATTACTCTTTAATAAGGAAAATGAAAGTTCGTTATAACTTAAAGTAAATATATTAATTCGTATTGTGAGTGTACGTTGTATTTCCAAATTCTCTTATGTAGGTCATCGTATAATACACTCAACATAGGACATTATTACATTATATTTTTGAGCTTAGTATTTGATATATATGTTGAATATAGCCTAGCTTGATTGACATGCCAAATGATAAATATTATATTATTATTTTTAATTCATATTTTAAAATTTAAAATATGGGTTAAATACTTTTGCATTATGATTTTTAAAAATAAATACTAAATGATAATTACTATTTGTTAATATAATATTTTTATATTACTTTTTTATTTAAAAAATTGTTTAACTTGTGATTTTTTTAATTTTAGGTTTACAAAATTTTTAAATATAAAAGAATAAAAATGAGATTATAATATGGAAAATTTATTATAAATATTTAAATATTATATAGAAAACATTAGTATTTATTTGTATATGTATTAAATTATTTATTGCTATAGGGGAATGTTTTTGTAAGTATTAAAACTCAATTTACTTAATATATTTATTACACAAAACAAAAATTCAATAACGAAAATAAAAAGTAAAGAATAAATAAATTTCAAAAAATAAACTTTTTAGTAAAGTAGATTTTCAAAAGAAGTGAAAATAAGACATTATCTTATAAATTTAATTAAAAATAAAATAATTTATTTTGACATTTATTCATTAAAAATAAAGAAAACAAAAATCTAATAAAGATAATAATAACCAAATAAATATGATGATGTTTTTTTTCAACCTAACTCCGCCGGAAATACACTAATCACACGGCCTGACCGTTTCATGTCAGCTCTCCGCAAAAACAAGAAACAAAAATGACTACGGACTCGTCATACCTCCGATGCCTGCCATTTTTCGCAACAGGCACCAACTCTTGCGACAAAGTTTTCGATACGTTGCATACCTTCACCGAATACGGAGTAGCCCTGCATTTATAAATTATAATCATGATAATTTTCATACTTGATGATGACACGTATCAGTATATTTCCTTGTTGAGGACGATATGACATTCCATTTACGGTAGATTTTCTTTCCTTAACGTAGAACCGATTAATAAGCAGATGACGGCAAGCAATAATTACGGTGCATTCTACTTTCGACGATAAGACACTATTTCACTACTGATTCATACCAAGCCTTTTAAAGTACACGCCGTTTCAAATGATTGAAAGTGATACCCATTACTGGGCCCTCATTCACTAAGATCGGGCCCACTTTTTAATCCCGACGCTCGGCCATGGGCCTCGCCCCTCAAGGTGCCTATTATTTTAAACCCCATCAAAATATATTTTCTAAAATAGTGACTCGCATATCAAAATTTCAAAATAATTGAAAATAGGATATTATGTTATAGATTTTAATTAAAATCATAAAATATAATTTACATAAAAAATCAAAAAAAAAAAAAACGTGAAGACAAATTGAATAAAAAAGGAAGGGGGTTGTGTTAAGGGTGGGCTAAATGGGATGGAAAGAAAAAGAAAAGGAAGGTATGGGAAATCAAAATGTGTGGTGGTGAATGGAAAATGGATATTTTTGTTCCATCAAAATATACGTCCTTATACGTGTGGTGGTGGAATGGAAAATGGATACTTTTGTTCCATCAAAATATACGTCCTACTAGCTTGATGGAATATCAACTTAGAAGCCTGAACCAAATGGGGTTCCAAAACAAAGGAAATACTGATGACCTGTTTTAAGACAGGCTACACACTATTGAAATAACTAAATTCAATCTCCATTAACCCACAGTCCAAATTTCAGAAAAATCCAACAACTAAATTTTGAGGAAACTCACAAATATAGAGACCGCTTAACAACACTTCAATACTATACTAGTCCTATTATGAATTGAATTACTCATCCAGACCTCTAAATCAGATATCCACCGCTCAAAATATAGATCAACATTTTATACTCAAAAACTAGGAAGATCCAATTGTTAAATAAAGAGATACACAGATTCAAGTGAGTGCAACTCCAGAATGTAGATTAAGATGTGTTTGAACAGGTATCCAGAACTCAAAATGATCCACTGTGAATGAATAAGTACTCAATTTATAAAACTGGAAAGAAAAAACAGTCCATTTCTTTCTTCTTCTCTTATTTTTTCTTCTTTCAAAATTTTTTTAGAAAAACACATTTTAACCTCAGCACTTTCACATTTTTTTACGCTTACCTCAGCATTTTAAAATATTAAAACTAACCCGTTACATTATCCAAAACATGAAAAATAAGTCTTTTTGGTAACAATTGTTATCTATTTTTCCAAGAGAGGATACGTTCCCATATCTTGTGGGATTGCCCTCTTGAAGTCCATGTGTCCAAAGATACTAGATGAGAGGACATGAGTATGATCCCATATGCTTATGCTATAAGATTAATCATGTATACTATGTAATGTATTAGACTCGACGTATCAATATGTTATGAGAGTCACAAGCATATACCAGTTGGACCCAAGTGAGGGTTATTGGGCGACTATCAAGAATATTCTCAAGTACTTGAGAACGACTATGGATGTATTCTTGATTAATGGAGATAGGGATCTTATGGTGAGATGCCAACTAATAATTTGATAGAGATGACTCCAAATCTCAATAAAGCTAAATGTTCACATTGAATGGTGGTGTCAATGGGTGAGGAAGAGTTCCAAATGGGAGATGGTTGAGGTTCAGTTTGGCACTGAATTAGAGTATATCGTTGATTTCGATGGCAAAATTAGGAAGCTTATTTAGGCAAGGTAGTTCATTTATGAACTAGAGTGGTCCCAAGATTGCTGATCTCTGACATCAGAGTATTTCCGGCGAAAGCAAAGGAAACTACTGCCTCATCAAAGGTCCGTGACGCCCAACTAGGTCCTGACAACCCGGTCAACTCGCAGCACTTTATGGATTTCGTGACCCAATACCACATCATTTGAGTCTCATTTATCAGATCTATACTTTCACAAAAATTCCCAGCTTTTGTTCCTAGGGAGTCACCCAACATACAACCTCGTATAACAAGATAATCATAACCTATCTGTGTCTCAATGTAAGTAGATTTATCACACAAATGGGCCCATCCGTCCATATCCCAATATACATCCATTTATCAGACCCATTCATTCACATTTAAATTTAAAATATGAAAATAAAACACTTAATTACAGTCTTAAGAGTCCGATCACGGCCCTCTTACCATAATTGCATACCAACTATTTAGACAATAGTCCCAAAAGAATTTAATTACAATTCTTTTATACAAAATACTTTTTTTACAAAGGTAATATCAAGGTCACACATCGGCCTCCTTCATAATCACGGCCTTGTCAGAGTCTCCTTGTACACCCCCTGTACTTGAAAGGGGGTCCCACAACGGGGTGAGCAATGCCCAGTAGAGAAATTCTCCTACAAGGGCTACTTTCCACCTAAATGCACATGCAACAACACACACTCATCATACCACATTCCATACGTAAATGCACTCGCATGGAACGTTTCGCTACGAACGGCATTTGCACTCTTCTACGCCCATAACCCGAGTCCCGACCGACTCCCTCACGTACACCGCGACGCCTGCCGAAACCAATCATCGGTGTTTCACCTAATGACTAACCCCATCTGACAACCCTCCGATATTCATTTGAATTTACCAAATCTCGGTAGGGTAGCAATTTTCGGGGTCTCAACGCAAGCTTCGTGGTGACGCCCATTTCCTGCAGTGGTCCATCGATAACAACTGTTAACCCTGTTGATATTCATGGATGTATGGTAACCCGACACCACCCATTGAGTCACCTTTTTCCAAATACTCAAGACTTAATCTAAAATTCCTGGAAGAGTTCCTTGTACAGAGCTCTACCCGAAATACAACTCTGTCCCAATATTGTACAACGACCACACTAGGTCCACATACGAGTAAAAATGAGTAAAAATGGCCACTTTGGCCCATACATTAATACTCATCAAAAATCTAATCAACTATATTACAATAGTTCAAGAGTTATTACATTACTCTTAACCAAAACATATATCAAAATTTAGAGTTCTAATACATGTTTTATAAAATAAAACAAATACATGTCGGCTTTCTTCAAAGCGGCCTCTAATGAGCGCTTGTCTTCTCCTAAACACTCTATACCTGAAATACTGATCCTCAACAGTAGGTAATACCCAAGAGTGATAATTTCCTACATGGGTTAGCTTCCCACCCATGCATGTAATGGCAAATCAAACACACTCAAGCAAATACATGATCCTACTGAATGTCTACATGCCCAAATCCCATGTCTCAGTCAAGCCACGACTTCACACATGCCTAAGCCAAATGCTAGAAATACATGGGCTCAAAACAAAAGGTTTTGTTTCAAAACATACTATCAGTTTCGTAAATATATTGACAATTCCTTCAAGGCGAATTTGTTGGATAATCCTTCAAATAATTCATGTGCCCTCCTGAATGTTGATAATCTTCTCAACCAAAATTCCTTCCGGAAAATCTTCCCATTTGTTCACAACCATTTTCCTTTTTTTTCTTCTTCATGTCATGTACTCACACCTACACCATTCCAGGTGCTCATATGGAATGCATTATGCCATTTCCAAACAATCACAATAATATATAACCATGCATATATTAACAAATTCACATACTAATCACATGTTATTCAATTCATAGCAATAACATCAAAATTAGCTCACATAAATAATAAAACAATTCAAGCACCATTTGAACTACCTGGCTAAATACAAATCACACACAATCACGTGAACAAGAAAAACCCTCTAGATCCCCGACTGCTCACGTACCACTCTGGGTGGATTTTCCTCACCTTACCCAAATATTTTGAGACCAAAAACACTACTTTCATCTGTGCCTTAACAAATCCTCATCCATTAAATGGCTCTTGAATAAAGAATAAATCACAGGAAAAGACCCCACTCTGAGTTGTCAAACTCCACAAAATCGTTGTCCACGTGTAGCCTCATAAACAGTAGATCAACTTCTGGGCTTCTTGTACCAGGAGAACCACCGTCTAACGTTATGAAATCTGCAGTAGGTTGCATTTTCTCTCTCTAAAACCCCATTCTCCCCCTCACTGCGCACACCAGCTAGAAAAAATGGAGAAGAAGATGGTCTTTTGTCTTATTTTAATCTTAATTCTTTCACTTAATTCCCTTTGTGTCCTTAGTTTGATTTTTAAAGCTGACACATGGCTTAATCAAGTCATTTATCTCTATCCTCTCACTAATCACGCAACACGCTGTCACACGGGTACATGTAGATATGACTTTTGTCACATCACATGTCTCTATAAGTTGTTTATACTTAATACCTGACACCCGCCACTGAACTAAATCCCATCGTCTTTAATTCGATGTGGTGTTGATTTCGCGAGACGATTCCAACCTGCAAAGTCATTCATTATCCGGGAGATCTAGAAAATTTTCTGCTTTTGACCAAAATTGTATTATTTTACCCTTTTTTTTAAAATTGAATTTCGTTTTACCAGACACCTTTCGACACTTTCGCGAACATTCATCGCAAGACACACATGCCCAATCATAAATAAAATTTCCAGTCTTTCACTCGGGCGGGATCTACCTCTATCTTAATTCACACCTTAACACATGTATATTTATTTATTTTAATGCTAGCGCAACGTCGTCTATTTCGAAATACTACATATCTCAACAAGAATGCATAATAACCAATAATTACACACACACTCGACTAACGATGTCCCCATGCATATGAAATTAAGATACGCTATTTCATGTTATGTCATGTTACATGCATAATGAGAGCTTATATGCAACATTTCAAAAAACATGGATAATTATATATATTTTTCATAATTTATATCCATCATGTCAATACATCAAATAGTTTTATATTAACATGAAGACAGGTACCCTCTTACCTTCATGGCTATGAACCATTTTTTGTCCTATCTCGCCATCGAATCGTGGATACCAAAACACACAATGAAACTCAAAGACATCAGTCCCGGGATCAAAACCAAATCTTAACACAGTCCGGGATTGCACGGAACCAGTCCCAAAAATTTCCATTATTCAGTCCCAAAATCTGGGGGATCAACCACCAATTTCGCCATCGTCCAAGAATGCCCATGCCTTTAAATGGCCTTTAGGCTAGAATAAATCATAAGAACCTCACCTCGAAATACGAAACTCTCCTGATCACACTTTAGCCTCACAGATAGATGAACTTTTACCTCTGTCTCACTTAAACCAACAACTAATTAGATCTTGGGAGAGAAATGGAAAACCCATTGTTTTCCTTTTTCTTTCTCTCTCTGCTCCATTTTCTTCTTTCTCCTCTCCTCCTCTCTTTTCTTTTTTTTTCTTCCCTTTCTTCCTTTTTTGTCTTATCCACCCGAACTCCTTTTTTGTTTGCTCCTCTCATCATTTCCTTTTCATTTTCCTTTTTTTCTTTTCCTTATTCATTTTCTTTTTCTCTATTTCACCATTTGACTTTCTTCCCTTTTGATTGTCATACCCAGATTGATCAAAGTGGGGGGTTTCCCACCACTTTCCTCCTTTGCCACTTGTCATGCTCACATTTTTTTCCTTATTTTCTTGATTTTTTCTTTTCCTTTTATTTCCCTATTTTGACACATAGCTCAATGTGAGACATTCACACAAGTGCACACATGGCTCATGCCATGTGTCACTCCTCTAGGGTGCCATGTGGCATCCATATGCTCATGCCATGTGTCACTTGACACCCGGTGCCTCGAAAAACTTGAAATTTCGATTGTCTCGGAATCCGACGAAATTCGATGAGGTAACTAGATTTTGCGAAACGAATTCAACGATGAAGTCCGTTTCATCATCTAAGATCTAGAAAATTTCCAGTTTTCAATCGAAATTACCATTTTACCCTTTTTTAGAAAAATTGAATTTTTCCCGGGTTTTACAAGTCCAACCTAATACTCAAGGTGATGCAATTTGATTTGAGAAATCTTTGGTGATCATGATATAAAGATAGAGATATGCCCACTATGGTTAGAATATGTCTCGATATGTCAAGCAAGCCACTCTTTAAAAGCATGATTCACATCTATTCGCTTAAGGGTACAGATACAAAGGATATCTTTTAGCTAAGTGGGAGTTTGTTAGATATGCTCTAAAGGCACCGCCTTAGTACTTATTGGTACAGATACATAATATTTAATATGAAAGTGTTTTTGATCTGATCTGATTATCATTTAATGTTAAACTAATATAAATCTTTTAATCAAATTAACGGGGGTTCACGACATAACATAAGATGAATTAAAACCCATGACAGATCATGATAATAAGACTTATCATATACAATTTATATCAAGATCTAAATTATCCCTAGTCATAGGATCAACGAGACTGGACATTGTTATTCCGGATAGAGTAGCACATGTCATACTCCTTGATATTAGGATCAAGTAGTGGATCTTATAGCGTGATCATGAGTTGATTAGAATTGACATGTAGATGCTTGATAAAGTAGCTAAGTTCATTAGAGACACTGCCATGAGGCGTCATAGATTGTCTATTGAATGTAGATGACCAGTCTCATCAACAGCAGTAGTGCAAGTATCCTTAACTAGGTACTCAAGAAGGATATCTTGAATGCTGATTTTGTGCTTTGACTCCATTTCTTGTTACCTTCTAAAGGTCTCTCATAGGGTGGTGATTGGATACAACTTGAGGTATTCGAAGCTAATTGAGTAGCCAACAAAGGATTCGCCACTCCTAATAAAGGGAAAGTATACCTATGACCTCTTGTTGGGATCATTACTCGAGAATCTCTTACCAGAATGGAAAGGCCATGAAGAGTGTCTTCAAGTGCACAACTGATGAGTAATGAGTCCAGGAGAAATATCTAATATCACTTGAGCTAGATATGGCATAGTCAGTTAAATGGGAGCTACACTTTGTCCATGCTTTGAACCAAGTGGGATATAGATTGGTGAAATGACGAATTGCATGGTATTTTTCTATGGAAGGGTTTGCGATCGAGACCTTCATTTTTCGCTTTTTGAAATGTCAAAATTAATCACTTATCTACGAATGAAATATGAAATTTGACTCCTATATTTTAAATTTTATTTTAAATTTAGATAAAAATTAAATATTGATTTTAAAATTGTTTGGTTAGGTAGGAGTAATTAATTTTATTTAAAAATTAATTTACTCATTAGCTAAATCTTATTTTTTTTTATAAATAAATATCTAAATTTAACATTTATAATGAAGATGATTTTGTTACAAGGTATTTTATCATTTTTTAAAAATAACTTAAGAAATAAATTATTTATCATAATATTTTATTTTCTAGAATTTATTAGAATGTTATAAAAATATTACATAAATATTCAATTTAATTAAAGAAGATTTTTAAAAATCGGGATAGATAGAGATAATCATTTTTTATTTAAAGATTATTTTCTCAAATTTTAGTTAAATTTTTATTTTGTGTAGATAATATATATATATATATATAATGAAGATGTTTTTTCTTATGAAATTTATTTTTTAAAATAACTTAAAAACAAATTAACTTATCATAATTATTTTATTTTATTCTATTATAAATTTATTAAAATATTATACAAAAATTATTTATTAAATATTTTCCAGTTATTTTCATATATTATACAAAAATAAATTTTATCTAAATTTTATAAAATAAATTCGTGAAAACTGTTTATAAATATCTAACCCATTTTTTTTAAAAAATTTAATCTTTTAATTCATTCAGTATTTATATAATATTATAAAAAATAAAAATAAAATTATTATGATAAATAATTTCTTTCTTAAGTTAGTTTTTAAACAATAAAATGGCATGAAAAAAAATCTTCATTATAAATGTTAAATTTATAGACTATTTATATAAAATTAAAATTTTATACAAATTTGTACAAATAGAAATTATTATCATTTCTAACTTTTAAAAAAAATAAATCTTTTAATTTTTATCTAATTACATAATGAGTCATTTTACATGTTTTCTCGATAATATAAGAGATTAATTTTAACATTTTAAAATGGGGTGAAAGTGTATGGATTGGATGGAAGGATGAATGATGGAATGATAACATTGTACACCATATTAACGGCACACAAACCCTAGCCACCTCTTTCTTTCTCTCATCTTATTCTTTTTAGCCCATGTTCTTTAAGTAATGTAGGGTAATCTTTTGGCAATTCTTGATCTAAAATCACCTCTCTATATCTCTTTTCTATGATTTTTCCTTTTCAATAAATTGGTTCTTCCTCAAAAATGCGGATTTTCGCATGTTTATATTTTGTAGGTAGTCATGTGTGTGTTTTGTCGCGTCTTGTGGTTTATATCATGCCCAGTATGATAGTTTGGTTTTAAATCGTCTTTGTTGCAGCTCTTCACGGTGTGTGGGTGATTCGAATGGTAAGCAGTTTTGACATCAAAGTCAAATCATAATCGTCCCGATATGTTGTAGAATTGTAGTCATGTATTAACCATTTAGAATTGTATCGAATGTGTAAGACTTTAAGACATTAGGTATCATACAGAGTTTTAACGAATTTGATTAACGTTTACATAGGATGTATGCTAGTTTGAATTAATAAAATTATTCTATTTTCAAAAAAAAAAAAAAAAAAAACAAGTGGAAGGATAGATAACCAAAAATCGATGGCTGCTATCTACACATAACCAATGTTTTGAAAACTGGCGGAATAAATAAATAACTTCCTTTTATTTAAAATATTTAATATTATTGTTTTAAGTTTTGTTCATCATTAATTAGAAAATTAATAAATTAATTTCCAATTAAAAATTAAAATTTATTGTTAAAAATTTTAATTTTTATTGTCAGTTAATAATTTAAAGATTAAATAAACAAAATAAGTTAGACTTATTAAATCAATGCATTCATTAGGTATTAAACCATATAACAATAAATAAAAAAAGTAAAATTGTAGATTATAAACTGTCATTATATTAAATATGAAATCAAAATTTTAATTTTAAATTTGAAATTAAATTTAAATTTTGAAATGTTTGTAGTAAAATTCATTAAGATGATAAATAGATAATGCTTATTTGTTTCTAATTTTTATTGTAATGTTTTTATTGTTTACTTTAATGTTTTCAATTTTATTAATTTTCAATTAATAACTTACTTTCGTTACAGTAAAAATGCAGATTAAAATTTGAAAATTAAGGGAACAGGAAATGCTAAGTGTTATTTTTCTATTCATAATATAGAATAATAAATTAATAATTTATCTTTATCTATTATTATTTAATATAAATAATAGAATTAATATTCATTATTACTAAATTATTTATTATACATTATTATATTTTATCTATGCATTATTTAAGATAAATTTGTTTCATCTTCTTCAAAATTAAGCATCATCTCCAAAAGAAAAAAATCAGCATGGGAACTTTGTACGAACATCGTGTGGCAGTAGAGAGTGAAAAAAGATGGAAATGTGAACTTCATTGCCTGTGGTGAAGCCACAGCCTTCCTTTCTTCAATTATCAGCGGTTTCCTGCTCCTCTTCTTCAATCACTAGTGTGGCTTTTCTCCACGAGTGACCCAGTTCAACAGGCAAGCCTTAACGTAGCTCCGATAATAGCTACGGGGTCGACGATGATTGCAACGATGATAACAAGGAAGGCTTGCTTAAGGGCTTGCAGGGGGTTGCAAATTGGGTGGCTCCTACTAGGCCACAAGGTAGGTGAGGGTTTCATACCCTCTCAAAACGACATAGTTTGGATGTGTGAAACAGTAAGGCGACACTGTAGTTTAATATAAAAATTTAAAGTATATATATGCATCAAGCTGCTGGTCGGTTCAATTAAAACCGGGCAGTTTATCCAGTCTCCAATTTAACCTCAGATTCATGGTTTGAAGTGTAATGGTTTAGATATCCCATATGTCATTATCGAACCAGGTGGGCAGTGATCCTTTGTCAAACCAATCAAATCAATCAGTCCGATTTTTAAAACATTGGTTATAATCAAAAGCTCTAAACAAAAAATGGCCTAAAAATGTTGGACCTTTAATTAGGCCTCCATGTAGAGAGAGACCAGCTCAACGATTTATCAGCAGAGCGTGCAACAATTTCAAGAGTTTTTCCTCTCCTCTCCCTTCTTTCAAGGCTCCGTTATATAGGATGAGTGATTTTTTGTATTCGTGGTTTGAAATCGCACCTTCCATCTTTCTTAGCCGATCTAGGTTTTCCTTTATTTTGTTTTTTTTTTTTTATGTTCGACACATTCTGGCATGTTTTGTCATCGACAATTGGCTTCTTTCAAATCATATCATGTCCATCAGTTTATTTGTGATGAATCTTATTTAATGCAAGTATTTTGGATTATGAGTATTAAGCGTAGATCATTTTCTTTGATAACTTGGATGATCATGTCCTCTAAATTTTTGCTTGCCTTTGAACCGACGGATCTTTATCATCCTCTAATTACCTTTTGATTCTTATTTCTACTCGATTATACTACTAATCTCAAATCAATAAATTTCTCTCCATAAAGAAATTTTAAAAGAAAAATAATTATATTTGTTCAAACTAGCAATAAGCTCGACCTAAAAATATAATATGGAATCAAATCATTGGATGAAAGCTTAATGCCTACACATTTTTATTTGAAAAGATAAATTTCATTAATTTAAAACAACAACATATTGTATTTGAACACAAAAACCAAAGTGTTAAAAACATTAGAGGATGATACAACATTCAAGTTAATAGTAAGAATAAATGGCATAACGCATACACAATTAGTAATCCCTAAGATTTCTGTTCCTAAGATTCCAGATGGTTGGGTAAGGACTGCTCATCGTAGTTTGTGTGATGACACAACCACAAGAAGCCTACGCATTTGAATCAGATTGATCGGATTTGATAGTGATATAAATCACAATTATGGTCATAGCTCATTACTCGAATGTAGCGAATTAAAAGGGAAGAAAAATTATGATTTTCAAATCCATCTAAGATATTTTATTTTAAAATATTATTTCAGATAAAATTGATGAGAACCATTTTTTTTAAAACAAGAGATATTTTATTTGAAACGTATAAGTCGGAAGAATAATATTTTATTTAAAATAAAATAGAATGACCGATAATGTTCTATTTAAAATATAATAAATGAATAGTGGGATGAATGGATAATATTAAAATAAAATGTAAAACTGATCATGGTTATTGTTCAATCATTAGATTTTAAAAAATAAGAAAATGCTTTTTGTGTCTCTAGATCAGGATCCGTTGACAACCGATCAGCACACGAGCCTTCGTGGATGTTGGGTAGTCAAACACCACACCACCGTGTCCCACTAGGACTGTCAGCACACTACTTGAAAATCGGATGAGTCTCCTTTATGCTTTGGGAGTTTTGTCAAAATACAAGCATATGAAAAAGTAAACATATTTAAATATAATACAATGGCTCTTTGGGTCCAATTACAGATAAGCTAACCGGACCCGCTCATCCACACTATTGAATGCTCTGAAGACTAATTGCTGAGTCTGATCACGAGTTTAATTACAACACTCTTATAAATATTACAAATTAGAACAAGGTTGTTCCAAAGTATTTTTTACAATTCTTTTTACACAAAATACAAGCTAGAACTAGTTTTTTCCAAGCTTCTTTACAAAAAATTAATTACAGCCTGACAGGCTTTCTTCATCTTGTGGCCTTGAATGAGTGCCGATCCGCTGCCGCACTCACGGCACGAAAGGGAGTCCCACGACGAGGGTGAGCAATGCTGTGGGGTGCAGCCTCTACGAACTTCTACGCCACTAAGTGCACATGCAATGTCATGTTCACTACAATCAACATTCAAGCCAAATCGGTTTCTTTCAAATGCCTCATTACCATGAATGAAGTGTAACTGCTATCTGCCTTTAACCTGAGTCCTCACCCGATCCTCACACATGCTTATACCAAGTGTAAAAAAATCATTAGATGTTTAGCCCAATGACCTTTGTCGAGCAAAAGCTTTTTATTTTTAAAACTCATTGGACATCATCCGATAAACCGCTTTATTCAAAGCCATTGAACAATCTCCGATAAACAACTTTATTCAAAAGCATTGGACAATCTCCGATAAACCGCTTTATTCAAAAGCATTTGATAGTCTCTGATTAACTGCTTTAATCAAAAGCATTGGACAGTCTCAGATAAACCGCTTTATTCAAAAGCATTGGACAATCTCCGATAAACAGCTTTATTCAAAGCTATGTAATGCACCCGTGAGACTCCGTTGGACGTAGTCTAAAGTCACGAAACTCACATCCCTCACACGAATGATGAATGATTATGACCCATGCACACACACCCATTTAATGTGATGTTCATGCCTATACCATGCCATATATATGATGAGTGCTATATAGACATTTTAAACCATGCATAATGCATGCATCATTTTAGACAATCATATATTTAACATACAATTTCAAACTCCAAACACACAATACATATCAACATATTATACACACATATATTGACATCTCTAGTCATCACCGATCACAAACAATGACTTCACATTATACTCTAAGCTTAATTGTGACACCATATCACAAATAGCCTACAACCAAGCCATCTGATGACCATGTTTTCTTACAAACATTACGATGACCATTACAGAACACCTGATTTGACTTCCACACAATTTCAACCCAGTATATCCATCAATTCAAGCAATGATATACTGCAATCATATATAATTGTGGAAAAAATGGACACAAATCATTAAACGACCTTAGTGCGGTCTAAAGCGGACCATAGCAGGGTTATAGGAGTCCGATTTGGTGATTCAAATCTCATCAGTTACTGAATGAGAATTTACAATTTCTTGAGGATATTAATCAAATTCTCACTTTTTAATCAAAAGTGAAGTCCCAAAAATGCGGAATGGTAGGTTATTAAAGCAGGCGACTATGCAGTCTGAAAATGGACCTATAACTTGGAGTTATGATGCCAATTTAGGTGATTGAAAAGCCTAACATCAAATTCTCATATGAGACACTCTGTTCCTTGAAGGATGCTAGTCAAATTATCCTTTCTGGCAAAGTCAGCTCTGGCCCGGACATCATATAGGATTTAAGCAGGAACTATTCATAACCCATTATTTTGCCAAATAGCTTCTTAAGGAAAAAAGTAAACAACCCCTTAAGGCATTAAAACTCAAATCAAACGGCTGGTGAAATTGCACTAAAGTAGGAAGAATCCTTACCTCTTGGAAGCATGAGCAATGGCCCAGGAAGTTCATGAACACTGTGGAACACACGAGAAGCTTGACTTCCAACCTTCCGCAAACCTTAGAAACTTGGAGTTTGGTATTCATGTAGCCCCTCGCCAGAATACTCAGAAGCTAAACATGGCTCATGGGAAGGTAATCACCCGATCTTAATGAATCGTAGAGAAGTTAGACTTCTCTCTCTACCCCTCTCTTCTCTCTCATCTGGATACAAGCCCCAAAATCCCTTTTCCTTGCCACCCTCATATTAGTCTGTCTTGAGTAGGTTGATGGTGGCTCTTAAAGCGCCATGTCACAGGGATCTCATTCAGGATTAATTCTCACAAAAACAATTTATTTTCGGCTCGATTGAAGTTCAATTTATTTTAAATGAACTTAACTTGGAGTTATTTCTAACTCTACAAAGATTCTCGTAAAATCGTCCACAGGAGTCACTAAGGCGCTGTTAATTTTTTTACTCGAAAATCGTAAGAAAAATCCGACTATCACCGAAATTCAATTTTCCTCGTAACTAGATTCGCGAGGCAGATCCAACGGTGAAGAAATCAGTTTTGTCGTCAGTCTGAATATTTTTCAGAACTGCGATGGTTGGAAACTTATGCTAATTATTATTATTTTATTGTTTGCCATTTTCTTGAAAATTTATAATTTTCGGGTTTATTGTACACTCCTTAAAAAAATTAAGTCAAAATTCCCTTTGGATACACCTAATCATGTTTGCAACCGTACACAATCACATGCATATAAACTAGTCATTTAATCCTGCGATTAAACCACGCTTCCTTCATTCTTAACCGAAGATAAGGGGCACGCGCCGACCTCAGCGTTCCCCCACATGTTGCCTCTTCCCGCGCCGATCTTTGCCACAACGCAGCCGCTAACCTCACGGTCTTGCGTCGCCAAAGCTGATCGGCTAGCCGCGTCACGCTGGGTCCTTTCTCGAAGGTCCGGCTGTATCAATAATAAGCTGCCCGATACTACATGAGTCGGATGCGGGTGTATTTCTAGAGCATGGAGACATGGAATACCTCATGGACACGGATAAACTCAGCGATAATGCCAATCGATACGCCCAGGTGTGCCACCCTCTCACAGTATCTTGGAAGGGCTGATGTATCTCGACGATGCTTTCCGGCCTTACCAAACCTAACCACTCCTCTCTTAGGCATCACCTTGAGAAGACATGATCACTACCTCAGGCTCTTGAGGTCGACCTGCGAATCTATCAAATCAGCTCTTCGCAAATCTAGTAGATCTGAGACCTATGATGGACCTCTCACCTCAAGTCAACATTCGAGGTCGACATGGCCTCGTACAAAGCCTCATAAGGTGCCATATGTACCTTTCGCGATAACTATTGTTGTGGCGAATCCTGAGGAGCAAATGCTCTTTGACTACCCTTAAGATGCGGGTTACATGCTTGCACGGCATGTCCTCTAAGAAACTTGTATAGTCTCTCCGTTGACATATGCGTGGATGAAGCGGTGCCCATCATCAAGCTGTGTTCCCATGGCTCTCTGGAAACTCTTTTAAGTAGGCCATAAGCTGGATCCGATCGTCACGATAGATACTAGCACTCCATGTAGCGGATGATCTCGAATGTACAACTTCTTTGAATTCCTCGATGTGAAGGTCATCATACGGCTAGAAAATGTGCCGAGCTTAGTGAGCACATCCACTATGCCCACCGTCATGCTTCCACGATGTCAGTGCTTAGAGTGAGTCTAAAATCCATCGTGATATGTTTCCCACTTCCACTCTCACCTCTAATGGGCAGGCCTGCGTAGCTAGTGCTTAGCCTTTACTGTTGAAGCCACGTGATCGTGGAACAAAATCTAATGTGTCTCTTCATCCCTCGGTGCATCTTTGGTGGCGAAGATCACGGTACCTCTTACGTGCCACGGATGCCGCAATAATCGAGGAAGCGATGGAACTCCTTGAGGATCTCATATTTCGGTTGTCAGGAACCCACGAAGCTCATCCCCTATCACAGAGACTATCATACGTGTGAATGGTCCGATATACGTCGCTCGAACTTGATTGTACCCGGTCACCCAATAGGCCAGCTATACCACAAGTCTTTAGGACTCAATCACTTTAATAGGGATTACTGT
This sequence comes from Tetrastigma voinierianum, assembly GCA_016808115.1. NCBI lineage: Eukaryota > Viridiplantae > Streptophyta > Magnoliopsida > Vitales > Vitaceae > Tetrastigma > Tetrastigma voinierianum. Next base: position 17,177 of record JAEQBH010005099.1, read on the forward strand.
ACTAGACTCCCAATCTTGATTAGTACCCAAAAAAAGTGCTATTTTGGGTCCTATTTAAGATAGGTTTTGAGTGCTTTTTGCGTATAATCTCGTATTAAGCCGATTGACATATAGGTCCTTTAGTACTCTTGATTTTGTTTTTCGAGGTTATTTTGATGATTTGCGGGTTTCGTAAACCTTTGCCATCATTTCAAGCTTGGCATCGAGTGAGCTAATATATCTGGGAGTTCGTATGGGTTGTTGTCAATTTCATCAGCTTTGGGATGAAAGAAATAGCAGGTTGGAAGATGAATAATCGAGGGCTAGAGAGGGCCGAGAGCAAGCGGAGGGAATGGCAATTTCGCGGACATAGTGAGTACCATGATGATGTAAATTTTGTGATCATAGCGAAATTTTCGCTATATGTTGAAGTTTCGCTACATAGCGAAATTTACTGTGCATAGAGAAATTCTCTGCAACGTGTTTTTTTGTGATTCAAAAGACTCCGTTTTGATTAATTCCTCTTTTGCCCTCAATGTAATCATATTATTTAGGATAGTTTGGTATTTTCACATGTTTGTATTGTGGAAATTTATATAAGCCATGTTATAGATATTTTGTAACCTAACTATTCATTTAACGCAGTTTCATTTACAGACCCTGTTTTGGTTCCCATTTTCTCTCTTCTCTCTCCTCTTTCCCTCATTTTCTAGGCTGCCAAAGCACACCTTGAGGATGACAACTCAAGGATGTTAAATTTAAGCCTCAAAACATGAATGGGGTTTTCTAGGGTTAGTTGATGTGGGTTTGGTGTTCCGCATTTTCATAGGCAGTCACTGTATTTGTGTTCAAACTTTCAAAACTAAATTTAAATGTTATTTATATTATTTCTTTGTTGATACTTGGCATGTTTTAGGGTTCGGTGTATTCTTGTTGTGAATGCAAACATAATCGGAAATATCATTGACCATGAAAGTAGGTTAAATGCTTTATTTTCAACTGCTGGAACATTAAATGCTCAGTAAATGCTATGGTTCCAAATAGAATATTATTGAGGGTTAGTTTAAGTTAAACCAAATCTCGGTTTGGAAATGACTATATGTCACTTGTCCTAATGCGAGGGCTCTTTCGAGGACACCTCTACAACCCCACATCATCTGAACTGGTGACCCCGAAACTTAGTCTTCTTTTTACATCTTATTTTATTTGCTGTTCGGCTTAAGTGACAACAACAACCACACTTTTTTATGCAAATCCGAAAATCCAAATGAAAGCCTCACCATTTTGAATCATTATACAAGTCATTTGTAAGACGAAAACCCATCCTTGTGTTCGATCCTAGAGCCGCTACTATGATTAATTCTGTGCGATAGAAGTAACAAATTATAAATTTAGTTGATTCAGCACCTACGTAGCTGCAAATGAAAATACCGTGGCAGATGCGAGATGGTGCCAAACTACGAATGATGAGTTGATGGTACTTGTAATCCTGTATAAGTATTGATGCAAACCTTTTTGAAGTTCATTTTTAGAATTCTAAGTTTTTTATAATGATCCTTCTTTGAAAATTTTGTTTAGGTATAACGGTCACTTTATTTTTCGATATGTGGTCTTTTTAGCAAGCCACATTGTTGCTCTTTTATTTGTCCCTTTTTGTATCCACAGTGTTGTATCCGTGGGATGGGGTATATTAGGTAGATTGCAAAGAGTTAGTACACCAATTGAACAAGGTTGTGAAGTCAGTGTACACAGTGAGCAAATGGATCCTCCACCTAAAGAACAGCAAAGTCAGCAAGGTGCCCCAGTGAATCCTACAGCATATAAGTCAATGAGAGACCACATACACCCTCCTAGAGTGAGTGCTCCTTCTGCGTCCTTACCACTGCGTGATGTAGCGGTGGACTCTATCTGGTGCCCACAACTTCCCCTTCATGGAATGGAGAATGAAAATTATCATATCCGGGGTCGAGGAAGTGTGCACTACTTTGAAAGATGTGTGACATGGACACCTTAAGGCGAAGGCATTCCTTTGACCTTTGAAAGACAAGGCGGGTGGCTCGATTCAACGGTAGAAACGGTCAGTGGGGCGATCTTCAAGGCTGAATTTTGAAGAAATTTTGGTACAACCAAGACCAACAATTTGAAGAGAGGCAAATCTGCATACTCGGCCTCGATAATGAAGTTTTATCGGTGTTGGGAGAGATTCATGGAACCATCGGTGCATGTCCACCATGGGTTTGATCATGGATGCTTGTGAATCACTTTTATGATGGTATGTCTCAGGCCGTGAAGCAACTCACGGAAACCATGTTGGAGGGGACTTCATGCAAGAGCCGAGGATGAGGCCATGGACTTTTGAACTATGTGTCGAAACCTCCAGGCATGGGACCGGGCAAATCCGAGGGAGCGAGAGAGTGAGGCCTTCGACCCACGAGGAGGCATTTATGCGCTTCACGAAGATCGGAGATGAAAGCAAGCGCCACTTTGACCCGAAGGTTCGGAGGAGCTTGGGTAGAAATCAGAAATTACCAGTACAGCGTGAATGAATTACACGCATCTCACCCGACTGTTTTAATTGTCGGTCAGCGACCATCTAGGAGCCTTTATCCATTGAGTTCCTTGATAAGGGACTTAATGCAAACATGCATCTTGGGTCAAAATAAGCCACCTACAAAATGCTCCTTATGGCAACACCTATAACCCTAATTGGAGGAATCATCAGAATCTATCATGGAAGCCAAAACTGCATATACTTTTACGGGACACGACGGCGGTTGGCTCCCTTCCTCAACCTGTGTGATAGCCTCCACATGTCTTCTCTGGCGGGTGTTCTAAATTTAACAAAGTAGTAGACGCGTTTGTGGAGAAACAAGGTGTTGAATGTTCAAACTAATGGAAAAGGTGAGCGTGAGGCTCTCAGCAGAAGTGGACAATATGCATTAAAGTTTCGGGTTGTCTAACGTGGCGGTCTTGAAAAGGGGGATTTCGCTTCCAGGCACGAAAATAATAAAACCCTAGAGGAATGCATGAGATTAGGCTTTCTGTCGGTGATCTAATGCAAGAATTGATGAAGTTAAAGCGTGGTGAATCGAGGGTGGTAGGCTGAGACGGAGGCCAAGAACCCGACCAGCTCCGTGTTTGAACCACCAGGAAGAACAATAACCGGGGAAGAGGTGAAACACGTGTACCCTCGGCTCCCACTGGCGCCGAAAAAGGAAAAATTGAGTTAGCAAATTGAAATTTTAGAATGCTTTGCGGCAAGTGAAGATTCAACATTACTCTTCTTGACATGATCAAGCAAGTCCCCACGTATGCAAAATTTTTGAAGGACTTATGTACGGTGAAAAGAGGTTTTAATGTGAATAAAAAGGCCTTTTTGACCGAGCAAGTGAGTTCTATCATTGAGTGCAAGACTCCTGTGAAATATAAGGACCCCCCTACAATCTCAGTTAATATCGGGGGCACTTGTGTAGAAAAAACACTACTAGACTTGGGAGCTAGTGTGAACCTCCGCCATATTCCATGGCACAAGCGACTTAGGTTAGGAGGAAGCTGAGCCACTTCCATCACCTTGTCTCTAGTAGATGGGTCTATTAAAATACCAAAGGGGACGAGGATCTTTAATACAAGTGGACAAATTCTCTTTATCCAGTGGATTTTGTCGTACTTTTCATTCCTGAGCACATTTGCGAGTGGGGACTGACCATGTACCACGTATTGGGAAGGCCATTCTTGGCTGCCGAATGCCATTATAGACCTCAAACGGGGTTATGCAACTCACCTTTGGAATATATGACTTTGGAACTGATATCTTCCATTTGGAGTAAAGGCATATGCAACCGATGGAGGATGAGCGTGAAGAAGTCTGCGTAATGGAATCTGATCTTGAAAGAGCGGGCTAATGAGCAGCAAGTGCAAGATGTGCTAACCCAGGAGTTATGTGAGTGCCTTGAAGAGCAACAGGAACCTCAATGCATGAGCCTGTTGAGGATCTTTGGAGAAAAAGGCGGAAATTCTGCATCTTGTGGAAGGAAAAGGAATCTCGGCGGTGGATCTCAAACCCCTGCACAGTGGAATTAAAATATGCATTTTTGGAAGAAAACAACGGTGTCCGGTTAGTAATATCATGCTATTGACCACTCCGGGAGGACAACTCTTGCACCTCCTCGAGGATGAGCAGGCAAGCTTTTGGGGTGGAAAACGCCCGTTCATCTGACCCAACAATCACTTTGCATTTATTTAGAAGAAGAGTCTAAGGCATTGGCGACCCGTAGGAGGTTGAATAATCACGGGAGGTAGTTCGAGTTGAGTCCACAGGAGGATTCTAACGAAGTCTGGTATCTTTTACCCAATATCTTATAGCACTGGGTAAGCCCAGCCCGGTGGTGCCCGAAGTCGGGGTGACGGCTTGTTAAAATGAAAGGGTGAGGATGTATACGCCTCCTTACCCTTTGGATGGAGGGTATGCATAGATACGGGGAGGCTGTCATTAACAGAAAGATCACTTTATTGCCCTTCATTGATCGGCTTCTTGAGAGAGTTTAAGGCACCCGTTTATTGCTTTTAGATGGGTATTGATTATTTTGAGATAGTGATTGCACGGAAGATCGAAAGACCACTACTTGTCCATTTGGACATGCCTACGGAGGGGATGCCTTTGGTCTTTGCAATGCCCCTGCCACCTTCCAGAGATGTATGCTTAGTATGTTTAGCGATATGGTGGGCGCATAATGAGTCTGGATGACATCCTTTGTATCTGAGTGATTTGAAGAATGTCTGACTAATCTTGAAGCTATCCTGTAGAGGTGCATTGAAAGAACACGGTGCTTAATTAGTAGAAATGCCATTATGAACCAAAGAGTATGCTGGGGCATCATCATTTGTGAGGGAATAGAAAGTTGGCGGCGAAATTGAACTTATTTCAGCGCGTGACAAATATATAAGCGATTCAGGGCAATTCCTTAGACATGCTGCAGGCTTATAGGAGATTTATCAAAGGAATTTTCGAAGATTTTCAGACCTCTATAAACTGAGAAGATGCTAGAATTTGCTTGGAATTTGGAGCTGTCCAAGAGCTTTGAAGAGTTGAGGTCCCATTTGACCACTGCACCAATAGTACGGGCACCCAATTGGCAGTTGCCTTTTGAGGTGATGTGTGATGCAAGTGATCTTGCTATTGGAGCAGTTCTTGGACAAAGAGAAGGTGGAAAACCTTATGTTGTATTACTTCAGAAACAAACATGGAATGAAGCAAGGAACTATACTCTTTCACTGAGAAAAATTGTTGACGATGGTCCTATGCCTTAGGCAATTCGGTATACTTGGTTGGGTTTGATATAGTCATTTTTACGGATCATTCCGGCTTTGAAATATCTCCTAACCGAAAAAATGCCAAGGCAAACTATCCGATGGGTTCTTACGCCCGAATTCAATTTACCGTGGACGGGGTAGAGAATGTTGTGGCAGACCATCTTTCGAGATTGACCATAGCCCACAGCACTCTTCTTCACCCTCCCATCAACAATGGAACTCACGAAGAATCTCTAATGCAGTTAGAGAATGCTCCACAGTATGTACGATTTCTAGCAACGGGGAGAAACTCGGTGATTGGAAAACGAAGATAGGAAGTATTTCTTTGCGAAGATCCATTCCTATTATTGGGAAGAACCTTTCTTGTTTAAATACATGCGGATCAAATGTGAGAGGTGTGTGCACGAAGAGCAACGGGGAATTCTAAGCCCTTGCCGAGAATTTTTGTGGTGGTCGCTGGCTAAGACGGCAATGGGGGTGTATGATAGTTTCTCTTGGCCTTCTCTTTTCAAAGAAGCTCACCAAATGTGTCGAATATGTGGTAGATGCCGAGAGCTCTCGGAAGTGTCGTAGTCATATGATGCCTAGAGCCCCAATTTTAGTAGTTGGTATTTGATGTTTGGGGCATGTCGATTTTGGACCTTTCCTCGTCTTATGGGCATTCTACGCGGGGGTAGACTATGTATCTAAATGGGGTTGAGGCAATCCCTGCAAAACCAATGACCACGGTGTGCTCTCAAGTGAGGCAAACATGCTTTTCTAGGTTTGGGGTACCAAAGCCATTATTAGTGATAGGGGTTCACACACTTTTGTAACAAGTCTTCCAGCCTCATGCCAAATTTAAATATGGTGTTAAACACAAATTGGCTACCCCTTACCATCCCTCAAACAGAGTGGTTAAGTAGAGCTTGCCAACAAGGAGATAAAGACATTCTAATGAAGGTGGTGAGCAGTGAGGAAAAGATTGGTCCCTCAAGTGCTTGATTCCTTTTGTGGGCTCTGAACGGCACCAAAACTGTGGAATGTCCACAGTATCGTTTAGTCTATGGCAAAGCATGCCATCTTCCAGTGGAAATCGAGTACAAAGCATGGTGGGCAATCAAGAAGCTGAACATGGATTTAAGTAGGGCCAGACACAAAAGATTCCTTGATCTCAATGAGTTGGAGGAACTACAAAATGATGCCTACTTGAACTCGAAGATTGCAAAGGAAAGATAGAAAAAATGGCATGATCAGATGATAACTTTAAGAGCTTCAAGGGGACCAAGTCTCTGTGAAGTTCAAACTCCACATTTTCGGGCAAACTTAAATCAGGATGGATGCATTCATCATTCATCGGGCATACCCCAATGGCTGATACTTGCTCAACCAAAAGGATAATAAGTGTTCAAGGTCAATGGCGAAGAGTGAAGCCCTATCTTGCCACGGCCTACTTTGCAAACAAGGAGGAGATTCCCTCGCCCAGTCCTCCATGATAGGCAGTCCACCTTGCTTGGAAGGTTGGTTTGGTCTCCACTTTGAAATTGCAAACTACCAACTCAAAATTTTCGTTTAGTTTATTTTAAATCATTTTGTTAATTTAGACTTTCGTATTTTTTATTTATTTTAGTTTGTTTAAAAAAATTTTATATATTTGATTAATAATTTATTTTATTTTTATTTATTTTTATTTTTATTTATTTAAATTGATTTTGTTTTTATTTTGCGGGATATATGTGATGCGGGCATGCATTCAGCTATAATTGCGAAATTTTGCCTACGGCTCTTCGATACGGGGAGACCCGGCTACAAACCAGCTCCATTGCGCCCCTTCATTTTGTTCACACTCCTTTCAAGCCTTCGGTCACGCGCATAAGCCCTCACTTGCTCCCTGCTTCTGCTGCCGTGCGCCGCCGTCAACTAAGCGGACGAATACCATACGCACCTGGCCACCAACTGCGGTCGCCGCATGACCGTGTCAGCGCCTGCGCGCGAGTCCGCCGCGCGCGAGTTGAGCCACACGGTCCTTGCCGCCCCCTACACTTTGCACGGCGGCGCATTTGCGGCCCGTCCGCTCCGCATTGCCGGTCTTGGACATAGTTGTACCGCGAACCGTCATTATAGGCGGGAGGTCGGTTGTACCCCGAGAGATGGTGTTGGCACATCCGAGTGTTTGCTCGCTCTCCATTTCGAATTCTGAGACACCTCCTGCGTGGCCCACTGCCACGGCTATGATACAAGGTCCACGCCCCTGCCCTTTGGGGGAGGCTCGGGCTCCCGGAGGCCCCGTCAGCGATACGGACCGGGTGGGACCTCGGCCCCCTTCTCCTGTGCATCCGAGGCCACCCCGGAGAGCCCAGCCTTCCAAGCGAGCCCGGACATCTGGCCTGAGGGAGTCTTCTCGGTCTAGGCCTGAGCCTACGCCTCCTCGGTTGCTCAGGGTTCATCGCCTCCGTTGTCCGGCCCCGAGGGGATCGGGCACCCCGATGTTGTTTGTCGGAGTTCAGGGAACGTTGATCTTCATGCCAAAGACTTCCATGGAGAGTCATACTCACGACATCTTAGGCATTGGCGGACCAGCGATTCGAGTCCGATCACGGTTGATCGGCGATATTCCGCGCTACCATTCGCGGCTCAGAGGCGGTTTTTCTATCCGGTGGTGCTTGAGTTTTTATCATACTATGACATCGGGGCGCCCGGTCGATTTAACGGTTCATCGCCAGCGGCCTCCACAGGGTACTTTGAAGCGCGGATATGCGTTTGCTTTGGGCACACCCGATGGATTACGGAGAATTCCACAAACTACTCGGCAGTGGCCTCGACCTCACCTAGAGATGGTTCGCTCTCGCTCGAGATACCACAGTAGGGCTACTGCTCTGCTCATGATCGGCTTTATGGTCTCCTGGACCCGTACTTTGGACGGCACATTTCCCATCGGCGTATATGCAGTGCGAGGCGGGCTATACTCGAGGCTCTATACCGATATCCGAGGGTTCCGGTTCGGGCCGAGGTCACATGACCGCTACTACACTTCCTGCTGAGAAGTGTCCACCGAAAAGGACCCGGCTCCTGCGTAGGCTATTCCCCGTTTCGATGCCGAGGTTGTTGTGTCGTCTCGGAGCATCCAATCCCGAGGAGCCACAGATAAGAGCGGCGCTGAGTCAGTCTCTCCTGTTTTGTCCATCAAGCTGCCTCCATCTATACCACCTCCTTTATCTGCCAAAGAAAGGGGAGGAGGTCGGGATGATTATGCAAGAGGACCCGCGAGGTGAGCAGCTTGTTCCCGAGGTGGAGGTGGAGAGGACCCCGCCTGCATTTATATCCTCCAGCTCCACCTCCTCCCGCCCCAGCCTTCGAGACTCGCTCGGCCCATCCTCCACATCGCAGAGCCACTGCAGTAGTGCCATCCCCGGTACTTCCGTGGATTCGTCGCTTTTGGATGCTGGCCACAAAGATTGACCTAGCTGGATGCCCGAATGAGGTCACTCAGAATCATGCCATGCTTCTTCGCATTCGAGCCACCCTGGCCCCTCCGCACCATGGACGTAGCCTTCCACACAAACTCACCACCGCGGATCGCCCACAGATCCATTTCGCAGCCTCTCGATGTGCTAGCAAAACGTGAGTTTCCCAGATCCACCTGCCTACACCACCACGAGAGCGAGACGAGACTTTCTGTTTTCCTCCGATCCCTACCCAATGCGAGACACCTATACTCGTCAGTGGTTAGAGCCGGGAAGTGTCATCATCATATTTTTGCTTTGTTTTAAACTTATCAACTCGCCTACTTGTTTTGTATTATATAGACTATTTAGTATGTATGTATTAGCCAATAGTAGGCAAAGGGATCTTTTGTTGTGATTAGTATGTATCAGGTTAGCTATGTTAAGCTTCTCGTACTTCAGCCACTTTGGTTATATCAAAGCTTTATAACAATATATTTACATTTTCTACACTTTGCAAACCATTTTTGCTCCTATATTTTTCAGAGCCAGCCTACCTTGAGTTGAAAATTTTAAGCACCGTATGCTACCATAATGCTAAAATAGTTCAATGCATGATTGCTTGTCACAGATTCCAAAATATTCAACCTTGTTCATCCGCCTTTAGCTAATCACACGCAGTGCACATCAGTTTTCATCAATAGGTTGAGAAGCTGCATACCTCCTTTTACTTTGCAAAACCGGCCTTAGATTCGTTGACGACCCATAATAGGTTTAGGTTACCCATAAAAGGCACTAATGAGTCTTCTATAAAGAAAAAGAAAAAGCAAAGAAAAAGAAAGGAGAAAAAGAGAATGAAAAGCCGTGACACTTTACCTTGAAACCCGAACACAGTCCGAGGGGTATATGATAAAGCTCAAGCCCCAAGGCCCTGCCAATTGGTCGAGTCACCGACTTAGTGTTCGCTACACGTGGACGGGGTGGAGTTTAGCGTAGTCAGAGGTGCCGGATCGAAATCATTCAAGTCCCAGAAACCCCAAGAGTTAGTGGTCAATAGATCCTTATGACTTAATGCCCTAAACCTTAATTGGTCGGGAGTCACCTGGTGGACCCTCGTTACACGGATTTCGTGAAGTCGAAGCTTTCAACATCAGACCCTACAATACAATCAAGTAAGAAAAAGCAGTGTAAATCAATCTATTTAGGTCAAGCTCATCGGGCGACATCCCGCGCAGCTCGTCGGGAGGTGGACTAGCTTAGCAAATTTTATCGTTCAAACTAGTTACCTAAAAACACTTAGATTGGTGGAAGTTCAGGCTTGACTTTGAATCGATGTCGCTCAAACTTGTTCCTATATGGAAATTGTGCTCTCATGTTGGTTTTTGTACAGAGTCCAAATTTTTCATACTGAAGATAAAGCCTCACTTGTACAAACACTTTTTGAACAAAATACCTTTTTGCAAAAGCATAGCCTGCATGTCCTTTATTATTTTTAGCATTGCTAAGGGACTAGCAATGTGTCTGCTAGGTGTGATTAGCACCCAAAAGTGCTATTTTGAGTCATATTTAAGATAGGGTTTTGAGTGCTTTTTGCGTACTAATCTATATTATTTAAGCGATTGACATGTATAGGTCCTTTAGCTCACTCGATTTTGTTTCGAGGTTGTTTTTGGTAGTTTTATGTGCTCTCAGAACCTTAACATCACTCCCAAGCTTGAATCAAATTGAAAGCTAATATATACCGAGTTCGTATGGGTTGTTATCAATTTCATCAAGCCTGGGATGAAGAAATAGCAGTCTAGAAGATGAATAATGTAGGCTAGAGGAACCAGGAAGCAAGCAGGAGGGAATTATAATTTTCACGTACATAGCTTAAATTTTCGCAATGATAGCGAAAATTTTGCAATGATAGCGAAATTTTCGCAATCATAGCGAAATTTTCGCTATATGTTGAAGTTTTGCTACATAGCGAAATTTACTGTGCATAGCGAAATTCTCTGCAACGTGTTTTTTTGTGATTCAAACGACTCCGTTTTGATTAATTCCTCTTTTGCCTCTCAATGTAACTTCATATTATTTAGGATAGCTTTGGCATTTTCGCATGTCTGTGCCATATAAGCCATGTTATGAATATTTTGTAACTTAACTATTCATTGAACGTAGTTTCATTTACGGCCCCTGTTTTGGTTCCCATTTTCTCTCTTCTCTCTCCTCTTTCCCTCATTTTCTAGGCTGCCAAACACACCCCTTGAGGATGACAACTCAAAGGATGTTCTGGCTACTTCCCAAACTCAAGAGGAGGGTCGCTAGGTCAGTTGATGGGGTTTGCGTGTGTTCCTGCTTTCATGAAGCAGTAATCGCGATTTTGTGTTTCAAACTTTCAAAACTAGGTTTAAATATTTAATGTATTTTCTTGTCAATACTTGGCATGCTTTTGTGGTTCAAGGTATTCTTATCAGCATACACCGACATCCATTAGATGTCATTTACGAGCCACCGAAGTAGGTTAAATGCTTTATTTTCAACCTTAAAACATTAAATGCTCGGGTGAATGCTATGGTTCAAATAGAATGCGGGCCAAGGGTTGGTTTTTAAAGTTAAACAAAGATCCAGTTTTGGAAATGACTATATGTCATTTGTCCTAATGCAAGGAAATAACCCGAGGACACCTCTACAACCCCATCATACCGAACTAGTGACCCAAAACTTCAAGGTCTTCTTTTTACATCTTATTTTAAATTGCTTTCAAATACCTTAGTGAGTGACAGCAACAACCACACTTTTTTTATACCGTCAGAAAATCAAATAAGCCTCACCATTTTGAATCATTATACAAGTCATTTGTAAGACAAAACCATTCACGTGTTCGATCCACAGTAGCCGCTATATTGCGGTAGTTACGCTCTTTGCGGTGGAATTTAACTTAGATATAAATTTAGTTGATTACGGCACCCTCTCATGTACCAATCCGTACCTTAAGCGATGTTTGTCTTTGTAACACAGGCGCCTACAGTCTCGAGCATTTGCCACTCCTGGGAAATTCTGTAGCCGATTACTCCTGTGACTTAGGCTAAGTGCCATCATTACCACGTTAAACTTTACCCGGGGATGGTAGTGTAATGTGAAATCTTAATCTACAGGAAACTCCATCCACCTACTTTGCCTCATGTTAAGGTCTCGCTGCATAAAGATACACTTCAGACTTTTGTGGTTTGAGAACACCTCGAACTGCCCACCGTATAGATAGTGGAGCCAAATCTTCTAGGCAAAGACTAAGGCCGCTAACTCCATGTCGTGTGTGGGGTAATTCCGCTCATGGTTCTTGACTATATCGAGCGTAAGCCCTGACTTCTCTGACGCATTAAAACACATCCAGCTCCCGAGTCCTTGAGGCATCACAATGTAGTGGCACCTCTGTCCCTTTTAGGACTAATAGAATATGAAATTTGTAAACCTCTTTTCAATTCCTGGTACCTTCTCACACGGGTCATTCCACTCGAATTTGACCTCATTAGGTCCCGATCGTCATAGGTCTGACTAATCGGGAGGAGATCCTTAATGGATCTCTTGTGTGCCACTACCAGGTGTAAGAAACTCCATATCTCAGACTGCTTGACCTCTCCCGACTCATAAAGCGCCGGCCTTCTCGGGTCCATTTGATACATCGGCTGACCTTTACATCTCAGAGAATCTCACCTCGGTAAGCGAAACTGCTCTTCTGCGAGCTTGGCGTACAAGCGATGTTCTCACGAGGGGCACGGAGAGCAATCCTCAAGTGATCCCTCATGCTCCTCCTGGCGGGAGTAGATAAATGTCTTCCACAAAGACTACGACGAATTGATCTAAGTAGGGTTGGAATACCCTATGCATGAGATCCATGAATATCGGCCAGAGAGCATGTGTGGGAATGGCATCATTTATGTTAGAAATGCCCGTACCACACCATAAACGTTGTCTTAGGAATATCTGCTTCCCTAACTCTCAACTGATGATAACCGGTATGAAGATCTATCTTGGAATAGACCTGTGCCCCTCTCAACTGATCAAATAAATCATTAATCCTAGGTAAGGTACGATTCTTGATCGTAACCTGTTCGTTAATGGTAATCAATCGTAGTCGAAGGGTCTTGTTCTTCTTCTTAGCAAATAGAGAGACCGAGTGCTTGAGGTGAGATGCTCGATTACAATGAAACCCTTGTCCAATAATTGCAATATCACGGACCTTGAGTTCACTGCTGACTCAGCAGGCGCCATCACCTGCGGAGTCATAGAAATGGGCGACGTACTAGAAGTGTAACTCAATACGAAGTGCACATCCCTCTGAGTTAATCCGTGGCTCGTCACAGAAAAACATCCTCGTACTTAAGTTGCAGGTAGATCCAGTCATGTCTCACCTCGTCCTCCAATTAGCCTTACTGTGACCCATCAATTGCCCGTACCATTTTGGAGTTGTACAAGGTCTTGGGTAAAAACATCGTGCTTGTCCCCACGAAGCGTAAGCACGAATATGGAGTCACGTGTGTGGCGGTAAGCCTCTACGATCACCGATCAATGATGACTTGGTGTCTTAGTCAGCCAGTCCATCCTAAGGATGACATCAAACTTCGACATGTTCATGACCCTAAGGTCCACATTGAGTAAGAATCCAGGAGATCTCTAACTCACAATCAGGCATCGTCGGCTCTCACACTAGTCCACTAGGGAGAACTCCGCATCTGATAGCTTTTCGAGGTCTCGACCTCCTAAACTGATTCTCTCACACATGATGCGACAATAAATGAATGTGATGCAGTCGAATAATACCTTGCCATAGGCGAGATAAACGAACATACCGACATATAACTTCTTGCGGTCGGCCAGGCTCGATCGTGGTACAACGGCACTAAGATACGTCCTTGGGTCTGCCGAAGTCAGGCTGTGAGCCACTGTCCGCATCCTCGACCCGTACTACGGCCTCTTTGGCTGTCTATCTTCTGAGAAAGGTGCTTACATAGCACCCTCGACTATCTTGGTTCCTCCAGCCCATGCCGAGGGGAAAAAAAAGGAACAAAAATAGTGTCATGGGCATCCCGGTAATGATTAGGACTATGGTATCATAACACTGGAATCCGCCTTTGGGGCGATCTGTCTCAGTGTCGGGCTAATGACAATGATAGCATGTCGTATTTTCTCGGCTGAAATAACCACGCCTTGGCCTTGGCATATCGCTGCGACCTTGCTTACTAAGCTGGCGTGGAGTAGAAGTCCTGCAGCAACCACTTGTCTTTAGAAAGAAGGCTGACTCTCCTTCCTCTTCCCACTACCACCCGCATCACGGATGCTCTTTGCGTCATCAATCTTTCTCTCTATGGCCATAGATGTCCTAACCATAGAGTCCGTATCTGGCTGGAATCACAACACCCGGATGGACGCTTTGGAGCCATCCTCGAACTTCCTCACCTTGGCCATGTCTGTGGCCACATAATCATCAGCAAAACAGGCTAACTATGTGAACTTGGCCACATATTCCATCACTTTCATGGCTCCATGTCTCAACTCTAAGAACTCTTGAGCCTTGGCATGCCTAGCAGATGCAGGGAAGAACTTGCTCATGAAGAGCTCTTGGAAATCTCCCATGTCAATGCCTCCCGAATCCACAGGGTTTTAACCTAATCCCACCTTTAGGATTCACCCTCTAGTTGAGGAAATCTTTGCTAGTCGGATCCAGGTGTAGCATAAGAGATCTCCATGGCCTCGAGGCTTTCTCTACCCTATCGAGACTATTAATTCGTACCATCGGATCCCCTCACTCCATGGATGTCGGAGGATGAGTGCACCTTAAACCTCCCAGGGTTGCTCGACCCTCCACAACCTAGCGCACTAGTTTGTGCGATGGTGGTAAGCAACGAGCGCCCATAGCCTCTATAAGGCTGTGATCCAAACCGGTGGTGCTTGGCTGAGTGCCTGTGGGCCGACCTCTATGTCCCCTTCTCGACTTTCCATACCTATGTCGAATAGCAAATTGAGATTTCTTTTTCTTATTTCGTTAGTGGTGCATAACGAGCACTAATAAATATCAGTTCGGTTATCATGTTCATTTATTTTTGAGCCCCCCAGGTTATGTTCTCTAACCACTAGTGTTCATCATTTTACTATATATCTGTCATGCATATATTTCAAACAATTTGTAACGCAGACATTGAGCATGTTAGAACACAAAACATATAATGCACCCCATGTAATGATCTAACCCATGCCCAATAGTCCTAGGTATTCGTGTACCTAGACTCTTAATATCTAGATGAGACAAACTAGTATCAGGACCAAACTTGTGGATACCCACACCCAAGCTCCCTAGGTAATCGTTTACCTAGGCTCTAATGTCAAGCTATGACACCCAGCCGAGGGTTCGTTGTGACCTATCGACCCGACGGAAGACAAGCGTGGATGTCGGGGTAACCAGTACCACCTCGTATGTCCCACTGGGACCCATGATTTAGCAATCGAGACGAGTCTCCTTTATACGGAGCTCTACCCAAAGTAGCTTATGCAAAAGCTGGCAGCATGTCTCAATATAATATAATGACCTCCACTTTGGGACCAGTGTAATTGAAAGTGGCCTAAGCGGGCGGCTCGTTCTGCTTACATAATATACGAGATAATTACCCATAGTCCTCAAGAGTTTAATTACAACAACATTACAAATATTACAAATTAGAACAGTTTGTTCAAAGTATTTTTACAATTCTTTTCAAAATACAAGCTATAACTAGTTTGTTCCCAAGCTTCTTCACAAATTAATTACAAGCCCGCAACCAGGCTTTCTTGCATGCTTGTGACCTTGAGTGAGGCAGATCCACACATACTCCTGTGCCTTGAAAGGGGTCCCACGACAAAGTGAGCAATGCTCGATGGGAGTAAACTCTACAAGAATTTTACTCCCCACAAATGCCTGAGCAATGCCGTATTCACCTGTCCAGACATTACAAAGTAAAATCACGGTTTCTACTTTGGAATGCCTACATGCCATGAATGAAGTGTCACTCACCATGCCTTTAACATGAGTCCTCACGGAGCTCTCTTTTTATGCTTATGCCAAGTGTAAAAAACTTGTCGTGGTGTTTCATGATGACCATTTATCTAAAACAAAAAGCTTTTTTGTTTTTAAAACTCGTGGACATCCTCAGATAAGCGAAAGCATTAAAGCCATTGGACAATCTCCAGATAAACAACTTTGTTCAAAAGCATTTGGCAGTCTCAGATAAGCCGGCTTTATTCAAAAAGCATTGGACAATCTCAGTGTGACTTTATTAACATTGGATAAGTCTAGATCGCCGCTTTGTCAAAAAGCATTGGAAAATCTCCGATAAACCGCTTTATTCAAAAGCATTTGATAGTCTCCGATTAACCGCTTTAATCAAAAGCATTGGACAGTCTTCGATAAACCGCTTTATTCAAAAGCATTGGGCAATCTCCGATAAACAACTTTATTCAAAGCTATGGAATGCACCCGTGAGACTCCGTTGGACGTAGTCGAATCTGAAACTCACCGCCCGGCTCCACCCGAAATGATGAATGATTATGACCATGCACATGCACCCATTTAATACGATGTCCCGTGCATATGAAATGCAATTATGCCATTCCATGCGCCCATACCATGTCATATATGATGAGTGATATATGGATATTTAAACCATGCATAATACCCATTACATCATTTGGGCAATCATATCAATTAACATACAATTTCCAAAGAAACCACACAATACATGTCAACATATTATACACACATATATTGACATCTACAAGTCATCATAAATCAAGCAATGACTTACATTATACTCTAGGCTTAATTATGACACCATGTCTAAATAACTACAACCAAGCCATGTAATAGCCTTGTTCATTCTAAAACATATCAAAAGTCAAACCATTAGAACACACAATTTGACTTCCACAATTTCAACAAAATTATATCATAACCAATTCAAGCAATGATACTGATCTAATATACGATTGTGGCAAAAATCACGGACTAAATTATTAAAGCGAGCCTAAGTTGTAGCAATCCTTGAAAACGGACCACCGGCGAGTTATAAAGGTCCGATTTGGGTGATTCAAAATCCTAACATCAAGTTCTCAAATAAAGCTACAATTTCCTTGAGGATACTAGTCCAAATTCTCACTTTTTCCCAACCGAAAATCAGTCCCAAAAATGTGGACAATAGGTTCTGCTAAAATAGGACAACTTGTGGCAGTCCCGAAAAACGGACCATAACTTGGGTTATAAATGTCCAATTTGGGCTATTCAAAATCCTAACATCAAGTTCTCAAATAGGGCTACAATTTCCTTGAAGGATACTAGTCCAAATTCTCCCTTTTTATAACCAATCAGCCTAAAATTGGATGTCATTATAGGGTCAGCAGGGCCTTTATTCCCATGCTTAGTATTTTGAAACAGCCTTAGGGTAAAATAGTCAAGCGGCCCTTAGGGCATTAAAACTCAACCAAGCGACCCCTAGAATGAAAAATATCAAAGTAGGAGAATTTGCCTCTTGAAGGCGTGAGCAACAGCCGAGAAGTTGCGAACGCTGCGAACCCAAGCTTTCGACTTCCCAAACCTTCTGCGCGAAACCTTGGCAAAACTTGGAGTTTCTGGTATTCACGTGTAGCCCTCACCGAGTACTCCGACTTTAAACCTTGGCCTGTCGGAAGACTAATACCCAATCTTCATAGATCGTAAAGAGAAGTTGGAGCTTCTCTCTCTACACCCTCTCTTCTCCTCTCTCACTCCGAATACAAGCGCAAAAAAATCCTCTTTTCCCCTTTTTTTTCCCTCCTTTTGTCTATCTTGACTTAAGTTGATGAGTAGCTCTTAAAGAGCCATGGAAAGATCATGCGATTCTCGTTTTGGATCGTTTAAGAAAGCAATTTATTTTAATTTGCGTGTTCAAATTCAATTTATTTTAAATGAACTTAACTTGAGTTATTTCCTAACTCCCGAGATTCTCGTAAAAATCTCGTCCCTGGGAGTCACTAAATGCTCGTTACCTCAAAAATCGTCAAAAATCCAACTATTTCATAATTCAACGAAATTTTTTTGGGTAACTAGATTTTGCAAGACAAATCAAACGGTGAAGTGCGTTTGGAAATTAAATCGAGATCTCTGAGAATTTTTTTAGGTTTCTGAACCATTCCCAATAATTTGTGTGTGTGTGTATTATTATTATTATTATTGTGTATTATTATTATTATTATTGTGTGTGTGTATTATTATTTTGCCATTTTCTTGAAAATTTAATTTTCTAGGGTTTACGTGCTTTGCTACACCATAATTATCGAACACCATTTCAAAAATGAAATTTTTAAGGGTAAACTTGGAAAGTATAAAAAATTAAGTAATCTGGAAATACCCAGCTACTTTTCCTCCCTTATAATAAATGATAAAAATCACTACCCTTATAAAATTATGGTGACCTTTTTTTTTGACATAAGTGGTGTCATTTAACGCCTAAAATAAATAGCCTACTGTGACCCACTTTCAATTGTCGATGTGCATATGAGCATTGAGCGCATTAGGTGGTAAGAATGTGTCATACATGTCTAGTAAAGTGAGTTAGATCAGACGGTTTTCAACTATATTATATTAAGACTAATCTATATACAAGTTGGGGGATCACAAGGACTTATCATAGAACACAATCGTATTTTTAGACTCGAACTTGAAACCATTGATTAAGTTAAAAGAGCCTCTAACCATCTCACCTACATGTTCGGTATCTCACAATATTTTTAGAAACGAATTTTTGCCAAAATATAATATATATATATTCCCAACCTAATCTTCCCTTCAAATAATTCCCATTGGTCACGCAAAGGCGCCAAATCATAATACAGTAGTGCGTGACTATGATTTTGATATTTTATTATTTTTTAATATAATGGAAATCGTGTCATTTTAAGCTTAAAGTTATACAAAGCAATGTTATATTAATAACATTGCTTCTTTCTCTTGAGGTGTAGCTCAAGTGATAGTATTATGCTTGAATTTTTATAAAAACATAATACTACATCGATATGATGCAAAGTAAATAGATATAGAAAAAAACATCGCCTCTGTTATTTTCTTTATTATTGTTTTTGTTCATATGAATTTGTGATTTTTTTTATTCCTATATTATAATTTTATATAATAAGTTATCATTTCAAAATTATGTTGCATTGAGGATGATTTTTTTTGCTTATTAAAGATTTTCATTTGAATAAATTATAACTTGTTTATAACAAAAAAAAAAAAAAAAAGTAACCATCATAATATAAAGAAAAATAAGTTCAAAAGATGAAAAAATTATAACTTGATGGTGAATTTGAAATCATAACTTACTATATAAAATTATAACATAGGAACAAAAAAATTTAAAATTTTACTTTATTTGAATTTATTATGACAAAAGCAAAAAAAAAAAATAGGGAAAATAAAGAATAGAAAATAAATAATATGACTTTATAATTATTAAAGAGGCAATGTTATTAAAATAACACGCCTTCTTCTCTATAAAAAAAAATTATAAATGATTAACATAGTTACCTACCATGGTAGGTGTCACACCCCCAAAACCAACCACTACTTTTTCGTTAAGTATGCGGCACTAAGTTACTGAACTTAGCCATTCTTTCCTTCCCGTTTCTCAAAAAGCAAAGTAAAACAAGACAAAACATCATTTACAAGAAAAAATCTTCTCAACTTGTATTTTCACACTAACAAGATACAAAATTCAAAAAGTGTCTCAACACTTAGTCATTACAAAGAAGACTCCTGAAATAAAACATACCTGACACTCTTCCTTGCATTCTCATGCTTTAGTGATCTCACAACCTCTGTGTTCTCCTAACATGCGTTTCTGATGAGAGGGAAGGAGGATTTACATATAAAGATCTAGGCATCCTTTAGGAATAGTTACATCATTTCCCCGAACAAGGTGCCTCCTTCACAAGCATCATGTTCCTCTTGAATGGAAGTTAGCCTGCTTTGACGGATGCGAGCCCATGTTCTCTTAGGCTTGGTCCATAAGGCCCTCCATGTGCCGGTCCTCGACTTAGGTCTCAAATGGGGTCATAGTAGGGAAAACAAGTTCTAAGGATATGTAGAAGTTTTGAATTGATATAACAAACTAATCTTTATGGTGAAAACCATCACCCAAAACCCTAAGGGGGTGTTTGGAACATTGGAATAGGGAATGGGAATTGGAATAGGATAAGCCATATATGGATGACACAAGCCAACCGAACACTTGGACATAACCCGGGTTATAATTGACCTAATAAATACAAGCATATATCGGGAGATCAGCTCATGAAGGCCGGACATTCTCTACCTCGATCATCATCGGGCATCGGTTCAGCCAAGGAACAAATTCACATGGACGAGTCACCTCGAGCAGCTTGATCATACCCTAAACATGTTAATGGGACACATAGGTAATTGTGGAGTCCCTTGACACGATCGCCCACTATGCATTATCCCACCATGATGAACATCACATTATGTACTACGAACTAATTACAATTAGCCATGTGGCATCCCCAAATTAGTATAAATGTATAGGCCTATAACAAGTTTGAGGAAGATTTTTCTAAGTGGCAATCAAAGAAGAAAATATAAATTCTTTGGAAAGTCTCAGAATTTTTAGCTCAATCTTTTCCATTGGCATTGTCTGTGGGAAGCTCTACTCCTATGCCTCTCTCGACTGCTACAAAGATGACAATTATCCTCCTTCTGAGTAGTCCAATGGGTGATATCGCCCCTTCTTGTTCTGAGCCATCAGTAGACATTATTTATTGCTATTAGAAGCCCAATCTTTGAAAGATCAGCAAGAGTCCCATGAACAACAACTAGCCTCATTCTTAGCAACCAATGCGGATTTGTGAGAAGAAAATGCCATCTTTCATGCCACGGCCACAACACCTCGCCCTTGCAACTTCGTTGAACCCAACCACCTCGTTAAAACCAACCCTCCATCGACAAGGTCGTACCTCGCGAATAAAACTTCTTCCACATGGAGGAGCCAGGATCCTGCATTACGAGCATTGGATGACATGTTGTCCTCCCCGTTTATTTCCGCCATCTTTCATCAAGGCGGCTCGTGCGCATTTCGTCTTCAGGAAGTTTCAAATGTATGGCGATTACAAGGACCCCCTTTGACCACCTTATTCAATTTACGTCAAATCCTTTGGCGTTGTAGGCGACAAATGGCGGCTCTCTTGTAAATATTCTAGTCTAGTCTCGTTGAGCTTGCCTTGTCCTAGTTTCATCGCCTATCACCTAATACGGTAACATCTTTTCGCTGTCTATCTGAAAAAATTTGTAACTTAGTACATGTGTTCAGTCATAAGGAAACAAAGCGTCACTAGTCTATTCCACATATAAATGGGATGGTCTGAGTCTATTAGATATTTCATGAAACATTTTAGGGCTGCAATTCTCTAGCTTGAAGGTCTAAGCTAACACTTAGTGTTGTAAGCGATAAAGCAAGCCATTAGCTGACTTTTTCGATTCTTCAACTCATTCGCTTCATCCACTCATATTTATAAACAAGCAGTTTCAAGAGAGACGATATGCCTACTCGAGGACGATAATATCGCCACAACCAAATGAACAGTGGCCACAACATCAAAATCCAGGCACGATGGCGGTAGTAAGGAAAGAGAAATTACGTGAGGGCGAGACAAAGCACACATGAATGAGACGTCAGCGCAGCGATTATCATAGTGGATTTGGGAGGACGAGAGAACAAGTCAACGATGATTTGAAACTGAGACGGTCTGGAACATACCTAATTCACATTGCCACCTTTTGACTTCTCTCAGTATTTAGTGTGGAGGTTGGAATGGCCGAAACCCTGGAAATAGGTGACTCGGACAGGAAAGACAAATCCAAATACTACGAATACCACAAAGATGTCGGACATCTGACTAATGAATGTTATCGAATCTGAAGGATGCTAAATTTCATGGCATAGAGGGGACACCTCCAAGAATACATTGAGGAGATGAACCTAACAAACTCTAGATCCGTATGAGTCCACTTGATTAGTCACCTGGAGTGAGCAGCTCGACACATGTCGATCTGATCCTCGCCCGGCCCAGGTGGCTTGAGTCTCGCTCAGTACTTTGGTGGTCGAGGTCCATTATAACGGCGACGGTCGGCTATTGATGGAACCATCGCTCTCTTTCTCTAGAATTTCCTTGGCGATTATCCTACTAGCCCTCATGATGTGTCTCGTTCTAACCTTAGAAGTCGGGAATCACCTGCTGAGATATCCTAATCGACCATGGAAGTGTTGTCAACCTCCTCTATCTACTCGCTATACTCCAATTGAGTTACAAACCTGACAATCTTTGCAATCCAAGGAGAGTGTTAGTCGGCTACATTGGAACATAGACCAATTCTTTAAGGGAGATATCTTCTTAGTCACGTACTGGCACATCACGCCTAGTCAGCCACGATTATTGATGAACCCATCATTCCGCATGATTTGGGGCCTTTTTGAATTCATGCCATGAAAGCGTTGCCATCCTCCTACTACCATATATTGAGTTTCTTGACTCGAAAGCTACCAAAGCATATTATGTGGTAAAAAAACGGAAAAATGACATGCATACAAATGATGTGACTCGGGGCCCACAGTGTGCGATGGTCCCAGAGTCGCGGAGCATCTACTCATGCACCTGACCGAGATTTGGGCCGACTTTGGCGGAGTTAGCTTAGGGGCTCTCTCTCGAGTTAACTCATTCTTATCACTCTTACATGAGTTTTCCGACATTTTTGCATGGTCCTATAGTGATATACCCAACATCTCCCCCACTATGGCACAACACCATCTTAATCTTCATAAATAGTTGTTAGATGTGCTTTATGGTAGCTTTTATAGGTGCAAAATATAGCATAATTCATGATTTTGATGCTAACTAAGCACCCTTCTTACTCATTTTCATGTCTAACCCACTATAATTGTGTATTTTGTAGACATGAAGAAAACGAGACAAAAAGCAAGCAATTTGGGCAAGAAATGAGAAAGTTATGCATGGAAGAACCCATGTGGTTGCGACCACATCTTCCCCTGCACTGATTGAGAAGCATCAAGTCTCGATGTGGTCGCGACCATAGCTTGTTTTCTTGCATAAACTATTTTATAACCTGATGTGGTGGAAGACATTTTAGGCCTAAACTCTTTCCATTTTGGGCTCGTTTTGGCTTAGTTTTTTAAGTGTATTTAGGGACCTTTTTCACTCATTTTAAGGGTTCGAACTTTGAGAAATGAAGGCTCTCTCCTATGGTTTTCCCTTTTTAAGATTTGTTCCATTTTTCTAGGATTCTATTTCTTAGATTTATAAGATTTAGGTTTATTTTGTGAAGTATTTGGTTTGTAGATTAACTATTTTTAGAGGCTTGGGCCTTGTGAAGTGTGGATTTTCATCTTGGTTGAATATTGAGAGTCATTTACCGATTCCCTTTGTAAATGGGAGCACGGACAAAACCACGGTCATGGTTGTAGTTTTAAAGCCAGATGAAACTGCGGCTAACTCTGATCCACGACTTCCCGCTACATCGGCCCCGAGAAGCATCAAGTCTTGATATGGTCGCGACCACAGCCTGTTTTCTTGCATGTCGGTTTATAAATTTAAGTGGTCCCATGTATCACGTGTTTGGAGCCCACGAAACTCTTTCCATTTTAGGCTTGTTTGGCCCGATTTTTAGGTGTGTTAGGACCTTTTCACTCATTTTAAGGGTTGAACTTTGAGAAATGAAGGCTCTCTCCTATGGTTTTCCCTCTTTAAGATTTGTTCCATTTTTCTAGGGTTATATTTCTTATATTTATAAGATTTAGCTTTTTTTGTGAATTGTTTGGTTTGTAATTAACTATTGTTGGGAAGCAAGACCTTGTGGAGTGTGGATTTCGGCTTGGATTTGAAGATTGAATTCATTTGTAGATTAATCTTTGTTTTGTATCTAATCCTTCTTCAATTTGTGTAGTTTTATGTTTGTTGACAACATGAATTTGTAGGTTTTGATGGCTGAAATGTTAGGCTAAGCATTTCAAAGGGTTGGTTATCAGATTTAGTGTTTGATTCCTCTAATCTTTAGTTTGGTTGGATGTTTTATGCTTGATTTGTTGTATTTGGTGTTAATACTTTGAATCTGCAGAGTTTTGGTGATGATACGCTAAGAATCGGATCTTCAATCCTTTACTAGAGTGTCCTTGGTGGCCAAACAGTTCAATACTAAATCTGGTTTCTAAAATTTTCTTAAGGTGTGAATCAATTAATTTAGAGTTCTTTGGTATTCCGAATTGCCTAGTTAAAGAGGAAGCAGGGGTCGAAGGTCTAGTCTTAGCGGATTTCAGGAGGAGACGAATGTAAGTGAGATTACAAGGGCGTGTATGACCCGATAAAGCTCCCCAAGGAAAAATTACTTTTGAAAAGTATCGTCTTATCGACCTAGAAGGACGTAATTGGAAATAGGTGGATAGTGCGAGAAAATACAAGGGGGAACACGAAAGTGAGATCCTAATATTGTATCCTCGAACCAATTCAAGTTGTAATCATTCAACTCGAGCCTTATCCATATGAATCCTTAGACATCGATGACGATAATCGCCTACATTCAGTTCCTCTATAAGTAGTTTTCTCACAGTTCTAGTATATTTAATCCGATTTCACAAATCAAATTTGTTGTTTTAGTTTAGTTTAGTTTTATTAGTTTTATAATGATGCCTCATCCGTCATTTAATTATTTCGAATAGTGAGCGACTTTAATAGTCGAGTGCCAATCCCCTAAAACCACACCTTCTTGTGGGAACAATCTTGATTCGTAGTGAAAACCATTTAAACAAACATGTAGTAAAGACAAAATAAAGCGAACCTATAGTGAACAATAAGCCCATTTTTTAAGTAAAAAATGCCGCTGTAATAGGTCCACCCTTGCCACATATGAGAGAAAATTAATACACATGTCTCCTCTCTCCTCTCTCTTTTCTCTCCTCATCACCCTTCCCTTTCTCCTCTACATCACTTCATCGAAACCTCTCATTGGAGTTACAACACTAATCTAACACCGACCACTAATGTAACACTCTTAAAGCACTAATGTAACACCCTTAAAATAGCTAATGTAACACTCTTAAAACACTAATATAAAAAATTTAAATCTCTCTTTCTATTAGATCTCTTCTCCTCTCTCCCCTCTCCTCCTTTGACCACACCTGGCCACACCACCTAACCCATGTAATTTTTTTATTAAAATTAATTTTAATTAAGTATAAAAATTGAGTGTGAATAAAGTTTTTTTTTTTAAATATGTTTATTAGGTTATTAACTATTATAAATAAATGTATTTTTATGTATATTAAGTATATATAATATTTAAATTAGATTTTAATATTTTGATATTTTATTGCATACATAATTTATTTTCTTTTATATTTATAATTTTGATATTTTGAATCTATTTTTTTATTTTACAATTTTTATAGAATATTAAACATAAAATTTTTTTTTAAATAAAAAGTATCATACGTTATAGTTTATCTATACATTTGAAGATTTTTATCTATCGTTTTTATATGGTCGCTAATTGTCTAATTTGAAGAGCATTTTCTTGGGGACTTCACACGGAAGAGAAGAATTGCAAGTTTTAGTTTGCTCAAACAAAATATTCTATTAAAAGACATAAAACTATCTTATAAATATCACGCAGCATATTGAACAAGATCAAATGCACCTGAAATTGCTTATGGTTGATGTATTGTTTACTTTAAGAAATTTGAGTCCGTGGTTTGTTTAAGCATAAACGCCTCATACCAATAGAATATTGTTTATGTATTAATTTATAATTCTCTATCTCTATCTAATGTATGACTTTGGATGTACACTAATTAAACATCATTAATTGGCTTACCATGAGTTTAATAGTATCCTTGACATCATATTTAATTTAAATTTTATTTAAATTCTTTCTGAGAGTTTATGTTTCCATGCTTTTCACATGCAATTTAGTACTTGTGTGTGCCCTGGATTAGAGTCCTATAAATATATGAGTGATGAGTTGAGGCAAAAGCATATGACTTCAAGGTAGAGCGGAGTAGAAAAATGTCGGCCTGAACCCGATATTCGAAATTTGTAGTTCTTCTTGAATGCAGGAGTCTGCCAGGCCGGCGGTTACTATTGGTATGCAAATTATCATCCTACCATTTGGAGGGACAATTTCCTTTCATATACTTCTAAATTCACAGTAAAGAATCTTGTGATATCATAAATGAGATTGACTAGAATGTCTCTTCTTGTGATATTATAAATTAAGGAGTTGATATATGAATACGCGAATTATTTTAACGAGATAATCTTTTAGTTTATTCATCATTGCTTCAATTTAGTTGTTAATACGTACACTAATGCTTATTTAGAGCAACAAGTCCAAAACACGAAAGAAGAAGTGAGGAATATACTTAATGGCCATTGATGATGGTCGTGAAGTTGCATGATTGATGCAATCAGCGGCTGAAGCAACACCATTACGAAATTGAGATGATGGGTATTACAACACATGTTCCATGGTGGCCCGTAGTCCACTGATGAAAAGTTGATGATATTTATCTTGCTGCTCTCGGTTTCCAGTTACTAAGGCAAACAAGGCTAAAATGTCACTACAGGGAAAAATGATTTATAGTACTTTTAGTTTTAGTAGGGGTTTTAATTTTCCCAACTAAAAATCTCATATATTCTACAGCGTTTGTAAGATTGATGCGGGTATATGAATTTTCATTAATCTTTTAATACATGGACACTTATGGCAGATTGTTATGTAGATCCACATTAAACACTTGAAAATAAGCGCTACTATACATTACACATTTGCCACACACCTTGTATTTAATCAAAATTTTCATCTTTTCCTCCTCTCTCTCTCTCTGGCCTAATCTGAGCGACACATTTTACGCTCTCGGAAAATTTTCGTCTCTGAAGTTCAAACTCTCTGAAGCGATCGAACTCTGAAGCAGAAATTGATAACTCTCCTCTCAAAAAATGCCCACGCCATCACAATTTTCTATCGAAAATTCCATAATTTCTCTGAATCAACTTTCTTTCTTTCCACTTCATCCATTTTTGTACCCTCTCTCCGCATTTTTCTCTACATCTACTCTCGGTAGATTGGCCAAAAAAAATTTTCATGTGTGAGATGATCTATCATCTCGACCTATTCTTTGACCTCGACCTCTCTTCACCTAGTCTCTCACTCTAGGGTTTCACTCTAGGGTTCCCTTTTTCTCCACATACTGAAGCAGGAGATGGGTTGAAGAAGAAACTTCACCAAGCCTTTTCTCTAATTTATGGTTCGTCTTCTTTTCAACTTGTTTTGAGGTGATTTTGATTTCTCATTCTTCTCACAGTTTTTCTAGAATTTGATTTGAATTTTGTTTGGAGTGATTTTGATTTTTCATTCTTCTCCGTTTTTGCTATATTTTTTTGGAATGGTTTTTCAAATGCTATTTATTCTTCTCTGTTTTTTCTAGAATTTGATTTGAATTTTGTTTGGAGTGATTTTAATTTTTCATTCTTCTCCGTTTTTGCTAGATTTTTTTGGGTAGTTTTCGTGCTGTTATTCTTCTCTGTTTTTGTAGACTTTGATTTTGAACACCCCAGTTTTTAAGAAGTGATTTTGATTTTTCATTCTTCTCTGTTTTGCTAGATTTTTTGAATAGTTTTTCAAATGCTATTTCTTTGGTTGGAATAAAGTTTTAAACCTCATGCGATTGCACTCACTTTGCCCGATTTGTTATTTTGGTTTGAAGGATTGGTCCAATTAAGGGCTTAAAGTCATCAATTCGGTGAGACCAATATTGTGAGTATCTAGAACTAATGTTTAAGATGTAAAAACGGTTCTTAGGCGATTAACATTGATTCATAATGATATCTTATTTGTTGTTGAATCAAGATCTAAAAATATGAAAAATGTCATTTACATATTGGATTTGATGTGCATATTTAAGGGCTTGTTTAGTATACTTTTCATTTAAATAATAGTAATTCATTTGGTTCTTGACCAGATGATTGCGATGTTTTTAATGTAGATTATATGGTAGTATTTAAGATGAAGGTTGAAAAGGCTGGTGTGTGGTTACATTTCATTTCAACCATTATGGATCAAGACTTGATAAGAGAAATGAGTTGTTATGTAAAAATCCAGTTGCATGGAAAAATCGGAGGTGTATAATATTTGAATGGACAGTATGTTAGTTATTTGTAGGTTTTAGAGTGGCGAAAGAAGAGATAAGGCTAGTATCATTTTTATCATAAAACTAAAAAAAAAAAAAGTGTGAATTTGATCATAAGAAGCAGGAATCTGTGATAAAGTAGCTCTCTGGATCGCCCATGAATCTTTGTAATAGTCTCCATTTTCTTGTTTTTTTTTTTTTGTTTTTGAGGCGGTGTTGTTTGGTTCTTGGAAAATGTGGGGAAAATGGGAAAAATTTTGGGTGGTGGAATTAAGTATGTTTTGTTATTAGTTGATTTTTGTTTTTAATTCTTTTATTGCCTGGTTTGGTTGGATTTCAAAAATTGATGGGAATGGTGTTTGCTTGGTGGGAAAAATGTGGGGTGATCTATGATTTTATGATTGGTTGTTTGTCTGAATTAATTATTTTGTTGTTTAGTGTGGTACAATTCTTGTTAATGAATTGGGCTACGTATGAGTTGTTTAAGAGTTGATAGCATAATTATTGATGATGGATCAATTCACAAAGTGAATTCGAATGGGGTCATCAGTTTGATGCAGGTGATTTCTTTAGGTTGAATTTGTTATTCTTGGTTGGAGTAATGATTATTTGATTTCAGTGGCATTTTAATTTGAGGCATATATATTTTGGTTGAGTACAAAATTGGAAAGATTTTTCGAATCCCAATTACAAAATCATTCGACATATTTGAGAAAAAATAAAGCGTAATTAGAAATAAGAGGAGGTCACAGTGTACATATGAAGTTTTACGATGGAAATTGAGGCCATGTTTGGGACCTACAAAGGCACATGCATAGATATATATGAGTTGTTAAGAAGGATAGGAAGCGAATACGGAACAAAGGGCTGCCTTCCGTATCTACGCCCACTTTCCTTAGTGCAAGCTATTTTAAATACGTGAGGAAATGAAGTACCGACCCTTATTATGGGACCTTAGAAATTAAAGGGAAGGTTGGTGGGGACTAAGTTTTGCATTTAGGCCACGAATGAATTGTCTGACCCGAAGCGAAAATGTCGGGGACTTGGGACATAATGCACATGGTAGGGGTTTGGAACATAACATCCGGTACCATAGCAGCCCATGGATATTCGTGTATCCCAAAGTGAAGGTACATCTTTATTTCAGTCGAATTATCTGTTCACCCATCCCTGCCCTTTTATTTTCTTGGAGATATTTCTTCTTTTAGGTGAATTATGAATCCTGTTACCACTTTCTGAGTAGTTTTAGGAGAGTCACCTTTTATATATAAAGACCCGGGGACGATCGTAAGCGAAATCCATCCATCAGCCAGGAAGTTCTGGCACGTGAAGCAAATCGATCTTGCTTCCCGCAGAAAGACTTAATCATCCTGCTAATATTCATCCATCCACGTCTGTGCTCTACGACATAGTCGAGGCGCCGCGGGGAACTTTTAGCATCTTGGCGCTGGGCCCTAGCTCCTCGCTTTAGATATTCGGTATTAATGCTCTTTGAACCCACCCACCCACACCCAGCTCAGCTCGATCCGATGTCAAAATTAAATTATTGGAAAAGGAAAGAAAGGAATAGCAACGGATGTATCCATGGAAAGATTCATCTAAAAGTAAAAATAAAGGAGTGGCATATATGAACTTGCCAAGTCATATATGAATTAAAAAAAGATGTATTGGGGCTCCTATGCTTTTAATAAGATAGTAAATTCATTTGCAACATGATTATATGAATTAAAAAAAAATACCATAGGTGGAAGGAGAGGCTTAAGGCATGCATTGGGGCTACCAGAGGACTTCACTACCTTCACACTGACTATGCGAAGGCAGTCATTCATCGTGATGTGAAGTCTAAAAATATCTTACTTGATGAGAATCTTATGGCGAGGGATTCTTTGAATATTTCAAGAACCTTGATTGACAGGAAGAATGTCTACGCTTATATGATTGAGACAGCATGGCTTGCTTTATATGAATTTGATTGGGTTGTTCTTATATTTGTTTATATACAATTTCAACACCACATTTCTAGAAAAGACTTATAAAAATGTCTACCTTACTCTATGCATTTTTAGTAGTGGTACATGCAGACTTGATAATTTTAGAATGTTTGTAAATGCATGTTTTAGATCATTTGCTCTTGGAAATTCATTTTGATTGCATGGAGACTCTTCCTAGATTCTAAATGTATTAAATCATTGTGATTATGTTGCTAGGTTGAATGGATGTTATGGGTAAGTAATTTTTGCATAATGGAAATGTTTCTAAATCGTGTTTTTATTTATTACTATATTTGGGAGAAGTATATTATAATTAAATATTTAATGAGAATATAAATCACCAATCCACAACAATGCGAGAGCCTAGTGATGTTCCTTATTCATTAATTTGTAAATTGGTACTCAATTGTGTCTATATCTCAAGCCCTTGATAGCACCATAAAGAATATATAGGTTTCCAAAATCAGATTCCCAACCAGAGTATAAATTAAGTGACTAACCTGATTTCAATAGTTTCAACTTCTTAAGTCTTTCCCTTGATAGCTCTAGTAGAAACAGAAATAGATTCCTACTTTCTGCAAATAACTTCTAAATGGACTTGCGACAGAATAACATTAAGCTGCATGGTACAGAAACTCACGGGCATGTGAAATAGGATCTTAAAATCAAGGAGTTGGTTCCGATTTTGTGGTCTTTATTTGGATTTCTAGAAGCTTTAATTTTTCCTTTTTATTTTTTTATTTTTAGGAAGCAAGAGTTACTGTAGGAATAATGGAAAGGTGAAGTGGTGCGACTCAGTGCAAGGTGAACTTTTCTTTAAATACATCTCTCGAGATATCTTCCCATTCTTCGCCCATGCATATCTTCACTTCAATTATTTTTACATAAACAAAATATTATTGTTTCTTTTGTATTTTTATAATAAAAATATTATAAGGCCTTATGTTTCTTATGGTGGCCCTTCTGGAGGTTTGGATATGCGGGATGTACATCATTTCCATGGCTACTCGACCATGGCATGGCCGTTGTCTTGTTCGTGTATCGTAATGTTGTTGCGGTACTCTGTAGCACCTTTTGCTCTGCTTCTTGAAAGGTTAATTATCTATTGTTCTTACATGCATGCATATGAACTAACTGTATACACGCGCACACACACACACACACACACACATATACATATATATATATATATATATATATATATATATATTTATTAATAGCAACCCTTTTCCTTACATAAATCACTTGTATGATCAGTTTGGTCATGAAGCGATAATTGATCTTTTTAAATTTTTTTTTAGGAAAATAAGGCCAAAGCTCATAAATCCCATCTTCTTAAGATACTTGTGGCCCAGGATTTACGGAGTAATGCTTCATTTCCTATTCATGTTACCTCTAAAAAGCAGTCTTTATTGACAACCTGACATAAGAAAATTTCAGCTTAAAACACGATTGTTGTTAGTTTCTCGGCTTGAACTGTACCAAAAAATTTGATTGATTCTTACCGCTCTTTTATGATCAGTAGATTCTTGCCACATCAAGAAACGATTCTCGAGGCATACGTACACATCGGCATCATTCATCTGCCATTATGAATCTTTGTCCTATGATTACACTTTGTGATGGCTACTATTCTAGTGTGAAACAAATTTAATTACGCAAGAATATATACATGCATCACGGCTAAATTTTAATTTTCTTTTCATATACATAAAAAAGAAAAGATTTTCTTTAAGCATGCATAAAATACTATATTGAATGTGGATTAATATTTATTTGCGATGATGATGCAGTCTGCCAGCATAACCAAGTTGCATCTCATTTTAATTTTTCCCTTTTGTTTGGTTTTTCCTTATATATATATATATATATATATATATATATATATATATATATATATATATGCTATATATATATACTATATATCCTCCTTTTTAATTGTTTCTATATTTTTGCATAGCTTAAGATATGCGGGATAGAAGCAAAAGAAATTCTCTATTCTTATAGATTATAGCTATTGCAAAAGGAAAAAGTACATCATATCATTCTCACTAATATTATTTCTTTTTTCTCTTGGCATTTTTGTGTTACAAATCTTGTGTCCATGAGTAAATGTTGCTAACTTTATGGTTACTTGTTTCGAGGGGATTAAGAGGGCTCTGGCCCAAGGTTTTGTTGGATTTGAATATATCTGCAGTGTGACAATGACACTTTGTAGAGCCCCTCCACTCTTGTCTTACTCGTACTCATGATGAAATGCTTTCGAGAACCGAGAAAAAAAGAGGAAAGGTCGAAAGAAAGATAGACATTAGACAATATTAAAAAAGAGACGAAATGTTGCTTCATCTCTTATAATTACCATTTAATTTCCGATCATATTTTTTCCATGTAATTGGGATATTGTATATGTTTGCTTATGATTGGAGACTCTCTTTCGAATCTGAAGGTTTCAAGATTACATTAAATAATCTCATTATCTGATTATCTCCTTGCCATAGCATTCCACCAACCTAAACATACATTTTCTTTGTTTACTAAGAATTTGGTGTCTTGGTATCGATGACCTTGAAGCGTGTTTGATACATTTAATTATAACTACTAGTTTTGATCTCACGTAAGTTATTGTAAACTTTTTGAATCATTTAGACAAAATCATAGTGACCCTTTTGTTTTCCATAGTTGTTAGTTGCGTCTATGAACCATTCTTATGGTCGGGGGTTAACTACAAACCCTGCTTCTCTTGATATCTTTATGAATTAGGGTCAACCCTGATCCATGGTATAAAATCATCCCTTATAGTAGGTCGACCACATAAATCATGGCTATAAACCATCCCTATGGTAAGGTCGACCACAGGCTTGGTTATAAACCACCTTATGGTAGGTCGACCAAAAGCCGCGGCTAAAAACTACCGGCTATAGTAGGGGTCGACCCGCAGGCCATGGCTAAAAACTACCATATGGTCGAGAATTCGACCAAAGCCGCGACTAAAACTATCATATGGCGGTCGATCTGGCGCGACTACTCTTAGTACACATGGTCGAGAATTACGACCCTGTGTGACTATAAACTATGTAAATTATTAAATAATGGAAGAGCCTATAGCCCGCGGTTGTAGTGGCGCATCTATAGGATTTCTCCACCTACCTATAGCCATGCCATGCCCGGTTGTCTTCATCAACGACTATATTTTATAGGTTGCGTGCTCTCTACTTAAGCCCAGGGATCGATGGTAGCGACTGTGGCTTATTTCCTAGTAGTGTTTCATGTGGTGAGTCTTTTCCTCTACGGAACTTAATACACAGGCAATATTTAGGTAGATTTATGAATATTGTGCCCTCCATTCATTCCAACTAATATAGTTTGGGTGATCTGAATTCTGTATCATCTTACCTGAAAAGCTTTTGTCGTGCGGTATAATGGATCTTTTAGGATCTATGGTGATAGCAAAGGGATGGAGTAGATGAATATATTATATGTCTTTGTGGTTTTTTCTAAATTAACAACTACAATACTCTAATCTTGTACTCGATCTTGGAATGGTGGATTTCTTCTTTTCTATCCATGGTTTTATTTTATCATATTTAGGTTTTTTTCATCTTTTCTTTCTTATTTCCAATTCCCGTTTTTTCTTTAACAAACACTTCATTTTACATATACGAATAAATTGAAACATTATGTTGTGTTTGTGAGAGAAGCGAGATGTATTAAAGCGACTAAGGATATTGAAGAACTTTAAGAGGTAGTCGTCGATGTTGGGGAATGTTTAGCTTGTATGAATCTGCACATATGAGGGTGCATGGAGAAGATATATTAGATGAAGCACTTGCTTTCACTACCACTCACCTTGATCCATGGCAAACTTCATTTCATATCCTCTTCTTGATATGATGAAGTCCATACCCTAAGCCAGCCCGATCAAGAAAGTTACTGAAATTTGGAGGCCGAGCATTATTTTTCACAATATGCAGCTGGATCATTTCTCATAATAAAGCTCTACGAAGCTAGCAAAGGTGGATTTCAACTATTGAAATTGCACAGTAGCTAAGTGTGTTTACGCGTAGAGTATACGTACATGACACAAAGCGATCTCTAATATGATAGAAGCTTGATAAGGAATACTTTGCAATATTAGGAAATAAAAATAAATAAATGAATAAACCATATAATCTTACACAATTGTACTTTATTACAGGTGGTGGAAAGGTTTAGACTTTGCCCATAAGCTTCCTTTTGCAAGGGATCGAGTGGTGGAATGCTATTTTTGGATATTAGGGGTGTTCTTTGAGCCTCAGTTTTTCATGGCTAAAAGGATACTTACTAAAGTAATCGCCATGACTTCTGTTATTGATGACATCTATGTGTATGGTACACCTGAAGAACTCGATGTCTTCACTGAAGCAGTTGAGAGGTTTAATTCATACGCTTGTTGACCTTTAAATCTTTAAGTAATCATTTGTTGAATCTAGATTTTTTATGCAGTCAACTACTTCATTTATCATTCCATCTTCTTCATTTTAGTGGGATATGAGTAGCACGGTCGACTACGGACTACATGAGAATGTTCTCCAACACTCTTTGATGTATACAACGAATCGAGGAAAGAAATGGCGAAGAAGGAAAATCATTTTGGGTTTATTATGCGAAAAAAGCAGTGAGATAGCTTACATGTGATTAATTATTATATTTTAAAAGAAATAAAAATAATAACAATAGAGATGAAATCAAATCAATGATTAGATGAAAAATCAAGTTAGAGCACTCTATGAGGCTTGAATGGTTGGAAGCCCAGAAATACCAAGCATGGAGAAATATGGGTTGGCATTTAGTTACCTCTTGGATACCCGGTGCTGCTTAACCATCTTTGATTGGAATGGAATTCGTGATGAGAAACTTTCATTGGATGTTCGGTGAGCTAAGATTGTGTTGAGGCTTGGCCATGGTACGGGCTCATAAGTTGTATAGTTTCCACTGAGGTATATCTATTGATATTATTTATAAAATTCAAAATTACCTAATTAAATAAGTATCTTGTATATATATATATATATATATATATATATTAGTACTTTCAAATAACTTGTATTATATATTTATATTCAATGTGTATATGTGTAGTTTGAGCATAAGAGAGGACATGTAGCATCAGCTGTATAATGTTACATGAATCAACATGGAGCAATATCGGAGGAGGAAACAAAGAAGGAATTTAACAAACAAGTTACAAGGACCATGTTCCAAGGACCATCCTCACGCGAGTTCTAAATTTTGCACGTGTTATGGATGTTGTATACGAGAATGAAGATGGCTATACTCATTCTGGTGTTGTTCTTAAGGATTTTGTAACTTCCATGCTAATCCGCGATCCATCACATTACCATTTATGGCTTGTTTGGCCACTCTCTATGGTGAGAGATTATCTTGCATATATTTTGATCTACTTACTGTAATATGTAACTGGAAGTCTGGTTCAAATTTTAAAAATGGCTGGTTTATGAACAACGATAACATCTCATGAAATTAATTTTTCAATATTGGTTCCTGTTTCCCATGACCCTCCCCTCCTTTTCTTTCACCTTGTCCTCTTCTAACCCCTTTTCATCAAGCAAGAAGGGATGATTTTTATAGGAAAATACTCATCATCCAAGCATGTTCCTACCATAGAAACATAAACAAAATAGGATCGGAAGATTTACCTCCAACCATTTATTCTTGAAACTCTGGACCACGAACAAAATCCTTATAACTTTTCCCTTGCTTTGCTCTCACAATAGACAATGGAATTCTTAAAAACAAAACTAGTGAAGCGGCAAAGGCGAAGTATCTATTTATAGGTTCTTAGTAAAAACCATCGTTTATGAAACTCGCGATGTACGAATTCTTCGATTTTCAAAACTCAAAACTTAATTGAAGTTCAAAAGTACCATGAGAGTTAAAAACATTACATTCTCCTACTTTATTGCAACGTTAATCAATGTCTTTAGTAACAAAAATACATGAATCATAGAGATTTGTCCTCGATCATAGGTATTATCAACTATATGCTTAATGCATTTGTTTCTCAGTAGCAATGTGGTAACAAGGCAATAAGATAAACATCTAACATTCTGGGTTCAAATAAAGTATATTTTCTCAAATGAATTAAAGTATGTATGAAAATGAAAATAAAAACTTATAAGAATTTCATAAGTTGAATATATACCCTGATACAAGGAAGCAATCCCATTCTTGTCTACATGATCCTCGAATTTCATTAGTGGCAAGCCTTTAGTCAAAGAATCATCAATCATCGACTCAATGCTAATATGTTCAATCACTACTTTCTTTTCCTTAACATGTTCTTTAATGGCGAAGTATTTGATGTCGATGTGCTTACTTTGACTCTTGCTCTTGTTGTTCTTGAGAACTTTGCAAGCTGAGTTGTCATAGAAAATTCTCAATAAACGTAGAAATAGAATCCATATTTCAAGCCCGTAAATGAAACTCTTAATCATTACCTTTGAAATAACTTTAAAACAAGAGATGGAACTTTTAGCTTCCATGGTAGTTTTAAATGATGGTTGTTTGACACGCCACATCAGCTCTCCTCGACCATATTGAAGATGTACCAGTGTTGATTTCACAGTATCGATGAGCTGAAGTCGTGTCGAATATCAGCTAGATTGAGATTTGTTTGTTTGTCTGCTCATAAGCATGTAATCTTTAGTTTCCTTGGAATGCCTTATGACTTTATTTGCGACTCTCTAATGGATCCATACAAAATTTACTTTGATGTCAGCCACTAACACTCAGCTATGAATGCAATATTAAGTCTTGAGCCTAAGCATACATGAAACAAACTTTAAAGCATATGGAATATTCTTCAAAGCTGGATTCCTTTTCCAAATCATTTTTGAGGCATTGATTTAAACTTAATTTATGCAACTCACAATGGGGGCAATACTTGAGTGAACATCTTTCATCTAAATCTCTCAAACTTTGTTAATATAGATTTCTGATAGACACAAAAATCTTGCTTGAGATCATCTCTATGGATCATAATTCCAATGAGCATAATTAGATGTCTCACCGATAATTGACTCTTGAACGTGCTATATAAAATGTGTATTTTCTATATGCGTAAGTGCACACGTAAGCTCAGTAATATAATTAAAGTATGAGTGTCCTCTGAGGATTAGGTTACTAATTGCAAAATTATAGGTCTGACTTTATTTGGATTAACATAAAGGTGAAGGATATGAGAATGAAAAGGAAAACAAACTATTAGCTAAAATCCTATGACTAAGGTCTCACAACATGCAAATAGAAAATATATAATTACAAGAAAGCCTAGGGATTTGATTTCATCTAACAAATTCCTAAATTTGAGATGCAAATAGTCCCTACAATATGCCTAAATCATATATTAATGACATATTTCACCTAAACACATACCATTTTTCTGAAACAATCTACCCACAAAATGTTATAATGTATCTCTACCACAAACCATCATTACCAAGGATGCATTAAATATTGGAATCAATAAAGCCACATTTAACCCACAAATATCTCTATTCTATACAAGAAAATCACAGCTTTGCAATGGATTTTTCCATTGCAAATCCGTTGCAAACCCATAAAAATCCGTTGCAAATCTCTTTTAGCAACGGATTTGCAACATAACATTTATGTTGCTAAAAGCCTTGTTGCAATTTTGTAGCACATTTTGGCATTCAGTGCAGACCAGCATATTTACTGTGATGTGCATTTGTTATGTTGCGATAGTTTCCGCGTCCTTTGCTAATTCAATGGTTAAATCCCAATAATCAAAAGACAATGAATAAGCTAAAGTTGTCACAATTCCGTTACAAATTTGCAACAGATCAGCAACCGTTTCATTATAATACCATTGCAATTTCTATTCTGAATTAGTTAACATTCACAACCACTATGACTCATTCGCGAAATGTTCTTTTGCAGTTAAACATTTGCGGAGTCGCTGACGACATTGCAACAATCTTTCTTCCTAAACTTTACTTGGATTTAAATAAAATTTGGATTTACAAAATCCGTTCTACCAATTGTTTTTCAATTTTCATTAATTTTTGTTAAATTTGTAAATTTCCAAAATTCCTTGTACCAACTTCAAAATTTCATGTTTCATTCAAAATTTCTTATACCAATTTCAAAATTTCCTATACCATAATAAAAAAATGCAACCTGAAATTTGATAGTAATAGTTTATAATTTATAATTTATATAGTTTCATGTACCATATTCCAATCACAATTTAAGTTTATAGTTTCTTGTACAACGTTTAATAGTTAAAATGTCTAACAATCCGGTTCTGGTCAGTATAAAGGTACATCGATTGTGGAGTAATTATTTGAATTAAGGATAGGTAGACCCACAATAAGCTCCCAAAATTTATTGCATGAAAAGGCTATAGTGGGACTCTGCCTTTGTTCGCAGGTAAGCACCTCTATTCTTTGCATCATTTGCTCATCACACCTCATCTCCTTTCCAAGGCCTCAATTCCAACTATCTTCTTGTGCATATTAATGAGATTCTTATTTGGGTGACTAATTGAGGCATAATAGTGAGCAGTGATGCAGGATCGTAGGCATAAAGATCCCATCGATCGAGTCCATATACTTATTTCTTCTTGACTCCCCAATCTCATCTAGATAGATTTGAGTTGCATGAGCTTATTAAGATAAAGATCATCCTCTCTTACGACCACAATCTCAGCCTCGTACCTTGCAAAAAGTATAAGCAAATTGAGTAAAAAGTTTGCACCTACATAGATCTCATAAGACTTCAGATCAACAAACTGATTATCTACCTTCCTTTTATGAGTCTATTCTAGGAATTCATGTGGAAGCGGGCGAAAAACTGTAGTTGTCTAAAATTGAAAAGTCTCCATATATTAAAACAATGATTCAAGAAAAATAAAATAAAATCCAAATTTTTATCAATATACGTACCAAACATTTAACAGGCTCCCTATGAGATAAGGAATCACCGGTATAGTGCGAAGGTCCTACGCCCTCACCTCCAATCTCACCCATCCTATTCATAGATCCTTAAGCATACCTTTTATGAAATTATGGTGACTACCAATAACATTACCAAGCTTCCCACATACTCTCTGAGATGAAACTCGATCGTTGTATAAATCATTCCATATTCACCATCAATGTTTATATGTCATGAAGCTTTCTTATGTCATGCAACCTTAACTAGAGCATCTAGTGAAGGATCTCACTGATAATGTTTCTACAATTGAAATAATGCCAAAAAATGAAAATCCATGAAAGAAAAAAAAAAACCTTATTGTATATGATTTGGGAAACTTTTTAATGTTATCACTTTTCTTGAATTTATACACATGCCAATTCCATCTTATCCACATTATAAAAAAACATAAAAATATAAATATAAAAAAATTTAAAAAAAAAAAAAAAAACAAAACCAACATCCCACAACATTTGTTATTGATCAATATATAGAAAAATAAAATATATCTTGGACGCAATTCATCTTGCGACTCTTGCTGATAGAAATCTTTGATATCATGAGACACCATCTTCAGTGCAACGCGTCACATCTGGAAATAATCCTTGAAAGATATTAGTGAGAATCCTAGACACCCTTCTCTACTTGATGTATCCTACAAAACAAACATGCAATCATTCAACCGTGTAATTGACATAAAAATCCAAATGATATAGTTTAAAAAAAAAAACATACTCTCCATCAGTAAGTGTAATGGTAGGACGAGAGACAGAACTAATGAGTAGTGGTGATGATGAACTCTGTAGTGATGTTACTTGTGGTGTTGAATCTTATACAAGTGGTGCTGCAGATGATAATGCACGATCACTTGGTGTCTGCAAGGCAAGGCTAATAGTATCATGGATGATGGCACTTGGTGCAAATGTAGGTGTGGTAGGTGATCCCTCTAATGATTGAGAATCTATTAGGATACTAGGGGAGGAAACCACATTTCTACCACGTCCTCTAGCCCCTATCCCAAATCCTCATCCTGCTCCTCGACCCATATCTGCATGAAAATAAGAAAATAATACAATATATATCAACTAGTGCTAAAATGGTTAGCACCCCTAGGGGAGCACCAGTCATGAAAGATACAAGAAGCCCAATAGCCCCACATGAAATTTGTTAGCACCCTTCATGTGTAATTAACATGAATCGAGATCAATGGGTAAGAGAATAAATTAATTACTTGATACAAAGAAGATAGTCAAAGATGTTATAACTACTAAGAGCATACTTTGCAACATAATAGAAGTCAAGAACCCATTTAACACCTACTTTTGAACGATGCACTTCACGAACTAAAATCAGTGTGGGTTTGGGAAAGTATGTCTTAGCTCCAAAGAATCCCTATTGTAACACCCCAAAATATACCCTAGTCATTTTCGACATGTTTAGGGTATTTTGTAGGCATAATTTGAATGTTTCGTAATTTAAATGCGAAACATGAAAATTGAAACAATAAATTTTTCTGAGACACGAGACCAGTTGTAATTTGGAAAAAAAAGAATCTGAAAGTCATAAGATAAGAAAGAG
The DNA here is from genome assembly GCA_016808115.1 of Tetrastigma voinierianum. Taxonomy (NCBI): domain Eukaryota; kingdom Viridiplantae; phylum Streptophyta; class Magnoliopsida; order Vitales; family Vitaceae; genus Tetrastigma; species Tetrastigma voinierianum. Next base: position 57,710 of record JAEQBH010005099.1, read on the forward strand.
TGTAATTTAGAATTAGAATATAACATAAGTTGTAAAGCAATAAATAGAAAGGTTGAGAACCTATGTGCAATAACTATAAAGATTAAATATAAAAGATCTTGAGACAACAAAATATCTCATTTTGGGGTCTGAAAGCAACTGTGAAGGCCAATAAGGGAAGAAGAGAAGAAGAGGAAGAAGAAGGAAGCCAAGAAGAAGGTAAGGATTTCTATGATTTTGACTTTGAATATGGAATCATGTTAGCATTTTGGACTTTGGTAGGGATTTTTGGGTTCCAGGCCTAGGGTTTAGTTAGGAATTGATCTGCTCTAGGTTTGGTAAGAATGAGTTGAAAGAACTCTAGGTTGGTTAATATAAGCATGGAATCCCCCTTAATTCTATGTTTTGTATAAAGATGGTGGACTTTGGTATGGGTTCTTGGACTTTTACTTAGGGTTTGGGTATGTGAGTTAAGCCACCATTCTGAAGTGAATATGGGTCGTTTTTGAGGTGTGTATTGAGTATTGAGTTGGTTTGGGTGGAAATATATGGACAAATGAGAGAAAATCCACCATTTAAGGCATTTTCGGGGTTTGCTGATGCAAAAGCAGTATGGTACCAGGTTCCATTGACAGTTCTGGTTAGCTAGAATGCCCAGAATCTTAGGAATTTAGTCTTGATACTAATTTTCTGTTCGGACCCGGTCATTAGTATTTTGGCGTAAACACAGTGCGTTTCTTATCAGATTAAGGTGATTGAGTTTACGGATTAACCTAGACTTAGGAGAACAAAACACTGAAATAGAGTGCGTAGATTCTGAATCTATGTGGCTATAAATTCCTCAAAGTGGAAATTTGAGATTGAAACCCGATTTCTAGTTCAATTTTGAGCGTAAGAGAGTAGTCTAGGTTGTTTAGGACATAACTTGAGTTGATTGCTCCAATTTGGGTAATTCCAGGTTGGAGAAGAGCCTTAGCACATATCTTCAAGGGAGTCTGAGGAGCAGGTGTCATGTATGGGTTAAGACTAAAAATGAGTATTTCAGATTGTCCATAGTGTAATATGGGCAAACTTCTTGGATTTTGGCGTAGAAATCACGTAATTTGAGTTTGGATGATTCAATTGGAATGATTCTAATTTCTAAGTACAGTAGATTCATAGAAGAATAAGAATACATGAATGAGGTGTGAATACATAGGTATCATACTGTACAAGTATATGAAATGTCATATGCAACAGGCATGAAACATGAATATGATATGAAATATTAAAACGAATTGAAACATGAACATGAACATGAAAAGCAATATGTCATGAACACAGAATGTGATAAAGATAGGTTATGAGTTACGAAAGACATATGATAGTATGACTACCTAGGGCCAGAAGAATGAATGAGTGGACGTGGAGTCGGTGCTTCGGCCTCTAGCTAGTGCTACGGCATACATTGCGTCGACGGGCAAATTCGGTGGTGTTTCGACACTCACGCTGCGTCTTCTGACACTTACGATGCGTGGGCGAGGCACGTTCGATCGGTAACCCGGCACTCACGCTAGTGCTCACGACATACGTGCGATGGGCGAGACCGCGTTTTGATCATTAGCCGGCCTCACGCTGAATGTTCTGGCATACGTTCGTGGGCGGGCGCGTGTCATTCGATCTTGTGACATACCTTCAGGTTCTTGATGTACTGTGTCCATCTCATTCATGGTTCCCGATCTAGGTAAATTACTATAGATATGTATATAAAAAATACATGAATAAGACCCAGTATGCTTAGCATATACATGCCATCTTGTGTACCCTTCCGGTACCTCGTTCCGATCTGTATAACAAAGTCATGAAACACCTTAAAAGGCGACTCGGATACCTTGACATGAATGTATAATGAATATGATTCGATATAAACCTATAAATCTATTTGTTTTTGGATATGTTAAGTCACATTATGAACCTCGATATATGTATTTGATGTGATTTGTGCACAGTATGGACTAATGTCAGTATGCATAAGTCGGTAGGCCTTGTATGTATTTGATGTGATTCTGATGCAATTACAAACACATAGTGCCCTACGAGATTGCCTTCACATAGAGCAAGTCCCATAATCAGGGCATAAGATCAGTGATTCAATTATGAATCCAGAAATCTGAGAATAAGCTTTGTAATACAAGTATAAGGTCGAGTAAAGACAAGAGTATATGCTCAGTAATACAAGTATGATCAGAAGTCTGAATAAAAACAAGTAATACAAGTATAAGATCCATAAGACAAGTATATGCTCCAGCAGCCAAGTATAAGATCAGAAATACAAAGATAAGCTTTGTAATACAAGTATAAGATCAGTAAGACAAGTATATGCTCAAAGTAATACAAGTATAAGATCAAAAGTGAGGATAGAATCAAGTAATAAGTATAAGATCCGAAGTACAAGAATAAGTTCCGTAATACAAGTATAAGATCCGTAAGACAAGGATATGCTCCGTAGTACAAGTATGAGATACGAAGTACAAGTATAAGTTCTGTAGTACCTACGGGTACCTCTGTATCTGATTAATTTTCTGTAGTACCTACAGGTACCTCTATACAAGGATAGGTTTTGTAGTACCTACAGTGCAGCCATATAAGCTCGGATGGGATAAGCTCGGTAGTGCCCTCTGGGTGCCTCAGGTATGAGTATAAGTTAATAGTACTGGGTACTTTTAAATAAAATAAGTTTGATATAAGCGCAGTATGTGTCTTTGGGACATTTGAACAAGTAATTGCTACGTTTACTTAGTATAGAACGATTCATGATACTAGTATCTCGTTCAGTAATATCTCCTATAGTACCTCTGGTACCTCAAACAAGTGTAAACTTAAGTAGTATAAGTATAAGCCCTATGGTATAAGTATAAAACTTTAGCTAGTACCTAAAGATCACTTTTAGTATATAAGCATAAGCTCTGTAACTCCTACGGAGATGCGAGACAAGTATAAAAGATAGATAGAAGTATGAGTATGTGAATGTACCTGGTCTAAGTATATGTATAAGTTCGATCACAGGTATCTGAGGAATTTGAATAACGAATATGTGTCTTATGGGAGATTGGAATAAAAATAAATCTTGCCGTAAAGTGTAAGATCCAGGAGTAAGTATAAGTTTAACTATACGTATAAAGTTCGATCTGTATCTGAGAGATGCGAACAAGATTCTGAGGATAAGTATGTATATAGAAATTTGTTATATGAATTCATGAAGATTCGATGTCACATTCTTGTTATATGTTTATTGTGATTCAGTATAAATGCATGTGTACCAGTATAAGTTATAAGATATGTTTACAGTACAAGCGTAAAGCAGCGGGTTTTAATCCATGTAGGTACAGGAGAAGATGTCCGAAAACTTCCGCATACTACTAGGCCAACACATTAGTAGGGGTTCACTACATGTAGGTTCCGCGCTCTGATTTGTAAATGTAAAAGTACAATTTTTGTATATGAAATGGGACTCAGTATATGTGTATAAATTTTGATGGACACCACTTCGGTGGTAGTTCTTTTGTATATGTATATGATATTTTGATTCGGTTATTAAAAAAAAAAAAAACAGGTAAAGAGTCCACGATATATAGTCGCGCCACTGAACATTTCGGATCAGCCATTCGAGTGGAATCGAATCCAGGCGTGACACTATGCCCTAGAAAATATTTAATATCATAGAAAGAAAATATATAATTGAATAAAGTTATAAACAACATGAAGGCTTAAGTCGAAACATAAGGCAATTAACAAGAGTCACCAAACAAATAAATTTGGTAGCTATTTGAGATTTTAAGTATTTTTTATTCTTTCTAAAACTTGAAAATTTTTAGCTCTCAATTATTAGAAAGACTAAAAACAATTTCTAAAATCATTATCAAAGGCGTTATGTTTTTAGTGGAAGTGTTTTCTCTATAAGTGCTTTTAGGGGAATCACCTATCAAGCATTACAAGTGATTTTTTTAATAGTATAAATTATTTTAAATAATTTCCAATGGCATTTCCTAAATTTTTTTAAACACCTAATTTTCAAAAATGTTTTCTAAACTTTGTCAAATACCTTTCTTTTTTTCCAAAAACGCTTTTTAGGCTAAACATTTCCTAGAATGTCTCATGATTGCACTCTAACTACATTCTATACCATATCAAAGGACTGCATATACATGGTATTGTCACAAAATAACAACACCTAACATGTCTACGTGGGCTTTAAAAAAATTATTGAAAGATTATTTTTATTTTTAAAATTTATTTATTCAAAAGAAATAAAACTAATAAATATATTATAAAATAAATTTTATTTACTTTTTTCATTTAAATCTAGGTTTTATAGAAAAAATTTGGAGGAAAATAGTTTGGTAGTCTTTGAGTTCAATTTGTAAGGTGATAACGGTAGTGATTTTATAAAAATTATTTTCTTCAATTTTATAAAAAATATATATTTTCTTCACTTTTATAAAAATAAATAATTTTATTTGTTCTCAACATTAAAAAAAAATTTCTATCTATTTTTCTTCAATTTTTTCATTTGTTGAGTTTTCATTGATAATCAAACAAGGAAAATAGATTCTTATCTTTTTCCTTGAGTTTCCATGAATAACCAAACAAGGAAAAAAATTTATTTTCCCCTCCCTAGCTTTTTTTTCCCTCACATTTCCCGATTCTAGGTTCCAAACATAGCATTAAAGACCAAAACACAGAATGCCAACCACCAAAGAGAGTAGTAGTATACGTACATTATCCAATTTCATAAATTCCATTAACTATATCCAAATGTAAAAACCTTTAACAATTAGCATTCCCAATACACAAAAATCAAAGTTGGAAACATTGTATTTAAAAACCAAATTGGTGTTCAAAATACTTGCCTATCAGTAGCCTCAACAACAATTGGCAATTTAGGGACTAGTCAATCTAGCTACCTGCAACATATTCTATTATATGTAATTAATTTAAATTTTCTATGTTAGAATGATGTCGAATTCATTATTTTCATTACCCTAATCAATGCATTACCCATCATGTTTTCTCTTACCACTACGCCGTCTAATTATCTTTATCTGATATCGTGAAGCTTGATATCATACTGAAAAAACTGCAATTGGGCAGCAAAGATTGACTCCTAATATGGCCGCCTGCAAAAATTAATGTGAATTCATAATCCCAACAAATCTATTATAAACATGACAATCAACAAAAATTTTAAACCCTTTCCATGATGAACTCTAAGAAATTAGCCACTTATTTGTTTGTTGAATTCAAAACAAGTTCTAGAGGGGAATTACCACAAAATGAATTTGCTTGTTGGAATCCTGTTTTTTGACAGATATATAGAAATGAAATGAGTTATCTACATATGAAAAATGAAAAACATCCATGACATCATACGTTCAGACCCCTGCTAAATACATTTAAAATTGCCCAATAAAAAAGGGGACAAAGCTTAAAAGGAAATAGTATTAGAAATCATGATGATTTCATCATTATCAATAAGAGTACTCAAGAGGGTCATTTTTTGTTAATTTTTGGGTTTGTGATCATTACAACAGAGTTTGTTTTTGTGTCTTATTTTGGAACTTTTTTCTAATTACATTGAAGGACAGACACCATCACAATTTACTTCACAACCATGGAGATTCAATCAATGATCAAGATGACTACTACTATGATCTTAATATATACTTAAAATCACTAAAGAAAGGAGGTAGGTTTAATAGTGTGACGCCCCAAAACCGGGGTGTCTCGTTGACAACCCGTCAACCCACGGAATACTCGTGGATGTCAGGTAACCCGACACCACTCACGAAAATCGAGCAAAGTCTCAGCTGTACGAGAGGCTCTGAATCTAGCGCATCAAACCGATTAACAATAACCACATAGGGTCACATGCGAGTAAAATAATGGTCACTTTGGGCTACATCATCTTCGCAAAATACATCAAAAGTATGTCTGATAGTTCGAGAGTTGTCAAATCACTCTTAATTCTTATATATTACAAATGTACAATTTTTAATACATGTTATACAAAAGTCTCTACAAAGCCCGCATTGGCTTCCTTCGCGGCCTCTAGTAGGCATCATCCTCCTGCCTCTTTTACGAAATAGTGATCGCTCGGCAGGGTGAAATGGCGTGTGAAATTTCCCTAAATTAGGTTACTCCACGCTTTAAGTGCACATGTCATGACAAACGCAATGGCATCCGAAATTAAATGAACTCTCGAGATATGCATACCCAGTCGTGTCCCAGGTCAACTCTTTGCAATATGCTGTAGAGATGCGAGTAAAATATCCAGTTTTCAAAACAAAAGCTTTTTGTTCTTGAAAACTTACTCCCGAGTTTCGGTAAAAATATTAGACTACCCTCTTAGGCGAATTGTTGAATCTTGCTCACGAAATAGTCATGGTCCTCATAAAATGTCTGGTGGACTGACTCTCGAAGGCTGATTCTTCGGAAATCTTAGTCGAAATTCCTTTCACAAACATTTTTCCTTTATTTTCTTTCTGTCATCTCACTCCTAATATTCTAGGGTGTACAATTTGCATATGGAATCGTTATGCCAATCAACTAAACTCATCTTTAATATACTAACATGTATATACTAACATAATTAATCCATATAAATCGTATTTATTAAATTCACATCAATAACACAAATTAGCTCACATGGGCTGAATTAACAAGCACAAACAATTCCATTTTGAATCAATCAACATCATAAAAATTCACAAAAATCACATGCTATTCCACGTGACAGTGGAAACCCTCGGGTTGCATTCCGCAGCCTACTAAATAAATTTAAGTCGCTCAGTTGAATGTTTGAGGCCAAGAAAACCACGTAATTCAAGCCTTAGAACATCTGACCATTTACATGGCTCTTAGCCAGAAAGAATAACACAAGTAGGAAAGATCCTACCTCTTGGGTTGTCGAGCTCACCAAATCATTGACTCTCTGGCTGGCCCTCTTGCGTGGTCGACACTGCTTCTTCAACAGTCGAAAGGCCAGAGCGTCAGAATGTAGAATCTAGAGAGAATAGGCTCCTTCTCTCTCTAAAATCACAAAATCCAAATTTCTTATGTCTCTTGAAGCCCCTCTTTGCGATTTGTCTCAAAAAATGAAGAAGAAGGCTATTTGCTATTTGTCTTTATTCGATTAACATACAAAAATTCTCATCTTGACCCTTAATCTTAATTTTGACACTTAGAGCATCTGGCCCGGGTAGTTTGTCATCTATACAATCTTGCGACATGTGTCGCGATAAATAAATGTAGTAGGTGACTTTTGTCACATCACATGTTTCTCAAACTAGTTTACGACTTAGATACCATTGCCTCGAAGCGTGAGAGTGGCTTGTGCGAGGTCGGCGTGGTAGCTAGATTTGGCGAAGACGATTCAACAGTGAAGTCAGTTCGCCATCCAGAAGTGCAGAAAATTCGAGGATTTTGACGAGAGTGCAGTTTTGCGCTTTGAGAAAATTAGATTTTAGGGTTTATGGAAATGAAGAGATAAACATTTAAGTTGCAGCCTAAGAACCAGTCAACCTCTAATAAGCAATAAAGAAACAGAAAAAGGTGACCTATACATGGCATTCATCTTGGCATGTCTTCCTCACAGGCTTAACATTGACTCAACCCCTCCTTATAATACTGTAAACACAAAGATGATGGACATTCATGATCTAGGCCATCCTTGGATGAAATATATCAATTTTTGATGATAATACTTGGATTCAGTTCATCAACAAAAATTTTCCTCAAGTTGAAAAACAACTCTCTCCTAACCAACTAATGCTCATCAGATTAAGGTCAGGGTCATATTAGTTAATTGGTTGTGTTATTAAAATCCCAAAATTGTCTTTTCTTTAAAGTTCCTCTATGTTTCTTGGCAAATCCTACTCTGTTTCGCAACCAACTACACCAACATTCTTGAGTTTCAATACATAAAAGGGTCCCTTCTTTTCACCAATATCTGTTCAAAAAAAAATGATTCAAAGTCCCCATATGCTTTTCTATTAGGATGATGAGAACATCTGGTAATACCCCAATTTACCACATAATGTCTCATGTTCAGTGAGAGTTAGACCCAAAGAGTCTATAAATGATGGGAACTCACTGTTTTCTTCAGAAACCAGTAACATTAAAAGACAAAATCATGGGGACAACATAGAACCAAAAAAAAGTGAGATATCAAAGTAATAATACATGGTCAAAAACCTTAACATAATGAAATAATGAAACACCCAAATATTAAGCAATAAGGGTGAAACAGGTTCCATTTATTTTCAAATAAAAAAAAAGGAAATCTTATAAAATCCATCAATAAAAGGAAAACATCCAAGCTTTTCTTCATTTTCAGCCCTCTCTCTCTATACGTAGCACTCTCAACCACCTTAACACCTAGAATCTCTTGCTCTTAGCAAATCAACACCTTAAACACAGCTTAGAGAAGCATATAACACCAACCCAAAAAAAAAAAAGGCATGACAAGATACCACCCTAAAAACAGCAAGAAGACTTCTCCTGGTCATTCAAAATTTCCCCTAGGATTTCTAGGCCCAGAACCGCACCTATTGCGATTCTATGTTCAAGATCAAATCCACATCAACCACCTCTACACTTCATTCTAATATCCCAAAGGGAATACAAATGGCTTTACAGTATACCCATGACTTTAAAAAATGTCTTTCAATAAGCCCAAGACTTTAAGCCCAACTCCAAAAATAAGGGCTTTAGCCCAAGACTTTAAAAAAAAAGAAAAAAAACTTATACAAAAGAAAGGCCTAAAGGCGATGGCTTATAAAACAAGAGTCTAAAACCCAAGGCTTTCAAGAAGCCTTTTAGAATGAGCCAAAGGCTTAAAAAAGCTTTATGATTTTTTAAAAGGTCGTCTTCTTCGTTGGTTCTGTAGGACCTCCTTTGTAAAAACAATGAGCGAACCAAAAACATAATTTTTTATACAGTTCGATGTCATATGAAATCACAAAAATACATTAAATCATATATAAAGGACATTTAATGCTTCAAACAATGGAAAAAACCAAAACTAAAAGATCCAGAATTCTGGAAAAATCCAATACTACAATTTTTTTATGAAACACTAGCACACAAAAATCAAGGCAGAGGTTCTATCATGCTCTAATACTAAATGTAAGAAAATATTCATCATCCAAAGCATGTTTCTATCATAGAAACATAAACAAAACAGGCTCGGAAGACTTACCTCCAACCATTGATTTCTAAAACTCTGGGCCACAAAAACCTTATGACTTTTCCCTTGCTTTGCTCTCACTATACGCGATGGAATTCTTAAAACAAAAAACTAGTGAAGCAACAAGAGAGACCTGTATCTATTTATAGGTTTTTCCATCAAGAATCACATCGTTCATGAAACAAAACAATGTCTAAATTACCACTTAATTCTCAAAACTCAAAACTTTAAAAAATTGAAATTTAGAAAGGTTGCACCACTTCAAGGAGTTAAAAACATTTAAATTTTGTCATTCTTGGCCTAAAATCACCTCTTTGCGTCTCTTTCTTTCATTTTCTTGCTCAATAAAGTAGTTCTTCCACAAAGATTTAGGTCTTATCTTGTTTTTCCTGTTGTCATCGTCTTATTGCAATGTTTTATTTTGTCATTGGCTTGTTACGACATGGTGCTTTTTGTCATCTTATTGTGGCGCTTTATTCGAGTGAGTGTGATTCAAACAAGCAAAGTAGATACAATCAGTCGAATATATCATATTATGGTTGTTATTATGTTGAAGAATTGGAGTCATATATATAATAGTGACTATATTATCAAATTTGTAGGCTTTATGATGATTTATGTTATTAACGTTGATATTATTTCATATTTTATGGTTTTTAACAATTTATATCATGGATCTATCAATCTATTACAAGTTTGATTCAATAAAATTATTTTTCCTTTCAAAAAAAATCTTGTTTCCTATGGTATGATATTGTCCACTTTGGGCTTGAGGCCCTCATGATTTTGTTTTATTTTTTAGATTTCTTCAAAAGTTCTCATACTAATCGGATATTGTTTATACTTATTAACTCATGATCCTCCCTCCCTATTTCTAATTGACTTGGGACTTTGGATGGACACTCGACAATTCCAAAAAAATTCAGCCCTCTAGATTGTCATCTTCACCATTTATGTCTCGTGTGATGGTACTAATCTATCTATTGGTCGTCTTTGGAGCTTCCCATAAAAAAATTATATTACAGTATGGAAGAATTCTAAATCCTAAAAAGTTGTATAGAACAAAGTCTTAGATGTAAATATTATGTTGATATTATCCGTTATGAGCACTTGAGTCAATTATGTCTCTTATATAATGTATGAAACTTTATGAGATATGGGATGTTACATACTAAGCTTCTAGCTTCTAATCAATGACAGTGAAATCTAACATGTTATCTTTCTTACTTGGTTGGTAGTGTTGGATATTTATCCAATATATGGGTCTACACATATCATTGATTATGCATTAAGGCTATTTAACAGATTCAACTCCTATGAAGTAATTTTATAAGGTTTAATTAATGAAGTTAAATCACAATTGGTATGGTTATTCAATGTGTAAATAACAAAGGTCTTATTTTTTATTTTAAGAAATGAGAAATTATGAATCTTCATGAAGAGGAATGTATCATGAATCATTTTAAGGTAATGTATCAAGAATCCTCTTAAATAGATGTATCATAAATATTTTTAAATAGATGTATCATGAATCCTCTTAAGTAGATGTATCATGAATCATCTTAAAGGGATGTATCATGAATCTAGAGATGTATCATTAATTAAATAATGTACCATGACTCTTCCTATGGATCATGACTCTACTATAAATAGGTTGAGGTCCCCAAGTCATATACACACTTTTTCTTTCTTTCATCCTATTACAATAGAGAAGAGGCTCTTAAGGAATTCGAGGACTTGTGCATACAAGACTTGGAAGATCATAGCCTAACACTTAAGTTATAGTTACAAGTTTTGAAGATCGAGATCAATCTCTTCTCACCATCATATTCATTATGGATCGAGTGCATTCTGTTTTTTACTTATGCTTTTGATGATTTGACTTGAAGACTCTTTTGATGATAGTTTTCATCTCTAAAGTCTTTCTCCCTTCTAATTATTTTCTAACAAATGGTATCATAGCCACTTTCATGTTGAATCATTGGAATGAGTTTTTCAATTTATTATATGATGGTTTTGAAAATATGATTTGAATTATTATCAAAATATTATTTTATGAGATAATGAGATTTGGAAAATATTTCATCTATGAGGAAGAAATGACTCTTCAGTGGCGATTTTTAATTGTCATATTAGTTCTATTAAGTTTAAATAGAAATTCAAGTACTTGGCTATGTTGTTTAGCATTTTGAATGAGTAAATTGAAGCATGAAATCACAAAAGTGACCTCTCTTGTGTAGATTACATACAAGATATGTTGAAAGTAGCGTGTTTGTATATTCATGCAAGTAATAGCCAACCCAAAGGAAAGTGTATGCTTGGCTGAATTACATACACATATGTGGTGATGAATATGTGATAATTATAAGGTTGCACATGTAGATAATGAATCAATCCAAAGATGGGTTTATTATTTGGCATGCATTATTGTCAATGTTTGATCATTACTGTAACACCCCAAATTATACCCTATTAGTTTATAACATGTTTTGGGTATAATAAAAGTCAAAATTGTATTTTTTTTTCGGAAATTTAAGTGCTAAGGGTAAAATGGTAATCATCAAATTAAGGACTCAAAGGACATAAGTTAAGAATATTGTATGTTAAAGTAGGATTTTGATAAGTTGATGTGCAAATAGAATGAAGAAGGACTTAATAGCAAAAAGAAGAACTTTAAGCCAAAAATAGGATAAGACCAAACATGGTCTTAGCCGAATATTTTCTCTTTTTTTGATTTGGGAGACCTATGGTTTACGTTTGCGAGAGAAGAGCCCAGGGTTGGTTTGATTCTCTCAATTTCTTGGTTCTACTTGTTGGCCAGAAGGAAGAAAAGAAAGCTGAAGGTTTCAAGAAGATCAAGGTATGGAATTCATGTATGGAACCTATATGTATGGATACTTGTTTAGGTTTGTGTATGGAAAGTATGGATTTGTTGGTTAGGAAACCCTCCTAACTCTCTTTTTGCCTATGTTTGGGTTTGAAGAACCCTATCTCTGTATAAAAGTGACTTTTTTTGGTTTTAGTTTAGTTTTGGGGTTGGTTTTAGGTTTTGGTTGGAAATTTCGGGTGAAAAGATTGCCATTTCTACATAAATCGCAGGTGAGTACCGATACTCAAAGTCGTTTTTGGTACAAAAGATATTGAATGCAAATCTTTGTAATTACTCAAAAGATGTTTCAGTCCAAGAATGTTGAAATCTGGGGTACTCAAAACTGTTCTAGTCCACGAGGATGTTGAAATCTGAGTCTTTGAAAATCTGAGTCTGATGCGTGCTGAAATTATTTGGTTATATGTAAAAATTGCTCTAAAGGCAATCTCGTCATCAGGCGGACATGGTTTCTCTCCTATTATTTGTTTGCACTATATATAAATACAAGAATGTGAATAAGAACAAAATACTTGATCTGAGCTTGTAATTGTATGCACATCGGAGGCGGATGGTGAATGAAGATAGGCATGTTAATTAATTAGCCCGGCACTCCTACTTTGGTGCTGCGAGCACTTCTATTACGTGTTAAGTGCACGTCTCTGACAGTGCCAACCTCTTGCTAAGTGCTGAGCATACATTACGTGGGCGGAACACGTCTACATTCGATCTTATCTTGCCATTCGGGTACCTATTGTGTTGTGTCTTTATCATTCATTGTTATTGGTCTATGTAGACAAACATTTATATGAAAAGTAGCTAAATAAAATGATGTGTGAAACATTTATATAAAAAGTATCTAAATAAAATGATGTGTCAAACATTTATATGATAAGAATATGAATAATGAACAATAAAAAAGCATAAGTAATCATTTCTGCTCTGTTCTATAATGTACCTATGGGTATTTTCTGTACAAGATCTCTGTTTAGAACTCCTATGGGAGATATGAAAACCTGTTATAAGAATTATGCTACATGAAAACTCTGTGATAAGAATTAGGTTATACGTAAACTCTAACATATGCATTATGTTATATGTATCCTGTAATTGTGGACCACTTCAAGTGGTAATATCTATTATCTGATTCCCACTAAGCTATAAGCTTAGCACCGGTGTTTCATCCGTGTAGGTACTTAAGAGGACATCTGAGGCATTCCACATTTGCGAAGGCCAACACAACAATAGGAGTCCACTTGATGTAGGCTTTTTGATTTAGTTTTGGAATGTAAATGTAAAAGTTTTTTATAATAATGGAATTTGTTCATGTAAAAGTAAATGGGACTCATGAATATATGCAGGGATGGATTTAAACAAGCTACGATGGTAGTCTTATAAGTTTTATTTCCTTATGGTTATATGAAATGGAGCGCTAATGTCGAAAGCGAGGTTAAAGTGCCGGTCAGTGCCCACCCCTCTGCCCGCCTGGCGGTAGAGTATGACAATTAGAACAAAGTACATGCGATTAATATTATTGTCCAAATACTTTATATTAATGTACACTAGGTATCTTGAGATAGGATGAGCAATTATTTGAATTTCTTAATGATTGAGTTTCAGTTTATTTAGTGATAATACTTATATGGTTTACTTTTGTTTCTTTTCTTATTAACTTTCTGAGAATATCTACTAATCTAAGTTCTATACAGTCCCCTCAATTGTTCTTTAGAATTTGGAAAGGAGAATGTTGTAATTGTTCTTGGCTGCATGGATCTAGACCTTGCATTAAGGATAAAGCAGCCTCCTTCTCCTATAGACTCTAGTTCTTTTGAAGAGAAGAAATTTTATGAGAAGTGGAAGCGCTCGAATCATATGAGTCTTATGATCATAAAGCATGAAATTCTAGAAACCTTTAGGGGTGTGGTATCCGAAGAGGTTACCAATGCCAAACTATTCCTTGCTGAGATTGAAAAACGCTTTGCCAAAAGCGATAAGGCGGAAATAAGCCTTCTTTTGCATAGCTTAACTTCCATGAGGTATAATGGCTAAGGAAACATAAGGGAGTACATTATGGAAATGTCTCACATTGTTTCAAAACTCAAGACAACAAGATCAGTGTGAGTATGTACTTGTACATTTAGTCTTGAACTCTCTTTCCGCACATTTTAATCAAATCAAGGTCAATTATAACTGCCAAAAGAAGAAATGGTCTCTTCATGAGCTCATTTCATTTTGTGTCTGAGGAAGAGAGTTGAAACAGAAACAGACCAAAAAAGTGTTCATTTGTAGGCTTCGAATGATAAGGGTAAAAATAAAAAAATAAATACGGACAAAAATGAAGTTGTTAAGGGTCCAGCACAAAAGAAGCAAAATAAGGATGAAAATAATTGTTTCTTTTGTAAGAAATCTGGACATGTGAAGAAGGAATGTACTAAGTATCATGCCTGATGGGCAAAGAAAGGTATGTTCCTTACTTTAGTATGTTATGAGAGTAATCTAGCTTCAGTACCTAGAAACACTTGGTGGTTAGACTCAGTGCGACTTCTAACCAGGTGTTTCAATGCGGGGGCGCTAAGCTGCAAAGCGATTGATGCTGAAAGATACATCTATGTGGGAGATGGCAAGTCAGTGGAAGTGGAAGTTATAGGACATTTTAGGTTGTTATTATGTATTGGTTTCTATTTGGATTTGAAAGACATGTTTGTTGTACCATCATTTAGACGAAATTTGATTTTAGTTTCCTATTTGGACAAATATGTATATTCTTATTCTTTTGGAAATAATTGAGTTAATTTGTCTTTAAATTCGAAATTAATTGGAACTGCTTCACTTTTGGTTTATGACAACCTTTGCATGCTTGACATTATAGCTTCATACCATGAAAGTTTGAATATTGAATCTCGTGGTACTAAGTGTAAGCTTGATAATGCACATTCAAGAGCATTATGGCATAA
Organism: Tetrastigma voinierianum; assembly: GCA_016808115.1. Classification (NCBI taxonomy): domain Eukaryota; kingdom Viridiplantae; phylum Streptophyta; class Magnoliopsida; order Vitales; family Vitaceae; genus Tetrastigma; species Tetrastigma voinierianum. Next base: position 72,735 of record JAEQBH010005099.1, read on the forward strand.
GCGCCTAGGTCACATCTCTAGAAATAGAGTTGAACAACTTGTGTCAGATTGGACCCTTGATTCTGTTGACTTTACATACTTTAATGTCTGTGTTAAGTGCATTAAAGGCAAACAGACCATGGTACATACAAAGCTACATATGTCGTTGAATTAATACATACGAACATTTGTGGGTCATTTCCTACACCTACTTACAATGGTCAACAATATTTTGTGTCATTCATAGACGATCACTCTAGATATGCATACTTGTTTCTTATCCATGAAAAGTCTCAAGTCTTGGACGTGTTCAAATCATTTAAGGTCGAAGTTGAGAATCAACACAACAAACAAATTAAAAATCTCAAATCAGACCATGGAGTTGAATACGATGGTAGATATGATTGAGAACAACGTCAAGACCATTTCCAAATACTGGGGAATGGGATGGAGTCCTCGATACACCATGCCATGATCACCTAGCATGAATGGTGTGGTTGAAAGACGAAACCAAACACTTAAGGACAACGAAGTATGATTTCTCATTCTACCTTACCTAAGTCACTCTGGGGAGATGCACTAATTAAAAAGTGCAACTTATATTTTAACTAGAGTGCCAGCTAAAGAAGTTGCCAAAACACCTTATGGCAGGCTTTGGACCAGGGCAAAAGCTAGTCTTTAGCACCTTCCTCGTGTGAGGAAGTCAGCGGCGAGGCCTTATAGGCGAATGAAGAGAGCTAGAGACTACTGAGCAGTCAGCAACTGCTTTGACAGCTATTCCTAGCGATCTAGGGGCTATAAGTTTTATGATCACAAATTAAAGACAATTTTTTAGACGGGAACTATAGCATTCTTTGAGGATATTGAGTTTGGGGGGAGATACAAGGTTAAAAACTTTGTCTTTGAAGAAAAATCGATTTCTATTCCTGAATCGATTCATATAGATATTCATACTCCTATTCAAGATGAGATAATTGTTCATGAAGAACAAACTCAACATCCTCACGAACTTGTGAAGCAAGAACAAGCATCTTTGCGGTGATCCTCTAGAATAAGGAGAAACGCTATTCCAGATGATTGCATAGTGTTTCTCCAGGAGCGTGAGGAAAATGATGGTAAGATGGAAGGTGATCCCTATCAACTTTCATCCAAGCCATCCTAAGTTCAATTCAGAAAAGTGGATTGAGTCAATGAATGAAGAGTATAAGTCCATACAAGATAATAAGGTTTGGGAACTTGTCTCATTACCAAAATGGTGAAACCCATTGGTTGTAAATGAATCTTTAAGACCAAAAAGGATTCAAAAGGTAATGTGGAGAGGTATAAGGCTCGTCTTGTAGCTAAAGGATATACTCAGAAGGAAGGGATTGACTACAAAGAAACCTTTTCTCTGGTTTTATCGAAGGACTTTTATAGAAAAATCATGGCTCTTGTTGCATATTATGATTTGGAGCTTCATCATATGGATGTTAAGATGGAGTTTCTAAATGGTGACATTGATGAAACTATTTATATGTTTGCTTAAAACTTTGTGTGGAAGGGCTTGAAAAGAGATGGTTCTGATTGACAAAATCTTTCTATGAATTAAAACAAGCATCGTCAATGGTACCCTGAAATTTCATCGGGAGATTCTCTCATTTGGTTTGAGATGAGTATTTGTTGATGATTGTGTGTATCACAAGTTCGGTCAGGAGCAAATTACATTTTACGTCTTGTATGTCGATGACATACTGACACCACACTAATGATATAGGCATGTTGCACGAAACCCGAGAGATCTATATAAGAAATTTTTTGAAATAACGAGGTCTTGGTAGCCTCCTTTGTATTAGGAATCAAAATGCACAGAAACGATCTCAAGGTACTCTAAGATTATACGATGAGCTATATCGATAAGATTCTCAAAAGGTTTTGCATGCAGGATTGCAAACTAGGTGATACCCTTGTTGCTAAGGGAGGTAAAATTAGTCTCGATTGGTGCGAAAAGTATTGAGGTTGAGAGATGCAAAGATTCCCTAGCCATCCCCTACTTATAGAGAGTCTAATGTATGCTCAAGTCTCTCTTGTGACCGGTCTAAGTACATTGTTAAGTGTATTAGGTGAATGCTTAAACTTAATCAAGAATGGATCAACTGGAAGCGACCAAAAGGGTTATGAGATATTTAAAGAAAACAAATGATCATATGCTCACATATAGGAGATCAAATAATTTGAAGATCATTAGGTATTTTGACTCTAATTTTGTTAGATGCCAAGATAGTGGGAAATCACACTTCGGACTATATCTATCTGTTGGTTGGTAGTGCAGTTTCATGGCGTAGTGCCAAGTAAACTATTGTCGATTCTTTCACCATGGTTGCAGAGTTTGTAGCATGTTATGAGGCATCAAACCAAGGAATCTGGCTAAAGAATTTTGTCACTGGGCTACTAATTGTGGAAGGAATTGAAAGACCACTTAAAGTATGTGTGGCCTGACAAATAAATCGTCTTGTAAATCTAATAACAATAGGAGCTCGACTAAATTGAAATATAATCTGACATCAAGTTCCCAGGTGTCAGGGAAAGGTTGAGTGATCGATTGTCTATAGAGCACATTAGCACGAACTCCATGATTAATGGATTATTTCGCCCGAAAGGTTTACCACCTAAGGTATTTCATGAGCACACTCATATGGGTGTTGTATGAATTGATGATATGTGATTTTAGTGAGAGTTTGTATTCGATATCATTCAATTATAGACATATTTATGAATATATTCTATAGAATAAAGTTTATGTTTCGTTTTCAATATGAATCTATTTATTTTGATCTCGTTGAAGAATAAAGTTAGACTAGTTGGAAATAGGCATTTCATGCAATTTCCATGCTACACATCCATATTTGATCTATGTTGTTCATTATATCAATGTATGTGACCATTGATGGGTCTAGTTACGATACACATAATAAAGGCCGCTTTGATCTTGTGTTGATATGATTGATGGACCATATTGTTAGTGATGTTTTGATATAGATAGCAATTTTGAGCTCATAAGGTTATTTCATCATGCATAATTGTACCTATATGTGACCCCAAGTGGGAGATTGTTGGATATTTATCCAATATATGGGTCTACACATATAATTGATTATGCATTAAGGCTATCTAAAAGATGTAACTCCTAGGAAATGATCTTATAAGGTTTAATTAATAGAGTTAAATCACAATTGGTATGACTATTCAATGTGTAGATACCAAAGGTCTTACTTTTTATTTTATGATGGGCTAAATTAAAAATAAGAAATGAGAAGTCATGAATCTTTATGAAGAGGAACTTATCATGAATCCTCTTAAATAGATATATCATGAATCCTCTTAAATAGATGTATCATGAATCATCTTAAAGGAATGTATCATGAATCTAGAGATGTATCATTAATTAAATGATATACCATGACTATTCCTATGGATCATGACTCTACCTATGGATCATGACTCTACTATAAATAGGTTGTGGTCCTCAATTCATATGCACACTTTTTCTTTCTTTCATCCCATTACAAGAGAGAAGAGAGTCTTAAGGAATTCGAGGACTTGTTCATCTGAAGTTGGAAGATCATAATGACACTTAAGTTACGATTCTGAAGTTTTGAAGGTCGAATCAATATCTTCGTCATCATACCGTTATGGATCGAGTGCGCTTCCGCTTTACTTATGCTTTTGATGATTTGACTTGAAAGACTCTTTTGATGATAGTTTTCATCTCTAAAGTCTTTCTCCATTCTAATTATTTTCTAACATGTAGTGGTGAGGCTGCAAAAGCTTGAATTATCAAATTTAAAGGGGAATTCAAATTGGAAATTTGATTGAATGAATTTTCATCTTTCTTACATTAGAACTAAAGCTTGAGTACAATGACAATTAAAAAAATGTTAAATGAATGAGTTAGTTAAATGAATGACGATTAAATAATATAACATAATATTTTAAAAGTATAAAAAATATGTATTATGTGTATTATAAATGTTATTAAAACATTATTTCATATTACGAGTTAACTTAAGCCTATCTTGATTATTGAAATTGATTATCCTAAATTCCTAGATTTTTGTAATAAATTTAATCATTGCTTGAGACGCATTATATGGTTAATGGGTAGTGTTGTTACCTTGATTATTTGTCTTCCTAGGCATCAGCGGCGCGATGTAAACCTATAAAAAGGGTGGTTCGGAGACGGTGGGTCGGCCGCTTCTCCGATGATTAAGTCAACAAAAGTATGGAGAAGGAGAAGAGAGTATGTAGTTGTGATTACTTACCTTTCCCTCATGGGGGATCTTCCTGATTTATAGAAGTTTGTTGCCAAATCTCTTTCCTATCTTAGGAAGGAATCTCCTATATTTAGGGATAAATCTATTTTTCCTTATCTGGGTGATTACCATATCAAGAACTAACTCTTCCTTATCAAAGATTATTGCTCTGAGAAGTATGAGATTTGGAAACTAGAAAATTTGTTGATAAATACCCTTTGCGTATTTCCCGTCGTAACCTATTTATCAATAATGAACTTGTCATTTACAAAAGGATGGTCAGCTGGGATACTAAAAACTCTAGACGGGACACCCTAAATCTAGCATTTGGGGAGACATCCCGACTTTCACAAACGAGCCCTCGGATTTCTCGTCTAGGTAGTGCCTACCAGTTTTAATATGTTAGATGAGCTTAGGCCGCTTCACATCACGGGCCAGACAGGCCTTAGACCAAGCGGGCAAGGCCTTGGGCCCATTAGGTAGTGGGTTTAAAAACCACAGTACTCACAATGCCCCTTTTTTTCCCGGTTGGAATTTTGTGCTTTTCTAGTTGGGGAAAATACTGTAGTATTAAATGTTGAATGTGGAGAGTTGAATGTGCCGAGGCGATGCTCTCGTGGGTTTAAAGCATGTAGGAAATGCATGCTTCCCAACATATATACGGCGCATCTTGCTTTGACGGCGCATTTAATGCACTTATCGACACCTTACTCCTATAAATAGGGGTAGGGGTTTCGATAGCAGTTTCTTTTGCGTTTTCTCAAAGTTTTCTAACTCCTGCAATTTTTCCTTTTCTGTGCTTCTGCGAAATTTTCTTTCAAATGAGCCATTGGAGACTCTTGACTCTTCGACGACTTTTGATTTTCGGTGAGTGTTTGCATCTCAAACCTTCTTTTTATCGTTGGTTTGTTTGAGTGTTTTTGTTGTTGGGGGCCTCCTATTAGGTTCTGTGAAGGTTTTCAGTTCGCGTTTCCTAGGTTTTATTCTTGGTGGGTTGAAACCTCAATTTCTTTATCTTTCGAGGGTTTTGTTCCCATTTTCTCTTATTGGACCTCAAGCTAACCCCTTATTCTGTCTTTTTTTTTTTTTTTTTTTTTGCCTATAGAATGGCAAGGGGTTATGAAGAGGTTTCCAACAGCCAAGCTAGGTGTCGGAGGGGGACTCCTAGGGAAATGACTACTATAGCAATCTAGCTGCTACTATGTCTACAAAGGAACTAAGGTTGTACAACCAGGTTCCTACCAAAATCAATCTAGAGATGTCAGACGGCTCGGCTACCTCAACTATAGGGGAGGCAGATAATGCCATCTACTTCACCTGAGAGCAGTTTCTGTATTTTACCCAAGCACCTCCTGCATTCGTACATCCGAACGTTTTTTGGATTATAATGGGTTGTAGTGTGCTAAACCATCTCTACCAACTAGGCATCTTGCTGGTGAAGATTTGTTTCATTTACACTTTAAAGCTTGGGATTGAGGGTTGCCTATCTATTTCGATCCATAGTCCTCGGCTATAATTTGTAATCGGGCTCCCTAATTCTCCCAAAACAAAGGCAAAAGGGGTTGTTTTGGTTAGGGCCCCGTGGCACGTGTCGCCTGGCTCTTCGAGGCTTCCTTTTGATATGAATCAGTCCCTCTCATTCCTAGGTTTGTCTTAGTTTTGATGTAGCTCATATTTTCCTAGGCGGTCTTCTCTATTGACATGTCTAAGTTTTCTTGATGATTTGTAGGTAGTCGCAGGAGAGGCTGATTGGTTAATTGGGTTGAGAAGGCAAGGCTAGACCGCATCAACTAGCTGCTTGAGATCATAAAGAGGGAGTGCAACCACGAGCTCCTTTCTCGTACATAGTGCATGTTCTTCCACGTCCATTGCCCGTCGAGCTTGTCAAGGGCGAGCACTTCGTCCTAGCAAATCTCCTGAAGCTAATATCGGGGAGCTCTTCGCAGAGTGGAGTTCGGTCAGAACCCTTGTTGGACGAGACTACCTATCATATGCGCACAGATCTGGCTTGCTAGGCGAAGAGGCAAAGAAGAAGAAGGAGAACAAGGCACGCGGTAAAGGTACGTCGCGAGGAAGCTAGAGGGGTTCGTTGATTGGGGTGAACCAACAGCTAGTGAGCAGGCCAAAGAGAATAAGGGAGACATGTCTAGCCTCGCCGTTGGATTCTCCGCATGGATGGGTAAGCGAGCTGCAGATTCTCACAGCGAGACTACCCCCAGCTTCGAAGGTCCAGGAAATAAACGCTTAAGACGGTCTAGTCCGGAAGAAGAGGCTCGAAAAGCCGGCCGATAATTTTATGGATTCTCCTCGCGAGCTGACGGCATCTTTGGCTTTGGAGGCGCCGCGAGTGCTCTCGGGAGGCGTACGCGCTCGAGGACGAACTCCGGTTGAAGGATCTCCTTAGCGATCCAGTTGTGGGGAGGCTCCTTGAGGCCAGTGTGGTGTCGTTCCTTGCTAGACTTGTTATGGCTAGCCCGCACAAGGTGAGGATGCATGATAGGATTGTGTTGACCTTTTTCGTTCAGCCGATGGAATGGGACCGTCCATCAGTTGACACACCGATCCCTGGTCCAAAGGCCGCCCAATTGATTATCGACCACTGGGCTCCCTTCAACTAGAGGGACTCCTCTATTGTGCACATATGCGATCTCTACCCCACTCTTCTCCTAGTGTCGGTGGTGGCTCATGCTGAGGAGTACAATATCCCCTTCCCCAGCTTCATGGATAGAAAGTGATTTTGGATTAGGATTGGTTTTGAGGACTTTTTGTATAAAGGAAATGTCAGGGTTTTAGGGGATATCTTTGTCCATTTTCCCAAAACCCATGTTTTGTTTTTGTCATCGGTGGCCGTAGTTATCCCAAATTGAGTGATTCAAATTTCTGGATAAACTAGACTTCTAGAAGAATAAATATCCTTGAAATAAGTGTATTCAAATTTGGACCCCATTGGACCAAAAAATTCATCAAAGTGAGGCTCTGTTTTTGGGCAAATTCGAGGGTTCGAGTTTGAGTACGAGTTTTAGTGTTTGGAAAAGTTGTGTATTTAGGCCATAAGTTGAGTTTCCTCATCCAAATTGAGTGATTCAAATTTTTGGGTAAACTAGACTTGTAGGAGAAATAAATCTCCTTGAAATAAGTGTATTCAAATTTGGACCCCATTAGACCCAGAAATTCGTCAAAGTGAAGCTCTATTTTCGGGCAAATTCTAATTTAGTTTGGTACAGTTTTGGTGTTTTGGAACAGTTTTGGTATTTAGGTCATAAGTTGAGTTTCACTCATCTAAATGAGTGATTCGAATTTTTGGGTAAACTAGACTTCTAGGAAATCAAATCTCCTTGGAATAAGTATATTCAAATTTTGACCCCATTGGACCCAGAAATTCGTCAAAGTGAAGCTCTATTTTCGGGCAAATTCTGGTTATGTTTTGAAAATAGAGTAGTCCTAGTTGTTTTGAACATATCTTGAGTTTCAGTGCTCCGAATTGGATGATTCCAATTTCTTAATAAAATAGATTTATAGGGGAAAAATGGACTTGAAGGAAGTTGGGTAAATTGTGAAAACCATTTATCATAAAATTTTACTTGAAGGAAGTTGGGTAGAAAACAACCCTAAATAGAAACCTAAATAAGCCAATTGATATTGTTCTCTAATTGTGATGGATTAAGGGTTGATGAGGAGGAACCCTGACCCAAGAACAAGATTCCGAGGATAGGAATTGAGGAGCAACAACCTTTTTGGGTTTGTTCTCCATACCTCTTTTCTTATTTCAAGTTTTGTGATCGTTGGTTGAAATGATTTTCAAGAAAATTGCATATGTGATTTGTTTTAAGCGATTTGGGAAAATTGATTTCAAATGCATTGCCATAAAAATTGCATGAACATCAGAATGTATATTTGGGTATAAATGTATACGATATTGTAAATTACTATGGCGAGTTTTAATGCCTTAATAGAGATATTATTCGTCTCATATTCGAGTTAAGGATAGATTGGTATACCAATAAGGGTCAAACTAATCTTGTGAAACGAGGAAATGAAATATAGTGGCATGCCGTCAAGTAGCCAATGGGACAGTATCGATAGTATACACACAATGATTTTTAAATAACTAGTCAGCAGCCCAGCGGGATAGTAGTGTGTTATAAAATGTTTTTTTCTCTTAGGTCTACATTGATGAGGCAGGTATCGATTGATTCAATTATCATAGGCAGCAAAAGAAATGGTTAAATTCATTTAAGGGAAAAATTATAAGTAAATGTGTGAAATGCATGATTTGAGTTTCAAATGAAATATTGCACATGAAAGTGTATACTTTGAAGTGATCAAATGATTTGCAAATGAAAGTATGTGAAATAAGCACATATATATATATAATGTATATTGCATGGACTATTGAAATTGTGTCAAAACATTTGTTTCAAAGGCGCATATTTGTGTTTTAATTGCAAAATGAAGAGAGGATTGCATAGAGCTATTAAGCAGAAAATGCTTAGGCGTTGTTTATCATCGCGTGAGTATTCAGTGACTAGGGACAAGACCAGGTGCGAGTTCAAAGTCATTGTTGAATCATGCGGAGTATAAGTAAACGCTCCGTCTCATGCATACATTTCATCCCATGACATTATTTGATCCTTTTTGTAATGAAACAAAAAATGCTTAAGTTTTCATGGGAAGAACATATTTGATTTATTTGTGGAGATGAACTCTGATAATGTTTTGTAAATGATCAAGTTGAAAGGGCATACATGCCATATTGAATTAAAATGTCAATTAACAAAACGGTGGGCCCTCTTCTTGGAAATAATTATCGCACATTTATTTCTGATTCGAAAATGTATATATGGTAAAAGCCCAGTCTGTGTCCTGAGTACATGTCCTCTAATCCCGGTTCGTAGCCCGGGACCTAGTTGGAGTACGGGGCGACAAAGGAGAGACACGGAGAGGATCATGGGCAGAAAGAGGGACGGGGCTAAAGAGAGGCTCGGGTTGCTCGATTAAATGTTGTTGTATCATTTATAGGTAGCCTTAAAACGGTAGACAACTAACTAAAGCTAAGTGCCAGAAAAGCCACGAAGGAGCCCAGAGCAAGGCTAAAGCCGAGACCGCCCGCCTAGAGGTTAAGCGGACGTCCCTCCTGTTAGAGATTGGGGCGGTGAAGGATGAGGTGTGCTCCCTTCAGTCCTAGGCCGGCAAGGACAAGGAAACCATGGAGGAGGACTACCATAAGGCTTTGGAGGTGATCTTCACCTACGACTACGGGTGTTATGTGTTTAAACACAACATCTGTGGGGACCATCCAGAGGTCCCAGACTATATGCCCGACTCTTCCGTCCCGCTGCCTCCTAAGTTCTTTGTGAACCCCAGGTGCCCCCTAGTCCTAGCAACTACTAAGGACAGGGTAGTTTGGGCGCACCTGAGCGAGGCGGCCAAGGAACTTGAGGAGAATGCTTCCATCAAGGACCAAGGCTGATGCCAATCCTTCATTTTTTTTTTCTTTTTTTTTTCTTTTTTTTTTTGTAAGGGGCCTTGTTCGGCCATCGGGACTTGTGTACTTGTTTAACGCCATTAACGCTTTAATAAAATACCATTTTTGGCTTATTTCTTCTATTGCCTTTTTATTTCTTATTCAGCGTACTTATGAAATCTGATTTTTTAAACACTTAGGCTATTGAGAATTCCCTTCCATGAAGTTTAGCTAGGTTCGTTGCTTCAGGGTATTGATATTAAGTTAGAACTGGGTAGGGTTCTCACATGGGCCAACAGGTGAGGCACTATTTTTGGGCCTTGGGTCTAACCAAAAGGCTAAGGGCTACTATAGGGTTTGGTCATGTACTAGCAAGTTGGACACCCTGTCCGGGTTTTTTTTTTTAAGTGGTAAGAGGCTAATATCCATATCTGGTCTTTTGAAAGAGCCAACAGGCTAAGAGCCACATCTGGTCTTTTGAAAGTACCAGCAAACTAAGAGCCACATCTTGTCTTTTGAAAGTTCTAGTAGGTTAAGAGCCACATTTGGTATTTTGAAGGTGTCAGCAAGCTAAGAACCACATTTGGTCTTGTGAAAGTACCAGTAGGCTAAGAGCCACATTTGGTCTTTTGAAAGTGCTATTAGGCTAAGAGCTACATTTGGTCTTTTGAAAGTGCCAACAGACTAAGAGTCATATATGGTCTTTTGAAAGTACCAACAGGCTAAGAATCACATCTGGTCTTTCGAAAGTGATAGCAGGCTAAGGGCCACATTTGGTCTTTTGAAAGTGCCAGCAGGATAAGAGCCACATCTGGTCTTTTGAAAGTGCTAGTAGGTTGAGAACCACATCTGGTCTTTTAAAAGTGTCAGTATGCTAAGAGCAAAATTTGATCTTTTTCATGGAGGCAACTGAAAAATTGAAAGAAAATACTATAAAGAAGACTTTATTGATAGTACCTCTTAAGATGCATAGCATTCCACATACAAGGCACGGGCGTCCCGTCTAGTTAATTTAGTGCGTATGATCCTGCTGCGCCCATTTTTACTATCACGTATGGACCCTCCCAATTTGGTTGGAACTTTATGGTTGTTGGGTCAACCGTGTTCTTAAAGACCTTTCTTAGGACTAGGTCCTCGGCTCGGAATGTACGCTACTTTACATGCTTGTTATATGAGCTTGCTACTCTTTGTTGGTACGATGCTATGCACATAACTACAGCTTCACGAAGTTCGTCCGCGTCTAAGTCTTTTGCAATGGCTTTGGTATTAGCTTTCTCAGGAATTTTGGTTCGAAGTGTGGGCATCCCAATTTATGTAGGAATAATGGCCTCCATCCCATAGGTGAGGGCGAATGGCGATACTCTAATCGGCTTCTGATTGGTTGTTTTGTAGGCTGATTAGTACCCAAATAGTGCAATTTTGAGCCTTATTTATAGCAGGTTTATCGAGCAACGTACTAATCGACCATTCTTCGGTGCATTAGGTCCGTTTGTGCCAGTCGCATTTTTGTAGCTATTTTAGTAGTTTGCGAGGTCAAATGCCTCATAATTCTTCAATTCGATTCAAACACGATGAACGAAGCGGGTCGAAGATCTGAGGTCAAATCGGAAGAATTTAGACAAAAACATTGAAGAGAAGGAGCCTGTAGAAATTTTTCAGGGTTGCAAAAGTTTGCAACTTGCAAATTTGCGGAATGCGAATTCGCAGCTTTGTGAAATTTACATGAGTTGCCAATTTCAACCCTGCGAACAAGCACTCACCTCGTGCTTTTTTGACCCGCCTTTTGGTGGTTCTATACAAGTTTGCCCTCATGTAATTTTGGTTTTTTAAAACATTTTTGTAATTTCCTTATCTGAGCACCCATATAAGCTCAGTATTGCTTGTAATCAAATCAACTTTTTATAACTCCATCAATCGATCGAATTGAGCCTGAAAGCTTCCTCTCCCTCGCATTGGTGATTTTCTCTTCTTCTCCACTTCACTTTCTTTCGCTTTCTTGTGGCAAAAACACCCTTGATGATGACAAATCAATGGATGTAGCTAAAACCCTACGATCATGAGGGGAAGGCCAGTCATGAATTTTTGGGCTTAGCTACATGTTCTCGTGCTCTTCATGTATGTATTTAAGGGTATTTGGTGCCCCTGCTTCTCACCTTAGGTTAAATCTCTTAAGCATGCTCTCCCTAATGTGTACTTGGCAAGCTTTTTGGGTTCAGTGGATACTTTCACTAAGATCCATGATGCCCAGTTAGTTAATCTCCTATTAGTTATTGTAGGTAGGTTTTGAGATGTGTTTTCCTTTGCTAGGGACATTTATGCTTAATCCAAATGCCATCTTTCAAAGGAAAAACTCTTAGGTTGGAGTTTTAAAGATAAATGAAGGTCGGTTCGAGGATATGACTATATGTCATGATCCTGCTTGTGAGGAAATGGGCCAGAGCACGTGTCGGTTAACCTAGAACCCTTAGCGATGGCACAGACTGAGGTTTCCTGTAACTTTTATCAGATTGTTTAGGTCTTGACATTCACACACACTATTTTCCCTGAACCTATCAAATCGATGAGAAAACACCATTTTCAATGCCTTGTAACTCTTCTCTCCACCCAGAAGAAAACCCATCCTGTGTTCGACCACAGAGCCACTATCTTTGCAGTGGCTTTGCTCGTTAGTAGTAGGAATCTAGGTTATAAATTTTGTTGATTTCAAACTTTTCTTGGCTAAAAAAGCGAATCATAGGCCCGAAGAACTCAGGGCGGCTCTTATTATTTTCCACGCAATAGAATGTGAGCGTTTTTTCAAAGTCGTTAAAGAGTTTCTTCCAGATGCCTGCCTTTGGCCATTGCTCTGTGGTATCGTGAGTCGAGTCCAAGGTTCGATTTTCAACTAGTGGCGAAATTTACGGCCTGCTCTACTATCAAGTGCGACCTATTATCCAGTTACCTGATCTACTAAGGTATCTGACTAGGAGAAACAATATTCTTCCACACAAATTGAACCGTAACATCATAGCATCTTTCATGGAGAATGAGAGGCAGGCTTTATCCATTTTCTTGAAATAGTCAATGGCGACCAATAATAGCTTTTTTTTATGCTAAGGAAATAGGTAGTGGCCCAAGCTATGTCGGTCACTGCAAGCGAAAATTTGGGGCTCGTGATGGTGGTCATATCTTAAGCTTGACACCACACAGAGATGAAGGGCTTGTTGAACAGCATTAGCACTTCTGACTTGGCGGTGCATCCGCTCTCATGGTTGAGCGTGGTAACCACATTATGGGCCACGTGAGCCAAGGTTACTATTCGGCCGGGTAGTTTCGCATATTCCTTCATAGAGCTTTGCCAATGTATAGTGCCCCTGCTAAGTGGTGAGACATTTAAGATAAGGCCCGTCCAGAGATCGCTTGTATAATTGCCCATTCATGGGAAAAAATCGAGCCACATGGACCAAAATCTTGTGGGCTTTGATCTTTGCTATCCGATGGTTCTCGAGCTCGAATATTGGACTAATGCAGAGTCATCCCGAGAACTTGTCCTCCTATCTCATGTGCGGGTTGTGACGGATTGTGACTCAGGCTAGTAATGGCGGAAGGAACCTTTGTTTCTTTTATTGGAAGAGATGTGGCTACTGCAGCCAAGGCATCTGCCTTTTCATTCAAATCCCTTGGGATATGCTCAAGCCTTCAGGCCACAAAGCTTCGTAGTTGTAACTTAACTAGACTTACATACTTGGCCATGCGTTAGTCTCGTGTTTTGTACTCTCTGTTTACCTGTCTTACTACCAGCCGAGAGTCACTTTGTATGATGATCTTTTCTGAAGACACGGAGATTGCCAAGTCAATTTCGGCTAGGATTGCTTCGTATTCCGTCTAGGTATTAAGATGAAAGCCTAACAAGTAATGTTGCTCTATTACTTCTGCAGTGGACTTTAATTGTCAAACGATACCGGCTCTGTTTTGTAGAAGCGTCATCCACGTTAAGGATACACCAGTCAGTGTTGCCCGAGTCTACATCTTGTTACAGGATTTCAGCTAGAAAGTCTACAAATATCTACCCTTTAATGCCAAGCAGGGTTTGTATTGGATACCAAACTCACTTAGATCAATCGCCCCCTCTTAGAGCCATCCCTCACGGCGTATCGGGCTTATGTATAATTACTTCACAAAGGAGGTCAGTCGACAACAATAGGGGTATTGGCGGAAGTAGGCGAAGCTTTTTAGGTACACCATACGGAAGCTAGTCTTTGCTTGTTCAGGCGGGTATGTAAGTTACGCTTGGATAAAGATTTGCTTACAAGAATATTGGTCTTTGTTTGGGTTTCCATCTTCTTTGAGCAAAGTTGGACTTACGACCTTACGAAACCACTAGGTAAAGATAAAATTATCACGCATATGGAGCTAACAGATCGATTGGCTCGGTAAGATCTTTGGCAGTTTCCATGAGCACATTCCTCCTCATTCCACCATGTCCGTTTGGCTCTCTTTAGAGTGGTAAAGGATGGTCTCGGCGATCTATGGGGCGGGATATGAGCAGCTCGAGCCGCCCGGTGACGAGTTAGTTGTTGTACTCCTTTTAGACAGTAGGAGCTTGGGGAGTCCATTACCGCTTTAATTTGGGCCAGGATTGGCCTCCTATTCCTCTAAGTTACCATAGCCAAGCTGCTTTCGAGCGGAGCTAGGAACACACATTTCAGGTGGTTTGGTTTCATATCCTGCCCAGCCCATGACCCATTTCGAGGTTCTTGTAGATGCTTCTCGTGGTCGGGGTGGTCTTTGTACTTAACGAGCATATCGTCGATATAGACCTCCATGGTCTTACCCTATCAAGCGCAAATATTTTGGTCACCGGTTGATAAGTTGCTCAGGCGTTTTAGGCAGGCATCACATTGCCGCGATTATAACCCTCGTGGTGTAATGAAGTACAGTTTTCTCGTCGAGGAGGTGCGAAATCTAGTGATATCGAGGAGCGTCCATAAATGTGATATCCAGTGCCGGTGAGGCATCAACAATGCAGTATCTGCGATGAAGCTATCCTTTGGGCATGCTTCGTTGAGGTCTGTGTAGTCTACACATACGCTTTACTTATCGCCCTTCTTTGGAACCACCACCTCATTAGCAAGCCATTTGAGGTACTTTACTTCTTTGATGAAACTTGCTTTCATAATATTATCTACTTATGTCTGAATAATCTGATAGCGATCCGGGTGGAAACGCCTCGCTTTCTATCTCATGAGCTTTGACGTGTGGACAATGTTCGACTTGTGGGAAAATAAATGCTTGGTCGATTTCGGTATATCACGAGTGACTCGATGAACACATCTATGTTTTTTAATAGCACAACTTAATCTACTCCCTTTCTTCATTAGATAGGAGAGTACTAACGTATGTGAACTTCTCCGACCCGTCCAACACTACTACTTCCAGGGGATCTATAGCCAATGGATCCTTCTCTTCCACCTTGATCTAGGTCGCAACTTGTGATTGCTATGCAGGGGTGTGATCTTCGAGGGGAGGACTTTCAAAGCTTTTCTCCCTTTTCTATTCTCATATGGTTAGTTGATAGCACTGCCATGCGGCTAGCTAGCTGCTTAGAAGGTCAACTTGCCCCGCACTGGTCAAATAGTTGACTGCTTGGTGGTAGGTGATAGCTTTCATAGAGTGCAACCAGGTCCCGCCCACTATGGCGTTGTAAGGCCCCAAATCTTTGACAATCGAGAACAAAATTTGCTAAGTGACCGTCTTGATTTTATAGGGAGCTCGACATCACCTAATGTTACAGTAGTTGCCCCATTGAAACTAGAGAGGATTCGCCCAGCTAAGTTCAGCATATCTAAGAAAAGCTTCATCTACCTAAATGTTGGTAGTTGTAGTAAATCTACCGCACTGCCAAGGTCCACCATTACCTTGTGTACATCAAAACTATTAATACAAAGAGTGAGTACTAGCGCATCATAGTGGGAGCCTGATGACGCATTGAGTTGATTTGAGAGGAAGGATATGGGCGATATTGGCAGTTTACGCACGGCGCCTTTTCGTGTGGATGGCGTTCTCATGTATGTGCTGGCTACTCTCAAGAGTTTCTTCTGTTGGCGTTATGATTGATATTGGACGTCAAACGGGTCGCCTAGTATATAATTTATGGTTGGTATGGATTCTAGCAGGGTTACCGTGCCAGCTGTAATTCTATCGGCTGCCTTAGTTCGCCTTGGTCGATTTCACGATGTGCATACAGGTGCCTGGCACGATCGACTTTTCCTTAAGAACTTTTAGACTTTGGCACCTATTAGTCTCATGCCTATGATATCTATGATAATCGCACCATAAGGATCTGTTTCTTTGGGAAGGATCCAACTGGATCGGTGTAGGTCATTTAAACTCCAACAAGTCGCGAATGAAGGGCAATAGCCTTTCATATGAGACGTTCAGGAGGGTGAATTACGGAGGCTCCCTCTTTTTTTGTGACTAATCATGGGATCACTTTTGGTCCTTATGTTGACCTTCCTTAGGCTTAGACGACTTCTTGCCTAACGACTTATTCTCCTTGGCCGACTAGTTTCTAATCATGACTGTCTGGGTTGCTGCGCAAATATTGTCCTCCAGCGTGGAGTACTCATCAACCCGTCTGTATAATTCTTCCATTGTTACTGGCGGGTCTAGTGATAGTGATTGGAAGAAAGGGGTTGGTTGTAACATCCCAAAATATACCTTAGCAGTTTTCGGACATGTTTAGGGTCTAATACAAGTTAAATGGGAATTTTCGAAATAAAACGATAGACCCGAAATTAATACGAGAGCAAAGGGTAAATTAGTCATTTACCACTTGAGGATATGAGAGGCATAAATTAATAAGTTTATATGCCATTATGGAATTTGAGAAAAGATGGAATAGAAATTAGAAAGAATGGAAGGACTTAAATGCAAAAATGAGAAAAGAATTTAAAAATGCAAAGTAAACATGGCCTTAACTCAAAAAATAGGAAGAGAGCAAATTGGCATAAGGCCAAACATGGCCTTATTACTAAGGCAAAACATCTTTTGGTCTACAAAACAGAAGAGGCTTTCCAGCGGATAAGAGAAGAGAAGAAGAGAAGAGAAGGAAAAGAAGAAGAAGAAGAAGAGAAGAGAAGAAGGAAGAAGAAAGAGGAGTTCAAGGAAGATTCAAAGGTATGGAATCTAACATTTGGTATGGATTACTTGGATTTTTTTAATATTGATACATGTTTTGGGTTGTGGGTTGTAAGAAACCTAACCTTAGAATGAATTCTTGTATGGAATCAAGAGTATGGAATCCTCCCTTTGAGGTTGGATTCATGGTTTAATTGCAAAGTAATGGGTTTGGGTTGGAAATGAATACCCAACTAATCTTGTGTTTGGTTTGTGTATGGGTTATGGCCCAGTATTAGAGTTGTTTGGGAGTAGACTACTTGAAGGTTTTGAAGAAAGATATGTGTGAAAGATGATTTGAGTAGAATAGAGGTTACAAGATGAATATGGAGTGGTTTTGATGTGTGTATTGATTATTGAGTTGGTTTGGTGGAAAAATATGGAAAAAATGGGAGAGAAAGCCTGCATTTTAAAGGGAAATTTTAGGGGGTGAATGCAGGTGCCAAGCAGTGGTGCAGTACCATAGTGTTATGTCCACTAGTAGAATGCAGATTGTCTGGGTACCCAATGTTCTATTTTGGACCAGCGTAAGTGATTTGGCTATAACTTGGTCATTTCTTATCAGGTTGAGTGGATTGAGTTTTTAGTTAAACTAGACTTCAAGGATAACAAAACACTGCAAATGGGGTACCTTGGGATTATGAATCTATGTGTGAGAATTCACTCAAAGTGGGATATGTTCAAGCCAATTTAAGTTCGATTTGAACATAGAGTAGTCGGTTTTTAGGACATCTTGAGTTTGGTGTCGTTTGGGTGATTCTAGTTGGAGAAGGAGCCATAGCACCTTAACTCAAGAGTACAAAGAACCGGTGTCGGGTATGGAGTTAAGACCCACGAAAATGAGAGTATTTAAGCGTACTGTGTAATATGGGCAAAATGACTTGTTTGGCATGAAAATGTATGACAGGATTTGGATGATTCAATTAAGATGATTCGATTTAAGTAAAGTAAGATTCGTAGAGGCAAAGTCATGAATGATGTGTGAATACATAGGTGTCATCTTAGTACAAGTATATGAAATGCCATATCTGCGAGACATGAAGCAGGAAAAGCTATAGAATCATTATATATGATGTGTTCAAATGAAACATGAATATGATATGAAATATGAAAACGAACTTAAACATGAACATAGCATGAATATGAAACTGAAATATATCATGAACACGGAATGTGATTAAGATAGTTATGGGATTTTAAAAGGCATATGATAGTATGACTACCTGGGGCCAGAAGAATGAATGAGTGGACGTTCGATCGTTAGCCGGCACCCGCTGGTGCTACGACACTTGCATTGCGTGGCGGGCACATTCGTCGGTGCTTTGGCACTCTTGCTGAGTGCTCTGACACTTGTTAGCCGTAGGCGAGCACGTTGTCGAGTCTTTCGGCCTCACGCTGGTGCTGCGACACTCCACGCTGTGCTCACGACCGCCACAGATTGCGTGGGTAGGCACGTTGGTGAGATAACCCCGGCCTCCTCCTGATGCTATGGCACTTCTATTACGATGGGCGGAGACACGTATAATTGATCTTGTACCATACCTTCGGGTTCTTGGTGTCGCATGTCCACCTCATTCATCGTTCAGTCTAGGTAAGCGACTATAGATATGTATATAAAAGTACATGAATAAGACCCCCGGTATACTTATCTGTAACCTTATCATATCTTGTGTACGCCAGGTACCATACGATTCGATGTTTGTATTACAAAGTCATGAAACCTGTAAAAAGGAGACGACTCAGATACCTCGACATGAATATGTATAAGTTTGGATATGATTTTGATATAAACCTATAAATCTATTTGTTTTTAGATATGTTACAAGATACGTATGAACTCCGATGTATTTGATGTGATTTGTATCTGTGCGGACTAATGTAAACTGCATAAGTTTGATCGACCTTGTATTTATTTGATATGATTACGTATGTTAGACTTATAGTACCTCTGGTACCTTCGCATAAGAATAAGTCCATAATCTGAGGCATAAGATACGTAATACAAGTATAAGATCAGGAATACAAGAATGAGGCTTTGTATCTAGTATAAGATCCGTAGAACCAAGTATAACAATACAAGTATAAGATCGAGGAAATCTGAATATGCTCGTAATACAAGTATAGATCAGAAATACAAGAACAAGTTACGTAATACCCAAGTATAAGATCGAAATGCAAGAATAAGTTCCGTAATACAAGTATAAGATCCAGAGTCTGAGGAATGGGCTCAAAATGTCTGAGTATAAGATCCGTAAGACAAGGATATGCTCTTGTAGTACAAGTATAAGATACAAGAAATCTGAGTATAAGTTACGTAGTGCCTCAGGTGCCTCGAGTGAAGGTCTAAGCTCTGTAGCTCCTACGAGATGCGAATAAGTATCGAGTTTGAAATAAGTTCAAGTAGATTGTCCTTTAGGAATGCAGATAATTATATATAGTCAGAAAGTATAGAATAAGTCGATATATATGTGCTGGGAGATGCGAGATACGTATCGTCGATGCAAGTACAAGTGCATTTAATGCGTGTGCGAGGCTACCTCGATGGGAGTCTAAGCTGTATAACTCCTAGAGAGATGCGAATAGGTAGATGCGAAGAAGTTCAAGTAGATGTCCTTTGGAAGATCTGAATAATTATAAGTCGGAGAAAAGTATAAGAATAAGTATGATATATATGTCCTTTGGGAGATCTGAATACGTATACGTTTGATACAAGTACAAGTACGTATCCTGTGAGAGACTTGAACAAGAATATATTACTATAAGTACGAATATGTGTAAAAGTTATTGTATGAATTATTGAAAAGGGTCGATATATATTCTGCGCATATCTATTACGTATATACTCCTTATAAATGAGTAATAGTGCATGTGTTTTAAGTATAAGTCATCGTTTCCCACTAAAGCGTACGGGTTTTGAATCAGTGTAGATCACGAGGAGAAGGCGTTCGGAAGCACGCATCTTCTTGGGCGACACACTAGTAGGGGTTCCTTTACACATGTGAGTTCAGCTCACGAGATTTGTAAATGTAAAAGAAATCACGAGTTTTGTATATATAAATGGGACTCATTATATATGTATAGATTTTGATGGACACCACTCCGGTGGTAGTTTTATTTTGTATATGATATTTTGATTCTATTATTAAAAAAAAAAGCGGTAAAGTCTGATATATATAATGGTCTCGCCCCGGGACTGGTTGGATCCTCCATTCGGGTCGAACCTGGAATCGGGGTGTGACATTGGTGGTCCGAAGCTCCTCCTAAAGTTTTGGAGGACCGAGTCCATGCTATATGACTCCACCTGCTGAACGGCTTGCCCAAACCTTCTTGTGAAGTCTCGTATGGATTCTCTTCCCGGCAGAGATGGTTTATGAGAAGCGGTGTTCTTTTGGCCCATAGAACAAAGATCTTGTGAGATAGACGCACCCCTAGTTCATTAAATGAATTTATCGAGTTGCACAGGAGCTTGTGGAACCAGGCTAATGTAGGCCCCCACAAACTAGCTGGGAATACTTTGCACAACAAACGGTCATTGCCTGCATTTAGTGTCATCGTTTGGTTATAATGGAGCATGTGATCATAAGGGTTAGTAGAGCCATCAAACATGGTAAAAGCTAATATGACAAACCCGTGAGGCTGCTTATAGTCAAGAATGTGTTGCCTTAAAGGCGAAGAGAGCATGTCGTCGGGTCCCTAAATCAAGGGTGCTGGCAGCATGTAGAACATCGGCCTTGTACCGAAGGCAGGATGCAGAAGCGGTAGTAGTGGTATCATCTCGGCGGGTAACATTGATGCATTCCTTGGGGGTTGTTCTAACTAGTTCTGCTCCCTGTTGGCCTCCCTCCTTGCCCTGCCAAATGCGCCTCTAACAGCATCACTAAAGGCAGGGCGGTGTGAGTGTGTCCTTCGTGATTTGGCCCTTGTGCTGCCCCGAGCATTTCTTCCTAGTAGGGGACTCATGGATGGGGATCTACTTGAGGACAATTCATCATCTGTTGGGGCATCGAAGTCGTTGGGAACAAGAGGCTCTTTTCCTTTATTACAATGATTGGATGTTGCCGATCGCCGTCTTGGCCACATCCTTCAAGTTACGTGGCTTTTTTTCTGCGGGCACAACTAGCCATTCTCGCGTTGCAAGTGTTCAACGTGACCTTGCAACTCCTACATCTGTCTCGCTTGCTCCTCTTGTTTCTTTTCAATCTCCTAACGCCAATGGAGGAACTAATCTTCTAGTGATTAGATCATCGGATTGTTTGCCATCACGACTGTCGCAGGTTAATTGGATGTGGACAGGGGAATCAAAAGACTTATAGGTGATGAAGGTTTACTAAACAATTGTTGAAGCCAAGCCCTCGCAGCCTGTAAACCAGACTTTATATCATTTTCTCACAAACGGCACCAATTGTTGTTACCTTGATTATTTGTCTTCCTGGGCATCAACGATGCGATGTAAACCTGTAAAAAGGGTGGTCCAGCGAAGGTGGGTCGACCGCCTCTCCGATGATCAAGTCAACAAAAGTATGGAGAGGGGGAAGAGAGCATGCGCAATTGTGATTACTTGCTTTCTCATGGGGGGATTTTCTGGTTATAGAAAGTTTGTTACTTAGGAATATCCTCTGTATCTCAGAAGGAATCTCTCTATTTTTTAGGGATAAATATATTTTTCTGTCAGGGCGATTTCCACTTATTAAGAACTAATTATTCTTTATCCGATATTGTGCCCGTGAAGTGAGTTTGGAAATTAGGAGATTTGCGGATAAATACCTTTTGCGTATTTCCCATCGTTACCTATTTACCAATAACAAACTTGTCATATACGAAAAGATGGCCGATGGGGGGACTAAAAACTCTAGATGGGACACCACCAGATTTGGCATTGGGGATCTGTCTGGGCTTTCGTAGGCGGCGCCGGTTCTAACTAATACAAGTAATGCCTATTAGTTTTAATATGTTAGGTGGGCTTGGGTTGCTTCACATTGTGGGCCAGATTGGCCTTGGACCAAGCAGGCCGGGCCTTGGGCCCATCGGGTAGTGGGTTTAAAAACCACGGTATGCAAAATAAGTGTGTAAAATTTTCATTAATATTGTTTTATATTAAATTTTTAATGATTATATAAATCCGGAAAATGGTTTAAAATAAAAATGATATAAATCATTTTCCAAAGTACAATTACAAAAAATAAATTAGAGCATTCTTAATTTGTAAATACACAAGCTTTTGTTTAGAGAAAACAACAACATTGTTGTTATAATGGATTAAGAAGTGTGCTAATTTCATTAGATTACCAAACCCGTCCCCGGAAAGGGTAAATTAGCAATTTCAATACACGAGACCGCAGTATATAACCAAAAAAAAAATCAAAGGTTTTCCCATCGGATGCCGTTCGATCCCTCCCGTCCGTCCTCTTGTGGTCTTCTCTTATCACAGGTACGTCTTTTCTTTGAGCATCCTCGCTTCTCCGTTCATTGTTCTCTGTTAATTACTTTTCGTTGGTACTGATGTGATTCATAAATGTTTTTCCTAATTTTACCTAAATTTTTAAGGCAATAAAATACATTGTCTGTGCATGACATTTTTGTGGGTTTCAAGTGAAATTGGCGAAATTGAGCTTGAGACTTGCAAGAATTCGATAGCAGGATTATACTTTCTAGTACAAATCAATAGCTTTATTACTGGTAGGTTAAACCCAACCCCAATAACAATGAAATTTTTTTTGGATGCAACTCTCATCTTGAAGACTAGGTTTAGATTACATCTTGGGGTGCTATTCCCACTCAAGAAAGCAGAAACTATGTAAGAAAAATGAAAAACATTATTTCATTTTCATGCAAAAATTTGGATGTGATTCTTTCCCTTCTTCATGTAACCTCATTATCATATATGGAAAATTTCAAACAAAAATGAGGCTATTATGTCTTCGTGGGACAATTTTCTTCCAAAAAATCGAGAGAATTTTAGAGATTGATACTACCAGCTAATTTTGTAATAGTGATGTATCTTCGGTTGAGTGCCGGTTCTTCATTGAAAACATCACTTTTCACATTGTATATTCAAACCATGGTCAGGAGTAAGCCATGTAGACCAAAAGGTGAAGTGGAATATGACCTTAAAGGGCTTATCTGAGAACTAGTGCTCTTATGGATACATGGCTTGGTTAGCATACATCTTCAGCCTCACAAAGAGCAAACCATCCAAGTATTTTTTTTTCCCCAAAATTTTTAGGCTCCATTTGGAACCCGAAAACGTGAGAAAAGACTAGAGAGGAAGAAAGAGGAAGGAAAAATTTGGAGGAAAATAAAAAAATAGGTTTAAATTTTATGTTAATTCAAACTCATTTTATTTGTTTCTTTCTATTATATAAGGTCTAAGAAATTTAAAAATATGTAAAAATTTGAGGTATTTTGATTATATTTGATTTTCTTTTATATTTTCCATGGTAAAACCAAACATGAGAAAATCATTTTTCTTATTTTGTTTTCTTTCCCTAGTATTTTCTGGGTTCCAAACGGAGCCTTAAGGTATGCCACAACTAGGAAAATATTGTACCCCGAATTTTGCACTTGTTAGTGTTAGAATATTACAAATAAGGTCTTTAATCTTAGGTTGTAACTTTTACTAACCTTGCAAGGATAGCCTAATGACGCATTAAACCAACTGATGTCCCAAAGGGGGGTCTACTAGTATCTTTATATAGTTAGAATATATCTTCTCACATGAAATGGTAATACTTTGCTTTTAGGTTGGAAGAACTAAGCATACCTTAATCCTTTATACAACCTGTATAATGACCTTCAATTAGATAATCAAAACAATAGGAAGAAATGTAACAGTGCAATCATGCATGCCATGACATTAATTGACTAGAGTTACGAGCAAGCTTGAGTATTATTTTAGATATGCATTTAATCTTGGTTTATTCATCACAACCTATGTATGCTATGTGGGTAAGCTACAATGTGAGCATATCACCCTAGATGTGCCATCTTTGCTTGAGTGGGCCTATTTCCTTTTCCTTTTTTAACATTCTCGATATGAATTTGAGTAATTATGATAAAGACAAAGTCAAATATATACAGTACTTGATGCCTTTTTGAGATTGTTTATGCTCATTGATTCAAGAATGTGCTCTGAAAGTATGAACTAAAATTTGTGAACTCTAAAATTTCCATGAGAACTTGAGAATTCGATTTCAACTCATGAAAATGAAATATGAAATTTCTTTAACTCTTATGGAAATTTGAACTGTAAAATCTGTCCTTGCGATAAAAACTTCAGACTGATGGCTACCATCATCCAGAAACAAAAAGGCATGAACATTACCACCATGGCCCCTTTTGTTACACAATGAGCAAGATAACAGCATACCACTTTCTTTCATAGCCATCCTTGTCACCAATACCATAGCTGCCACCACCTCCACTATAGTCACCTTCACCATTAACACTACCCATTCCAGTGATGCAGAGATCATCAGAATGTGTTATTATTATTATTTTTTGATAAATTCATAATGTGTTAAAAATATAATTAACACTTCAATAGAAGATTAAATATATCCAAAATAATGCCATCAAACCTCACCCACTCAGAAAAGTGAGACTGGCACTATTTGGTAAATCAAAACTTCCGTTAACCCATTCTAATTCACGACACTTTTTGCTTTTGTAGAAGGAAGCTTTTAAAAACTATATTGATTGAAAAATGTTGCTTTACCTAAGACTGACTGTATAATGTATTTCCATAAAGATTAAGTGGACTAGTCATATTATCCATTAAAAAGGACATCTTGCAAAAGCATGAATTCATAGACAATTTATAAATTTTCTTCTCCAAAATTGAGGAAACAGATTTTAAATAAGCATTTTCTGCTCCAAAGATTGTTAATTGATGTTTTTTATACTATTATACATTTTTTTGATAGGAAAATAAGAGTGTGTATATTTTTTTTCTATTATATTAAATATAGGAAAGTTGTTCACAGTTTTGCTTTTGTACTCAATTTATATTGAGATGTGCCAGGAAGCTGAAAGAACTGCCTTGAAGTTGTGCTGTAGTAATAAACTTTTATGATAGTCTTTAATGAAATTGATGAATGGGTCATTCTTTGGTGAAATAGAAATGTACCTAAGCAATTAAGAGTTGAGGCTTTGTTGTGTTTCTGTGTATAAATTTGAATACGAGTTTGTATTATGTTTCTGTATGTGTGCATGTGTGTATATATAATATGTGATTGTGAAAGATAATTAAACTTTTCCTTCAATCCTAAAATATATTGAATTGCTATCTCAAGTACAGGAGCAAAAACTGTTGCTTTGCTAACAAGAGCTTCTTTCCTTTAGATTAATTCCTATTGCACAGTATTGAAAAGATAAGGTGTATTAAATAATATTGTACAGGTACTTTTTCAACTCTTATCATTTGCTGGGCTGGCTTTCTTAAGTTATTTTTGCAGCACGTAATCCATATAGGAAGAATATTTATTGCATAATGTAATTTCTAAAAAAATAATAATAATTTCTTGCATAATGTAGGTGCACAGTATCCCACTAGAATAATTTACACATCTGGTCAAATCTTGTAGTTAAATTTCTAGCAAAAATTGGCCAAGTGACTATAGCTTCTAGTCATGGTGTTTGAAAACTGACACAAAACTATAGATATGGTTATGGCCATAAAAATTGGACTTTTGGTCATGATCGTGATTATTGCATAAACCATGATATAAGGGTTCTGGACTTGCATTCCATTTAACATATAGAGCCTGGTGTGGTGTTGGGCCTCCCTCTTCATCTATGGAGTGAGGATGTGTTAAGGAAAATAGGGGACTGTTGTGGTGGTTTTGTTTTTTTGTTGATGAAGACAAGATTTTCTTATCCAAGGCAAGGATCCTGGTTAAATTTGAAGGGAGAGAGTTGCTTGAGTCTTTGCAAGTGGTAATAGGTAACTCTGCTTTCTCCATCCAATGAGAAACTCCACTTTGGTTTTAACTTGTGGAGCCAAGAAGTAGCAATGATTTTGATGAGACAAGGTAGGCAGTGGTGAGGTGGGTGGCTCACGTTTTGACGAAGGGGTAAGAAAGGAGTTACATCTTTTGTTGTCTATGACTCTTTGAATCCCCACCTTTCTTGTTTGTAGGGAAAAGAGCTGTCAAAGGAGGCTGCATCAGTCAGTGTTTCTTACCCTGTAGAAGGGTTGGTGGGTCGTGTTGTGTTTTAAAGAGGGTTTAAGTGGATTTGCGCCTGGGCTTCAGAATTTAGGCAATCAAATGTTGGGGTAGCCCAAGAAGCAAGTATTTCTAAGGCCTATTTGGACTCAGGGTTTGAGTGAGGGCTTGTTAAGGGAGGCGGTGGAAGGCTGGCCAAGGTTTCTTTGGGTTGGCGGGAGGCTATAAAGGGATAAGCCTTAAAGGCTGGAGGTGGTGTGGAGTTGCTAGGGCTCAACAGTTCTACAAGGCTCATTTGATGGAGCAAGAGGTTGGTGACAAAGGTGCAACTCAGAGAAGAGAAGGGGGGAGTAGTTGTTCTGGGCTCAAGTGACATCCCTCTCCAGGGGCAATGGCAAAGTCTACTCATGATCTGTTCATGAATGATGTCCTCATGTTGGCTATGGAGTGGATTGATATTGGACAAATCCCTGGGTTGGATTCTTGTGTAGCTATCATTGATGAAGCGCTATTAGCAGAGGGGGAATGGACTTTCTGGGATCCTCCCCTCTTATCTTTGCAACCATGGAGGCCTGGATGTCAATCTTTAGAGTTGGTGCTTCATAAAGAAGAGTTCAGGAATGACAGAGAAGGGCCTTTCAGGTAAGTTGTTGGTGCTAAGAGATGAGGAGATAGCTCTTATGTTTTGGGCTTCCAAGGTGCTGTGGAAGGTTGGAATTAGTTAGCTTGCCTAATAGCTTTGTTGAGTTCAACAGGGGTTTGTACCAGTTGTGGGTTTCAAGAAGGAAATCAGTTCTCTTCTTTAGAAATTGAAATTGATATAAAGGAGTGTTAAGGGGTTGGGGATTGAAGAAATTTGTTTCTTCTACCCACTTGGAGAGAGAAGCCCGAAGTCAGAATGTTTGGTGAACTACAATAGTTTTTCTTCCTTCGTTGGGAGAAAGGGAGGGAGGGGAGTTGGAGACATAGGGAAAGGGTTGGGGTTGGGCTCAAAAAGCTCTAGTGTCCTATAGGGGTTGTTTCTTGGTTTGGAGGAGGCAGTTGTTCTCTTAAAGCTTTGTTCCTTTGGTGGCTGTTTGTTGGTGGGTGGGTTTTCCTCTTTTCTTTACTCTTCTTCTGGTTGCCTTTTGGCCTAAGTTATATACTCTATTTGTACTTTGTTGTGCCTTTTGTAAAGCAATATATTTTGCTTATCCACCTATCAAAAATAAATTAATAAAGCATACAATTATCAAAACAATGCATTACAGTAATATAGACTGATTAGAAAATAAGATATAATAAAACAGAAAGCAAACACAGGATCTAAGAAAAATGGATCCCGAACCTGATGAGACTGATCAATCTACAAAACTACGCAGAAAAAATTAATCGAGTGCATTCCATCAATAGAAGGGCAATTTAGAACAGTTGCTGCAGCATTTAGAGAGATATAGAAGAGTCTTTGCTTCTCTTGCCGCTCAGATTTTGTACTTCTGCAAGTGAACTGTCGAGAAGGTTCTTGACACTGTGTTGTGAAGGTCTAGCAATTTCAAAATTTTGTTGGAAATTTATGGCTTTTACTTCTATTTCTTGGCTGCCAATAGGGTCATGTTAAACACTATTTCCAGAGTTTATTAAAACTCCCACCTAACTCTCTACACCCCGACCCTATTCACCTATTCATTTCAAAAAACAAATTATCTAACTTGTCATTGAATCAGAAAAGTTATTGAGTTATAGTTGAAACAACTAAATAATGATAAATTCATCTGCTTATAGATTAGTTTATGATTAATTATCATAGGTTGGTTTTATACTAATTCTTGTCAACGTTTTATTTTACATTCAATTACTTCTATGTGGTTAATGTTAAAAATGAAAAATAAAATTTCTAAGATAATATTTAATATCTTCAAATTAGTAAGTATTTATAATATCTTCAAATAAAAGTAGTATTTAATAATATTTATAATTATTTTTTTGATCAATAAAAAGCAACATATTGATTTTATTATGTTAAATAATTATCAATAGTTATTTATAATTATATTAACATTTGGTTATAAAACTTTTAAAATTTCTAGGTTATTCAACATCTTTTGATCATTAATTATTTTAATTTTATTGACATTTAGCTATTAAAAAATATATCAAGAGTGAATTGAAATTTTGTTATTTAATTTGATCAATATAACCTGCGAAGCGCGGTGCGACGGCCTTGTGGAGTGTCAGGTGTCGGTTGCGTGGACAGCGGACACACAGGACCGCGGCGTCGGATCTGTCGGGTACGTCACGTGGCGTATCGTTGACCATATAGTAGGTCAACGACTTCGGATACGGCTTGTACAAGACTCGGACACGGCTTGACACGGCTCGGTTGTTCTGATCAGTGATTCCAATCGACGGCGTAGAAAAGGGGAAGGGGAGAGGAGATGGGAGGCGGTGGAGTCCGTGGTTCAGTGGAAGGGAGAAGAGGGAAGATGAACGGGGATGGGTGTTGGAGTGGGGTTGGGTGCGTGGTGGGGGGGCGGGAGTGGGCGGGGAGGGGTGGGCGGAGGGGAGGGAGGGGGCAGGGAGTGGGTGGGGGATGGCGGGGGTAGGGGAGGGTGGCGGGTAGGGGTGATTGGCGGTGGCGGGGGAGTGGGTGGGGGTGGTGGGGTAGGGGGAGGGGAGGGAGTAAAAAGGGGGGCAAGGGTTGGATGGGGTGGGGGTGTAGTTCCAATCTTGAGGTGGGTTGATTGGTGAATCGAAATTTATTAAATTGGTTCAAACATTAGAGAGAGTGTTTAGATAATTAGATTGTATAAGTTTAGTAATGTCTTTAATGTGTATGCTTAATTATAAATATAAACTATTTGATAAATAATTAAATTTCATTTGATAAATAATTAAATTTGATGAAGAATGAATCGGAGTATAATACTATAATTCTCTTTTGTAAGTTCAAAATTCTCTTTTGTAAATACAAATAATGACATAAAAAATTCATCCATTATTATTAATGAATTTATTAGTATAATTGTTAATTCTTTATAAGGATAATTATTTTTATTTTATCGTATATCTGATGTCCTTGCCATATCGGGTATCTTGGTTTTTGAAATTTGCCGTGTCCAGTGTCCGTGTCATCGTATCCCACAGTGGCCGTATCCGTGTCCGTGCTTCTTAGAATATAACAATATTTATTTTTGATTGTTATGATCAAAATATTATTTAAATTTAAATTTTTTATTTTGATTGTTATGATCAACATAACAATAATGATGATGGGATGAGGGAGTATAAAGAAGGCAATGCTCTCACCTCTCTCTCAATGAGTGGTGGGAAACAGTGGTTTGCGGTAGAAGCCAAATCGTTCGAGATCGAGGTAGAAGAATATGGTTCAAAGCTTAGAGGGCGCATTCTGGAAAGAGGAAGAGGACGCTCCTCGTGGATTAGGTTTGGAGATGCTAGCTTGCAATGACTTTTGGAAGTGGTGGAAGTTGTGATAAAGGATGCCAAAAAAGCTGGTTGGCCATCGGCTTGGGTGGATGAGGGAAGACATTATAGTTTGGAGCGAAGGGAGAAGAAATAAATACGGTCTTTTTCTCTACGTTCGTGGGGGATTCTGGATTGAAAAAACACTACGTGGTGTTCCTTGAGGGCAAGGGTTTGGTGGTAGGATGGGTTTTGCGTGCGAAGAAGCTTTGTCTCCTTGGGGTGGAGTTGAAAGCCAGCAGGTCAGGGGGAGGTTCAGTTTCAAAGGTTCAGAGGGTGAAACTTTCCAGGCAGGAAGGTGTTAGTGATAGGTCCTTTGCAGAGGTTGTTTCGACAAACCGTAATTCCCAAAAGGATGTGATTCAAGTGAAGGTTGGGAACGAAGAGGTGAAAGGAAGATTTAGGTTTTTGTCTTGCTGTTTGGTGGGGGGATGAGAGTAAGCCTATTTGGAAAGTGGAAGAGGTGCGTAGGCAAGTCTCTTCTCTGTGGAAGCTTAGGGGTTCGTTGAAGGTGACACAATGGTGAGACAGATTTTTGTTTTTTTGAGTTTGAGAGTGTTGGGGAGGCGGATTGGGTCCTTAACTTTGGCCAAAGAAGGATCAAGGGCTCACTGTTTCATTTGGTGAAGTGGAGTCGCGAAGTTGGTTGTTCTGAAAGTGTTGATCTGGAAGAGAGATTTAGGTGAGAGTCTTTGGTTTGCTGATTCATCTGTGGAGCAAAAACATCTTGAAGAAGATCGAAGACAGTTGTGGTGGTTACATGGGTTTGGATCAGAAGTCCTTTCTGGCTTTGGTGCTGCGTTGGGCTAGAATTTTGGTGAGAGTGAATGGAAGAAGATTACCCAAAACCGTCGAAGTGGAGGATGGCTCCTGCAAGTTTTCATTGTAGCTTTGGTGGGAAATTCCTCCATGTGTTGGAAAACTGTAAGAGGCTAGGGTTTCTCTGGGGAGTTCCAGTCCAGAGAGGTTAGGGATGAGGTGTGTGGTGCTTCACGCACAACAAAGAGAGTGGTAAGAGGGGGAGGATAGAGTCGTCAAATTGCTGACAAGGACTGCAAAGGTGTGATAGGGAGTGGGGTGCATGGCCCAAGAAAGCCGATAGAGACCCTTTTTGACTGGTCGGGCAACCTGAATCCGAACAAAGGGTTGAGCGATGGGTCAAGTGGACATGTCCCACTGGAGGCCCATGCTGCTAGGCCAAAGCTGGCTGCGGGCTCACTTAAATCTTGTGGAGGTTCCATGGTGGAGGCCCATCCGACTCTCTTGAAGCCCTTTGCTCCTTCTAGGTCGTTATCTTCCCCACATTTTAAGAGTGTTGTGGATGTTTGGGTCAGCCTTATCCTTTAGATAGCCTTCGATGTCAACTCCAAGAAGAGAGGAATGTCCCTAGCCCTCTTTGTTTGTTGGTTAGGATGCCTTTGATGTAGAAGCGATGGAGGCGGGGTGTGTTGTTTTGGAAGCGGCAGAGGAGTGTGACCCTTTCAGATTGAAATCACCTAAGTTAGAAACCTCTTCTTCTTCGGTGTTTCGGGTTTCTTCTTGTTCTCTTCCTCTCTCTGTTTTTGGTCAAGTTCTCCTCTCGGGGGACTCTTTAGGCCTTGGGGGTTTCTTTGATTCTGTTGTCAATGTTCGAACTTCCCCCTGCAATGTCGGTTATGGTAGCAGTGTTAGGGATCCAAATCCAACAGTTTCTGAGTCTACTTTGGCGGAGGGGTTTTGTTTGGGTTGTGACAATTTGCAGTCCGTGGAAGTAAGAGGTTATGCCAGTTGGGAGGAGAGTTGTCTGGTTAAATTCAGCGAATTTTTGGGTTTCTAGACTGTTGGTCATGAGGAAGAGATAATTAACATGTTGAGAGAGTGGAAGGAGGAAAAAAGCCTTTATGAAAATAGAGAACATTTGGTACCGTCAAAATGTGAACATGAGCTGAGAAAACTAGAATGCACCATTAATTATAGTGGGCAGGGGAGTGGTAAAGTGGTAGGAAGAGATAGAGGGAACTTACTTTTGAAACTCAAATGAAGCTGAAAATCCTGTCTTGGAACGAAGAATGATAGAGATAAAAGGAAGGTTATAAAGGCTTTCCTTTCTTCTCAAAGAATAGAGTTGGTTTGTCTTCAAGAGACCAAAATCCAGTCTTGGGACATTGGGTTGGTTCGCAGTTTTGGGGTCGGGAGGTTCTCGTAGTGGGGGGTAATGGATGCCATCGGGATGGATGAGGCATTCTTCTTTCTGTATGTCGTAGTTCTGAGATGAAGGACATGGTGATTGGGTTGTTCTCTATCTCATGCCTTTTTAGAAATTGTGAGGACGGTTTTCAGTGGATTTTTTCGAGGAGTCTATGGGCCAGTTCTGAATTGCAATAGGGAAACTTTTTGGGAGGAACTAGGTGTTGTCTGGGGTTTATGGGAGGGTCCATGTGCGTAGGGGGTGATTTTAATATGATTTGTTTACCTAATGAACATAGGAGAGGGGGTAAGATTTCGCCTGCTATGAGAAGGTTCTCTGAAGTAATCGAAGATTTAGGCCTAAGAGATATTCCCCTACAAGGGGGTCCTTTTACGAGGGGGTAGAAATTGTGGCTCTATGTCCAGACGACCCTTTTTTTGTTTCTGATGGGTGGGAGGGCTACTTCAGCAAAGAGGTTTAGTTAACTCTACCTAGGCATGTTTTTGACCACTTCTCGATTCTCGTTGATGCTGGAGGGATTCTTTAAGGTCCTTATCCTTTTCAGTTGGAGATCATGTCGCTCAGAGTTGAGGGTTTCAAGTATCTGCTAAAAAATTGGTGGCAAAGTCTGAACTTTAGTGGCTCTTTCAGTTTTATTCTTGCTTCTAAATTAATGGCTAGGAAGGCCTTTTTAAAATCCTGGAATAGGGATGTTTTTGGCAGGGTGGAGGCGAACAAATGTAAGGCTTGCGTAGGTTAGTTATCGATGAATGAAAAGAGAAATACCGCTTTCGAGGATTTTGAGGAAAGGAACTTAGCTACGGAGGACTTCAAGTATTGGTCCCCGTTGGAGGAGGCTTCGTGGAGGCAGAAATCCAGAGAGCCATGGCTTAAAGAGGGGGATAAGAATACCGTTTTTTCATGTGTAATGGCTAATTTTTCATAGAAGAAGGAATCATTTAAAGAAAATTAGAATTAAGGGAGCTGGTTCAAAGGTGAAAAATGTCGTTAAGAAAGGAAATTGTTGATGCCTTCAAGGTTTGATCTTTAACCCGTGGATGTGTCCTAATCGTCTGGGCTAAGCTTCAAGCAAATGAGGGGGGAGACAACTACTAGTTTTGAAGTCTCTCTACTATGATGAAGTTTTGCGTAGGCTTCAGGATTTAAATGGACAAAGCCCCAAATTCGTATGGTTTTCTTCTAGCTTTGGCGCTTTATGTAGACTTTGTCAAGGAGGAAGAGGCTTTTCGAGTTCTATGAGCATAATAGATTTGTTAGAAGCTTGAACTCCAGGTTTTTGGTGCTGAACCCTAAAAAGGGGGATGCAACAAACATCAAGGATTTTAGGCCAATTAGTCTTGTGGGTGGTTTGTACAAGATTTTGGCTAGGTCCTTGCTAATAGCTTAAGAGGGTAAAGTGGACAGTGGTTCTGCAGGCTCGGGGACGTTTTTGTGGAGGGTAGACAAATTCTTGATGCGACTTTGATTGAAAATGAGGTTGTTGATGCGTTGCTTCGAAGGAAACCCAGTGGTGTTGTTTGCAAGCTCGACATTGAGAAGGCTTATGACCATCTCCATTGGGACTTCTTAATGAAGTTGATGTCTAAAATGAGTTTTGGAAGCAAGTGGACTAATTGGATAAACTGGTGTATTTCTTTGGCAACCTTTTTTGTAATGGTGAATGGTTCATTTGGTTTTTTTCGGAGTTCTAGAGGTTTGAGGCAAGGGGATCCTCTCTCCCTATCTCTTTTCATAGGATGGAAGCCTGAAAGCCATTCATTGCCAAAGCCGTGGAGGGGTTTATTTCCCGACCGTAGATTTGGAGGTAGTGGAGGTGGAGAGGAGATGGTTATTTCTCACTTATTATATGCGGATAACACTATTTTGTTCTGTGAACCAAAGAAGGATCAGATGGCTTACCTTAGTTGCTTATTGATGTGGTTTGAAGCTATCTTGGGACTGAAGATCATTTTGGCTAAAAGTGAGGTCATTCCAGTGGGAAATGTGGATAATGTGGAGGATCTAGCTCATGAGTTAGGGTGTAGGGTAGGGGCTCTTCCCTCTTCCTACCTTGGTCTTCCTCTGGGAGCTCAACACAAGTCGCTAGCAGTCTGGGATGTTATAGAAGAAAGGTTTCGTAAAAGGTTGTCTTTGTGGAAGAGGTAGTATATCTTAAAAGGGGGGAGACTCACTCTCCTTTGCAATACTCTTTCTAGCTTACCAATCTACTTCATGTCCCTCTTTCATCTGCCTAGGAGAGTCAAGCTGAGACTATATCGGATTTAAAGAGATTTCCTTTGGGGCGGAGGTGATTTGGACAAAAAACCGCATCTAGTAAAATAGGCTATTGTTTGCTCTGACAAAAAGAAGGGGGTCTAGGCATTAGAGGTTTTTAGAATCTTAATAGGGCCTTCCTGTGCAAGTGGTTATGGTGTTTTGCTAATGAGAGAGACTCCCTCTGGAAGAAAGTTATCAGTTCAAAGTTCGGGGAGGATTCAGGGGGTTGGTGTTTGAGTATTGTTAGAGGACCCTTTGGGACTGGAGTTTAGAAAGAGATTAGAAAGGAGTGAGAGTCTTTTTCCCCTACTACTTGTGCTCTATAGGGAACGGTAGGATGGTTCGTTTTTAGAAGGATCAAGCAGGGGAGGAACCTCGTCTCTTTCCCTCTTTGCTCTCTCTTGGCCATCAATAAGGGAGGCAACAGGCAGTATGTGTGGGATCTAGTCGAGGGAGGGGGGCCGGGCCCCCCATTTCTGGGATCTTTCAATGATCAATGGAAGATGTCTAGTCTTTCATGCATGTCATTCAAGGAAAGAGAGTTATCTCTAATCAAGAATATTTGTTGCTTATGAAGGATGTTAAGGATGGGCGCTTCTCAGTGAAGCTCTTTTACAAGCATTTGCCTTTAAAAGGATCCTCCATTTCCCTTCCACTTTGTTCGGGAACCCTCGTGCCCTCCAGTTGGCTCTTTTGTCAAAGTTTCTATGAGCTAAGAACTCTTGATAATTTAAAGAGGAGGGGTAGAGCTTTGGCTAATAGGTGCATCCTTTGTAGTGAAGGAAGAAACAAGAGATCATTTGTCGATCCATTGTTCAAGACTAACTTTCTGGGAGTTGCTTTAATACGTGTCATTGCGTTCCTCTCAGGATGGCACTCTTCTTCGAAATCTGCTCTTTTCGCGGCAGTCGCCGCAAGAAGGCATGGTTGGCAGCCCCCCTGTGCATTTTTTGGACAATTTGGAGGGAAAGAAATAGACTAGTTTTCCAGGATGTGAATATTTCAGTCAATAGGATGAAGTCTACTTTTCTTGTACTCTCGTCTTAGGTCAATGAAGCATGCTGAGAGACCCAGTCTTTATTGATTTTTCGACTCGCCATTTCAGTAAACGAATTTTTGGTTTTTGTCGTGGTTGGTAGGTTTTGCTCTTTCTTTGCTTTCCTCGGGGCCCTCTTGTATATCTCCCCGTATACTTTGGGTTTTCCTAAGGCTCTTGGTAGTTTAATATACTTTGCTTTTATCTTATAATAAAAAAACAATAATGATGATGGAGGCTATGCTCTTAGTTTTAAGAACTATAATATTGTTTTATCTCATTCTAAGTTTACCTAAATTGTTTAAACTTTTAAATAATTAATCAAATCCAGTATGCTCTATGATAGAAAGAGGCATTCAAAGTGAGAAATGGCTAAGGTTAACTCACTGCTCTAAGATAATCAGCTACTCCATTCAGTTGGGCGGACTGACCATCGAGTTAAATAGTTCTCCTCTGATTCAACATAGAATCAAGCAAACAATGATAATCAAATGATTGAAGAGCATGATATACATCACAAACCTAAACCGTGTAAGGCCATGTAACAAAGTGTTCAAACTCTACCACCACATTTATTTCTGCAATTTATAATGCCCGCATGTAAGTCAAAAATGGAGATTGTACATGAGTAAGGGTGTTGAAAAGCATGATATGTATCATAAACCAAAATCCTACAAACTTAAGCTTTTACAAAAATTGGTTCTCTAACAAGTTACAATGAGCTGGCAATTCAACCAGTTGAACTGGCCAGTCTAGTACAATTGCACAAAGATATATTTATTACTTTAATCTGGTTGAGATCCTGATGTTATTTAGGGTGTAGGAAATGGTTATGTTGTGCAAGAACAAAAATGGCAAATGTAAGTTGAGTTCGTTATTTAGGTTCTTGGCTCTTATCGAAGAAACCATCTGCTGATCACTTACACATTATTTAACCACGGCACTGAAATGATAAAAACTTCTCGCGCAGTTCCAGCAAAATGGATTCCTGAAGATTTGAACTTATCGTCTAGTTTATTATTTTTCTTCAGTCTCTTTGAATGGGTTGAAGTCTGAGAATTATTTTCTATTAAAGATTTTAATTGTTTTTCTTGGTTGTGGTGAAATCTTTGACTGACTACTTGTGGATTGATTGGCTTATTGGCCAGGCTTAAAAGAAGTTGATGGCTTCAAAGTTGCAGCAGTTGCAACCCATGGTTGCTCAAGCATCACAGTTTGTGGCAAGCATGGATGCATACTACAAGCAGTTATTAGGAGCAGAACAAGCAATATGTACAGGAGCCACCAACTGTGGAGAAATGCAATTTGTTGGCAGCTAACCATATTGTACACTCGCCTTGCTAGGTAATTTAACTACCACTGTCTATAACTGAGAATTGGCTCTGTGTCTCCATCAGGGGTACGTAAAATTCCTTCCCCTATGTGCGTAGATTTATAATGAATACAACTGGATTTTACCATTCTACAGTCTATAACTGGATTGTACTGTTGTAGAGCTAGATTGTTGGTTTCTCTTTTATCAACATTATGCAGCTTTCTTTGATGTGAGTGGGGAAGAACTGGATTGTTGCTTTCTCTTTCATCAACATCATGCAGATTTCTTTGATATGTGTGGGGAAGGACTGAATTGGTGCTTTCCCTTTCATCAACATCATGGATACCTTACCTTTGATGTGTGTGTAAGTGAGTTGGGGTGGGGGGTGGGGTTGGGGGTGTTGAGGGGACTGTGGGATCTGTGGCGGAACTGAATTGTACAATTAAGGAGCTGGATTGTTTCTTTCTCTTTCATCAACATCATGCAGCTAGTACCTTCCCTTTGATTTGTGGGTGTGGGGTTATTGATTTATATTGGATTCATTCTACAGATGGATTGTTTTTTCTCTTTCATCAACATCATGCAGTGTGTACGTGGTGGGGATTGGGTGACCATCACTGGATTGCACCATTCTACCACTAGATTGTTGCCGTGCAGCTTGGGTCCCTTTGATGTTATGAGATGTGAACTATGAGGTTGAATTTATAAGGACTATTCTACAACTGCAATTCTGATCTTGATTTTACTTGTTGGTGTATTTAAATTATATTCGATAAAATTATTGCTTTTCCTCTGAGAGGTCGTCCAGTCACTTTAAATGCTAACTAAAATGGGAAAAGAAAAGAGGAAATGGACTTTCAGAGGATGTGTAAGAATTAGAGTCTGAAAGCTGCTTTTTGAATTATGTTTGATGAAGATCAATTGATAATAAGGAGTTATGTGTGTGCCTGTAATCAGTAGAATGTCGTCTCACTTGTAGAAACTGGAATTTGTCTATCCATGCATACACATTTTGAATTTTGAGGCTTCAATTCCCTAAAGATAGATCATCATCTCAAGTATGTGAAGTGAGAGAACCTAGCTATATTGTCTGTATAATACAGATATTAGCTTTTTTTTAATGCCTCACTTGTATTTATTCCCTACAGCATCCCTGGCCGTTATGAATCTTTTCTGGCTGAGCTGATTTATGTAAAGCACCTGTTAAAGAATAGCAATGAACTTAAGGTCGAGATGCCGGTATTGCTGCCTTGTCAGCTGGCGCTAATGGTTCTGTGCTGGTGAGATTGTAGGAAGGGGATTTACTTTCACTGGTTATTATGTCTGAAAAACAACCACTTGGTTAGCAGAGTTTGAGGGTCTTGAATCAGTAAGTGTCTCCCATCATCTGGTTGTTTTCAATCACTTTGGCTCTTCATGCCCATTTTTGTATTTCTGCAAAAAAGAAAAACACTGAGGAATCTCAGTAAGTTTGATAGCACCAATAATCCATGTACTTGAATATACTCCCTTTCCCATTTGTGTGAAGTGGCTTTTATATGGTAGAACATTCTAGTGTTGCATCAATTCCATTGGATGCTGTGCATCAAAACAGACATGTTAATGCAAAAACATAAAGGTTACTCTGGAGTTTGAATATGGTTGGACCAATCATGTTTATCTTTATCAATGACTTTGCTAAACTACTGGATATGGATATATATATATATATATATATATATATATATATATATATATATATATATTTGCTAAAAATATATAAATATTATTTTCTACATTCTGTAATTATAAATTATTTTATATAGTTTTTTTAAATAAAGAAACATATTGTACTTTAAATTTTAGAATTTCTTGTGTTAGTGATTACACACATGAATCTAGCCAAATGTTTGCATAATGATCATGTTTAGAGTCATCTTGGTTGTCTTATAAAGAATTGATTTACTCCCTTTTTTATGTTCGACATTGGACATGGTTTAGAGGTACGAATGGGCAAACATTTGTTACATTAGAGGAACCAGTTTGGATCTTTTGAACGGGTTGAATTTTAGGGAAAATTTTCGGCTCTCTTCTAATGTCTAATTAATTAAATCTTCCGTTTGATCTCCATTGTGAGTTTTGGAGTTCTAGCGTTCAATATATGTTCCTGGAATTTTTTTTTTCATGTTATAAAAACCACTCATCCTAATCACTGTCATTTCGTTTTTGGAAAATATCAACTAAAGAGAATTTTTTTTTAAGGAAAAATAATTTTATTTGATTCGAACTTGTAATAGATCGAAAGATCTAAGATGCAAATTGCTAAAAAAAAACCCTAAAAAGGATGAAATTATATTTAGTTTAATTGTATAGTAAATCAACATAAAATATAAAAAGTTTGATAACATAAATGGATATCATCTAGGACATACCTCTTCAATATATTAACAACCATAATCTGATATCTTCGATTGATTGAATTCGTTTTGCTTGATTAAATCACTCCCACATAAATAAAGCACCAAACAAACGTCGTAATAAATCGACGACAACACCAAATTTTTGTGAAATAACAATTTTACTAAAAGATGGATTGAAAAAAAAGATGTAAATGGGTGACTTTAAGTAAAAAATGATCAAAAATCACCTTTTTTTATTCAAGGAAGACGAGTGATTGGAGAAGAAAAAAGAGAGTGTAGAGAAAATGAAGAAGAGAAATTGAAGAGAAATTGAGGCTAGAGTTTTTTTATTAACTAAAGAGAATTAAAAAAAAAGTATAAGAAAAATAAAATCATAGATTTGGAAACATATTAAAGAATTGTTTTTCTTGGTTTTT
Source organism: Tetrastigma voinierianum (assembly GCA_016808115.1). Classification (NCBI taxonomy): domain Eukaryota; kingdom Viridiplantae; phylum Streptophyta; class Magnoliopsida; order Vitales; family Vitaceae; genus Tetrastigma; species Tetrastigma voinierianum. The sequence goes on from JAEQBH010005099.1 coordinate 111,858, forward strand.
AAAGAAAAGTGGAATAAAAATGAAATGATGATGTAAACGGACATAAACTAGTATCAAAAGATTAAGCAAAGTCTTCATTTAAATCACTTGTATTTACTAAATAAAACTGAAATACAAATAAAATTTGTTGTATTTATTATTTAATTGTGAAGTTGAAGTGTTTTTAGAATCATATCCAATGTATTAGTTGTAAAACGGAAAAATCGAATTCTTCGTGAAATGGCAAAACAACAAATTATCATATAATACATGTCAATACGGAAATTTCTAGATCTTGGATGCATTTAAACTGACAAGATCATTGATCTGCTTCACTCTGAATCTAGTTACCCAGACGACTGGGCTGACCCGACGACTAATTTCACGCTGAAAGAATAGTATGGCAAGTGATTACATGACATGATGACATGGCATGTGACATACATGGTGACACTGCATAATGAGGGCCACAAGTGTCAGCCAAGTAGAGTGCATGTACAGGCGGATAAGGCGGCTAAATGTGAGTGCCGGTGACACATGACATAGAACACATGCTTATGGGAGTGACACAGGCATGATAAGTGCCATGTGGTCAAGTCTATACAAGAGATAAGGAGCGGAGGCAATTCGGTGGAGAAATCTAGCCAAAAAAGGGAAGAAACAAAGAGAGAAGGAAGGAGAGAAACAGAGGAAAGAAGGAAAAGAAAGGAAGAGCAGGAGAGGAAGGAAAGATCACCAATCCTCATTCTCCGATCTATCGTGTCACCATCTGAGTTCATCAGCTTCGAGACCAAAGCCCGCCTACTCAACGATGTTACGCTCCAAGCAAGAGTAGATTCTCCCTACTTTCATATTTCAACTTAAGGGCCATTTAGCGTGATTTTGGCTTCAGATAAGACTCCGCCTATTTCCACCCTACATAATGTCTGGATTTTGGGATTGATTTTCAGTTAGGAAATGGAGGGAATTTGGACTCATGTCCTTCATAAAAGTTGTAGCTGCATTTGTGAACTTGATTTTAGGGTTTTGAATCAACCAATTCGATCCTCTACAACCCAAGTTATGGTCCATTTAGCTAGACACTACAACTTAGGTCGTTTATTTGTTCAGGTCTCAGATTAGATTAATTTAGTGTTAATTTCGTACTGATTTAGATTCTATTTGTAATCGTCCTACGGTCGCTCTTGCGGTTAGATTCGGGGCTGTCACGGCCTATTTTGAAACCTAGCTGGGTGGTCAGGTCTTATGGCTTGTGTGTAATCTAGTTCAGGACTATTTAGGGCTTGGTTCGGGGACTGATTTAAGTGGTCGATTAAGACTAAATCTGCTACTAAGAGATTGAATTTGGGACCTGCTTTTAGGTCTTGTTTAGTGCATGATTGAGGCCTGTGGATGGCTGGTTGTGGTGGTCATATATTGTTCGAGCCGCTTTGTGGACATAAGATATGTCGCACTCGCCTCTGTGATGGCGTTGGCCGCTTGATTTCACAACATGCTCGTAGAAGTCAGGTGATAAATATGTGGATGTGGGCGTGCATAAATATATCGACATGATATGAGTTTAACTGGAAATTATATGCATTTAATATAATTGTCCATGACACATGATGAATTGTGTGGTTTGAGTTGTCCATATGACATTCATTACATATGTGGTATGACATAGACATGTAGTGGTGCATCGCATTGCATTATGCACGGAGACATCGCATGACATGTGTGTGAGTGGCAACATATGAATAAACATCGCTATGTTCGTGATCGGAATGCGGACTCGGTATCACGGGCGACATCTAATCGAGTCGCAAGGTTGCATAAGCATAGAAAATGAAATATGTGTTTCCGCAAGAGTGTGCGAGTGATGATACTTCATCGCCAGCATCGATATGTGGCTGTTATGTTTCCGGGCCGCCGAAGCCCGTAAAGCGCAGTGAAGGCGCCAGGTGGAAGCCTACTGCAGGAGACCTAAAATTACGCCCATAAAGACATGATTTTGTAAAAGAAATGGTCACTCAAATATGACATCCAAAAGTTTTGGTTTAAAGAACAAATAACTTTTGCTTTCAAAATGATCATTGGATTCGATTTATCAATGACGGATTTATCACGCATGGATATAGGGGTGTGTGGTAGGAGTCGGTGATCAACTCGGGGTTTATTACTCATTGGCATCACATTATATGGAGCTGTAATGACTGTAGAAAGCATGGTATGATTGACTGACATCTCATTTTATGACATGGCATGTAGGATTCCATATAAGAGAAATGATATATGTTTTTAATACTTTACTGTGAATGTGGAACATGACCATTGCATGTGCACTTAGGTAGGGAGTAGCCTATGTAGGAAGTTTATCTACTAGGTGTGGCTCACCCTATAAGGGAAATGTGCGGAACAGACACCGGTGGACGTCACTCATTCGAGGTTGCAATTGTGAAGAAATCTGATATGTGGCTTTTAATATCGTTTTTGTAAAATATTTTGAAACAATCTAGTTCTAACTTATAATTTTATTATGCACGGAGTCAGAATAAACTCCTTATAGGCCGTTTTAAATCAGGACTTTGCATGTTTCAAATGAATATGGATAAATGGATCCCAGAGTGACTAGCTTAGTTGCTAACTCTATGGGTTCTCAAAATGGGACATAGTGACGGTATAAATGGGTTACCCATATCCACAAGTTTCCAGCTGCCGACGGTTTGGCCAACGGACTCCTGCATCAAAACAGCAAATCTTGATACCGTGAGCTTGCGTACAATCATCTAGTATTTGATGGGCATGAGTTTACCCATTGCATTCATCGTGGCATTTCATGTTTTGTGCTCCCATGCTAAGCATGATGATGTTTAGTATGTTTAAGGATAAACACAATGCTATGCCCTAAGCAAAGTGGTAATGCATTTCCTAGATGGCACAGTGGAGTAGACGGTCACAGCAAGCCCACCCCGAGAACGAGGCGAGATAGGAGTTGAGTCTAATTAGGTGGTTCCAGAGTATGAGGACGATTCTGATGAATCCATCGATTACCTCCATATAAGGATGTAGACTGCACTATTGAGTTGCACCCTAGTACATAGCCTATTTCTATGACTCCGCATAGAATGGCACCTGCTGAGTTGTAGGAACTCAAGGTCCAATTACATGAATTGTTGGACATGAGTTTTATTAGACCAAGCACTTCACCTTAGGGCCCTCTTGTGTTGTTTGCCAAGAAGAAGACAAGAATCCTCTGGGCCGTATGTGATTATCTGGGTTAGCTGAATAGTATTCTATCGCCACAGTACTTTTACCGGTGATTGATGATTTATTTGATCAACTGAGAGGGGGCGCGAGTTTCCTCCAAGATAGATCTCCACACTGGTTACCATCAATTGAGGGTTAGGGAGGTAGATATCCCTGAGACGGTGTTCGGGAACAGTATGTGCATTTCAAGTTCATAGTGATGCCATTTGGATTGACAAATGCTTTAGCGGCATTCATGGATCTCATGCATAAGGTGTTCTAACTCTACTTAGATCACTATTAGTGATGGTCTGGCTGACGACATCTCGATCTACTCCAAGCTCCGGAGATAACATGAGCATACTGAAAGATCGTTATCCAGCCATCACTGTGGCGCCAAATTTAGTAAGTGTGAATTTTGGCTTACCACAGGATTCTTGGGCATTGCAGGCCTGGCCGGTGTTTTCGTGACCCGGCGGAAGGTTGAGGTAGCTTATGAGTCGGGAGAGACCAAGCCTGTGATTCGAGATACGCACTTCAGATTGGCATGGTATTACAGCAGTTCATTGAGGATTTCTCCCGATTAGTCAGCACTACGATCAAAATATCGCCACGATATATCTAGCATTTGAATTTTATGGATATATCTGATATATCTGAATATTTTTACATAAATATCGGAGCAAATGTAATTTATATAAAATTCATAAAAAATACTTTTAAAAGGTTTTAAATGATAAAAATATTTTTGCATAAATATTTAGAATTCACGCTTACTTTGATGTTTTTAAAGTGTCAATGTGTTGCTCATTAAATATGGCGCCCATAAAAGTGTCATTATTAACTAAATACATATAATGTTAGTTCCTGTGAGACTACGCTAATAAAAGTGTCATCTTACTTCCATGATACTTAAAAAGTATCATTGTTTCATATTTCTTCTTGTATTGACCTAAACCTAAGACTTTAGCCCCTCCCATTAATCCCATCTTTTAAATTTTGAATACTTTACCAATTTAACTAGTATATGTACAAGAATATGGTTTCGATTTTAATCCATCTATCTTCTCTTCAATAAAGAAAATTTATTAGCAAGAGTTAAAACATTTATTTTCAGTTCTCCTTTTACTTTAATTGAAAATTTTGTTTCCTCTAGAGATTTGTTAATACTAGAACATTTATTTATTTTTATTATATTTGTTTAATTATCTTTTGAAAAGATGATAAAAAATGTGTGATACACATTATTAATTCATTTTCAAGTGCATTTGACAAATTTTGCCAAAAGATGATAAAATGTAAGTGCATGAACACCTTCTTTCAAGTAGATGGTAATGGATTTAATATTAAGACATGTGAAGATAATAAAATATGTGTACTACTAGGGATCAGTTCATAAATGCCTTGGGTTTTGCACGCATTGCTCGGCTTCATGCTTAACTTTTCTCGATTCTAAGACATTAACGTTTACTAGAGTCAATTGTAAAACCTCGCCATTAGAAAATTCACATATATAAACAAACGCCCGTTAAAACCCCGTTAAATATTTTATACGTGCTCAAAGTTTTCAACCTCATCGCGACATTTTTTTATGTGAATCGACACAAAAATGACTACGAAATAAACGCCAAATGATTTTGGCGATAAAAACGCAAGCAGATACCACGATATACACACAAAACTCAGGGGTATTTATGCACCATATCCTTGCTATTAATTCCTTTTCAAATGTATGGTAATGGGTTTCTTTCATCATATATAAAAGATGATAAAAATTGTGTGGCGTACGTGATTAGTTCCTTTTCAGGCGCACCAGTTTGATAGTTGATACATATACTAGATAAGGCATAAAAAGAAAACATGTCAAGCATTGTCCTAATCTTCCTCAATGTCGCTTTTATCCCCATTTGCCTTGTCCGCCTTCCTTACGATGTCAACTCCTCCACCGCACCGTCCCCACAAACAAAACTCGATGGCATTCAGAGATTCCTTTCTCATACCCGAAAACGATGTCGTTCGTTCGTTCGTTCGTCGTAGCCAGGTAGCATAGATTTCAAAATTGCAATTATAAGTCGGTGGCACGAGAATCGATGCCATGTGATTCTAAAAGATTCAACCATGTCATTCTAAAAGCTTAAACATGGCGGTACATAGAGGGACAAGCAAATTATAAATGAAGAACAAGATTACTATAGTATTGATCTTCCATCAACTGTGTTTTTGATATCAGCCACAAAATAATCCCTTCATTAAAAAAAGTTAGCCTCTCCCATAAATTTATGTTCAATATAACCCCTTCATAAGTGAACTAAAGCCATTTTTTAACTAAAAACTACGGTTTTATATTAAACTAAAGTTTAATAATTTGAGCTCAAATTATTGGGAATACCCGAAGAACTCGAATTAAGGTCGACCAACATAACGATACGAATAGTTCCATCCGGAGCATGACCGGATCGCTGGATTGAAAACATTAAATCACATGCCAGAAATACACTGAATGTCACGGTTATCTCGACTAACCTAAAATTAGGCTTTTGACCTTAATTCAACAAAATGACAAACCCAATGTAAATTAGTTCCAAATTAACTCTACTCGATTTTTCCCTTGGCCGCCGTGGTACAAAGGTTCGATTATAAGGGTTTGGATTAATGCTCTATATTAAACTATTATCGTCAGAAGTAAGTTATTTTTCATTTTTCAACTAAAGTGTAACAACAACTACGATTTTAACAAAGAATAAACTATAAATTTTAACCCACACGGTTCTTGGCTTCAAAATGTTAAAAAACACGTTTAATAAAAATAATTAATTATAAGTTAAAATAAGGGTTTAAAACAATAATTTTTAATAAAAGGAGGGATCATTTTGACCATAAACTCCCGAGCACATAATAAACAATCGCCTTAAACTTTACATTTTGGATTCAAGGATGAAGATCATCGCTCTTAAACTGATGTTCTATTACGCAAAGTACACCACCAAACATGACCTGAACAGCGTTTGGATAATTATATGTTTTTGTGAATAATTGGTGGTATTTTAGATCCATGTGTAATGAGAGAAGGGAAGATTAGAACGGGCCTACTCATGTTGCCCTGCTGGTAAGCTGTTTTCATAAATCATTCAATGAGGAAAACAGTGCAGGCCCAGGCTCCTCCATTTAAAGACCTCATTCCCCATACTAAAACTGCAACACTTTCTTTTTGGGTTCCTTCTTCGAATCAAAATATGTTCCCTTCCACTCAATTCCAGCTACTATTCCATCCCAAAGGGTTGATCATGATGTGCCCTCGCCACACGCAAATCTTCATCCATGCATTTGGGGTGATACTTTCCTCACTCTATACCCCTGATGATCCGGTACCACACCTTTTCTTTTTAAATTAATTAGCAGTAAGAATTGGCAAATCTACCTCTCCACATTAATAAGATATTATCTCAAAAAAACAATTTTGTACCACTCGAGATATTGTTCATTTTGATTAACTCAGTCCTTATTTCTAACCCATGTCGTATCCCTAAAAATTAGTTCATGTTTTTTCACGTTTTCAAAAGTTCTGTGTCTGCTGCAGAAACTTTTGGGTTTCGATGGGCTTTTTAAAACTATGCTTGAAACTTGAATAATATGTACTTTTTTGTCCATGAAATTTACTGGTCCAGGTGACCCATGCTCTTAAAGTGCAACAAATTGAAAAACTGAAAGAAGAAATCAAAAGAGCTTTCGTGTTACTGCCAGAAACTCTCTCCAAAAACCGCGAATTTCAGACTCCATCCAACGCTTGGGATTGAATACCAAAGCTTGAAAGGGAGATCAAACAAAGCATTAGAAGACATGTATCAAACCTGCTCCATCTTGATGATTATAATGACAATGACATGATCTACTAATGCTTCTCTTCGTTTCGACTTCTTGAGACAAGAAGGTTACCATATTCCACCTGGTAAAATACCAAAATCCCATGACTCAATTCCTCTTGTCTAAGCATATATAGATATATATGTATTGTCATCTGCATTGGGGCAACATTAATTGATTGAATGAAACAGATGTATCTAATAAATTCAAAGACAAGGATGGTGAATTCATGCAATCACTGGCTGTTGACATACCAGGCTGCTAGCTTTATACGAAGCCAGTAAATTTAATGCTGTGGTCCATGGAGAAGAGACACTAGAGGAAGCCTGGCTTCATGCTAACTGCTCACCCAAGATCATGTCAAGTACCATCTGACCCATCCTCGCAGCACAAGTGATTCGTGCACTAAACAGGCCTATTCGCAAGTCATTAACAAGGGTGGAGGCGAGACATTGCATGTCTGTCTACGAAAAAGATGTTTCCCATAATAAAACATTACTCAAGCTCGCAAAATTAGATTTCAATTCACAGTGACGCCACAGGAAAGAGTCAAGTGAGGCCACAAGGTAAGTTGTTGGACAAACAATATTAGTTAAAGTCGCATTAAAAGCTACATATTTCACAATTTTCTTTGAATCCTTACCATCCATTGATATATCTTTTAATAGGGGTGTGGAAAAGCCTAGATGTTGACAACAAGATGCAGTTTGCAAGGAACAGATTAGTTGAGGGCTACTTCTGATAATGTATGCCAATTTCGAACCCCCAATATTCCATCTGCTAGAAAGTTCACGGTGGTCAAATAACTGCCATGTTATCCATCATAGATGATCTATATGATGCATATGGTACAATCGAAGAACCTGAACCTTTACAGAAGCAATTGAGAGGTTTGATACTGCACATCAAGTGAACATTAATTCTGGCTTCATTTCCAAAAATTCTCATTGTAGTCTACACTCTGGGCAAGTTCTTAGGATATATATATATATGTGTGTGTTGCTTCACTTTCAGATGGGACGCCAGCAGCATAGGTCAACTCCCTGATTATATGAAGCCTTGCTATCAGGCTCTATTAGATATTTACCAAGAAATGGAACAAGAGATGGCCAAGCAAGGAAACTTGTACCGCCTTCACTATGCAAAAGCTGCGGTATGCCTCCAATTGCCCTTCTTCATCATTTAGCATCTAGTTTGGAGCCGAAAAATACTAGGAAAAAGAAAAAATATTAAGGAAAATAATTTTTTATGCTTATTTACCTGTTAAAATAAATTATAATAAAAAATCTCAAAATTCTTAGATATTTATAAATTTCAATTCAGATATAATAAAAGTTAAACAAATAAAATGAATAATAAACATATAAAATCGATGATAATAGAACTTCTAATTTTATTTCTCCATTTTCCCTCCTCTTTTTTTCTCTATTTTCTTTTAGGAAAATCATTTTCCTAAGACTTTATCTTGCACTCCAAAAAGTAGCTGTGGTTAAAAATACTAAGGAAAATTAAAGCATTTTCATGATTAGTTTAACTATGGAAAATATAAAAGAAAATAAAATATAATCAAAATTTTTCATATTTTTAAATTTCTTAGCTCTTATATAATACAAAGAAGCAAATAAAATGTGTTTGAATAAAACATATAAAATAATTTATTAACTTAAATATTTTTTATTTTTTTCTAAATTTTCTTTTCTTTCACTTTTCCTCTTTATTTTCTTTCCTTTGTATTTCCGGAGTTCCTAAGAAGCCTTATACTCCTCCATATATATATATGGAGGAGTATAAAGTAAGTTGGTAGAGGCTAATTAATCAATTTTCAATATTGTGTGAACTCAGATGAAGAGGCAAATCCAATCCTACTTTATGGAAGCCAAATGGCTGAACCAAGAATATACACCCACAATGGATGAGTATATGAATAATGCACTAGTAAGCTGTGGTTATTATTTGCTTATAACCACATCTTTTGTTGGCATGGGAGATATAGCAACAAAAGAGGCCTTCAATTGGGTTTCCAGACATTCCAGCATGGTTAGAGCTTCATCTATCATTTGCAGGCTCCAGAGTGACATAGTTACCCATGAGGTATATATTACAAATCAATTTTTTTGCTGCTAATGCTTCTTGTGTTGTACTTGCTTCATGTATCTCTGGGCATGTTTGTTTACAGTTTTTTAAAAATGTTTTTTATTTTGAAAAACAAGGAGAAGATGAAAAAACATGGAGAACATGTTTTAGACTCCTAGTTTTTTTTTTCATGAAAAAAAAAACACTAAATTCAGATAACAAAAACAGTTTTCGAATTAATAACTCATTTTTTATTGACTTCTATTCACTTTACATTACATCGTTGTGCATTTGTGTAGTTTGAGCAAAAAAGAGGGCATGTTTCTTCAGCAATTGAATGCTACATGAAACAACATGGGGCTTGTAAGCAAGAAGCATATAATGAGTTAAATAAAGAACTAGCGAATGCATGGAAGGATATCAATAAGGAGTTCCTCAAACCTACACAACTCCCCATGCCTCTTCTTACACGTGTTCTTAATTTTGCACGTGTGGTCGACCTGCTGTACACAGACGAAGATCACTACACAAATGTGGGAGACATGATGAAATATCTCATTGCTTCGCTTCTCATTGATCCTTTGTCGTTGTAAGCAAAGAGATTCTTCTATATCATGCTCTATGAGCCCTACATATCATAATGCTTGATATCATGTCATATTATTTCCTTTCCTTTTCTAACCCATCCCCTTCCACTTTTATCCTCTACACTTAAAAAATTGTCCTATCTACCAAAAAAAAAAAAAAATCAATCTCTTAATTTTTATCTACATCTTAAGAAAATAAATTTTAAAATAAAATTTAATAAATACACACATGCAAAGAGGTCGGTTATAAATGTTTTTGATAATATAAAGGTTAATTTTAATATTTTAAAGTGTAAAGGGGCGTCGTATGCAGCTGAGTGGTGGAAGCGTTCATTGTTAATACAAGCAAGAGGCATAAGGAGAGTCACAGGTTCGAGTTTCGGTCACAGAATGATTTACTATCTTGAAACTAGAGTGTATTCAAAAAAAAGTGTAAAGGGTAAATGTAAAAAGAAAAATGAAAGTGTAAAGGATCACTTTTCATGTTTTCAATAGTGCATAGAGTTAATTTTAACATTTTAAAGTGAAGGGGTTAAATGTCAACAAATTTGAAAATGAAAACACCATTGTAACGTAAACACCTTAAAAATGAGTAAGAAATTACAGAGAAAATTTCTTCTAATTTAGTAAAAAATGAGGATGAAAAATAAATCCTTTTTTGATGCTTATATAAATATATATCAATACTAAAAGATGGGTATTCATCAGTAAATGAAGAAAAGAAAATAACAAAAGAGTTTAGGAAGAGATTATCTCTTAGAACTTTCCCCAGGTTGATTTTCAAAAATAAATAAATAAGAATTATTTAAAAAAAAAAAACATCAAGATTAGATAATGTTTTTTGAATCAAAATAGTAATCTACAGTGGAATGAGAAAGAGATTAACTAAAGTGAATAATGTTTTTAGATAATGACATTGGTCCAAGATTGACCTCGCATTATGGAGTTTGGTAAATTTAAGGTTGGCGGGAGCATGGAAAGAATAAAATTTGGAGTGCATTGTTACAAATTGTTTGAACCCCTAGGCATCAACGTGACGTCTGGAACTTGCAAAGGGCGATTAGGCGGGTGGTCAGCCGCCTCTCGATGATTTAAGTTAGAATAGAAATGAAGAAGAAAGTATGCGCGGTTGGAATTCGCACACTTCCACCGTGGGGGTCTTCCTGATTTACACATGAACTTCTCCTTGCTTTTAGGAAAGAAAATCTCATAATTTTAGTGATAAAATGTCTCATTCCTTATCAATGATTGATTCTTCACTTGCTCCAGTTAATGTTTCAGTAAGAGATTATGAAACTAAATTCAGCGGATAAATAACTTTTGCGTATTTTCGCATGTGAATTTATCATATGACTTGTGCGTATGTAGAAGATAATGGCCCAGGAAGACTTTAAAATTCTAAATAGGTTGCCCTGAAGTTGGCCTTGTTGTGGAGATTTGAGGATAGTGTTGGTATTTTGAATATTTATGTCAAGAATTGATGGACTCTTTATTAATGCATGATCCTCTAACCTAAAAATAATTCCCCATTTCTAATGAGGAGGATGTTAGAGTTATTAATTATTTCACGTTGCCTGTTAGAAATTATTTTCTTTTTATAGGGTAAATTATTCTTTTACTTGTGAATTTAAATCTATTTAAACCCTAGTTATGTTATACATATTTTTTTTCACATTGTCTGAATAAGAAAGATGCTGAAAAATAATCTTCTAGATTTATTAATCCAAAGAACAAATTGGAGGATTAAAGATCTTCGTCCAACCAAAGTGGAAATTGCAAAGTCAAGCCGCTATGAGAAGAACCACGGCCGATTACTTAATATTAATATAATTGAAGCTTTTATGTACAAAAAGTTCACCTTCCAATATTTTGCCATCCTTTATTATAATATTTGTATTCGGAGTTTGTTAACAAATATTATATTTTCAAATGCATAATTAAGTTCAAGTAAATATTATATAAATTGAATTTATAATATTTTATAAAATAAAAATAGAAAACTATATTTAAAAATAATGTATGTGAACAAAGCTTTTAAACCAGCAAAAATAAAATAAATGGTAAATAAGTGCATGAATTCTACCACTCAACCCCACCTAAATTGGAACAAATATGTATACTTGTAATGTTTAGTTCGTAGTAATAGAATATTCGACATTTAGATAAGACATAAAGAAGAAAAGGGTTGTAAAAGCACACGATAGAATGTTATTACGTTATGTATTTAAGATAGGAGCAAAATACATTGGATATATAAAGCTTCTATATGTATGTGATTCCAAGTAATTCGTATCTTTTCAATATATATATATTTTTATTTAAGAGAACGGTTGAACTTTATGCCTTCGACATGACCACCTCAATAAAACATTCATTCTAAAATTTATGAGTATAAAGGATCTTCAACCAAACAAAGTGGAAGTTTTGGAGTAAAGTGTAGAAAACTCAAAAGGTTTGAAGATTAATTCACCATTTTCATTGAAACACATAAGGTATAAATAATACAAATGAATCAAAACAAATTTGGTGACTAACCTAAACTAGGTATAGACAAATCCTAGAATCAATCTAAAAAGAAATATTACATATTTGTAATTATAGGATATACATTGAATCATACTTTCTTGTTGGATGTAGAATGGGATTAAATGGCGCCCTGGTTGGAGCTCAGGAGAGGAGGGACCAATCTTGAGTAGTAACTGATGAAAACGGGTGTAGGATAGAGGTTTGGTGAGAGCGTCTGCAAATTGATTTGTGGAGGCAACATGGGTATTTCTGAATCAGCGGTCTGAACGTTGCGAAGATGATGGTAGTCAAGTCCAACATGTTTCATACATGAGTAGAACACCGCGTTTGAGTAGAGGTTGGATGCTCTGACTTTGACGTAGTAGATAATCTGTGCTGGAGTAAAGGAGAGGTCGAGTTCCCTAAGGAGATTAGATATCCAATGGAGCTCGGTAGCCGTGGTATGATGTCATCCCGGTGTCGGCTTTAGTGGGGACAACAAGCTATATGTTATTTCTTGGAACTCTAAGAGACGGGATTGAGACCAAGATAGATAATGAAGGCTCTAGTAGAGGTAAAATCATCCTTGTTTCTAGCCCAGTCAATGTCCGAGTAGGCATGTAATTGAAGTGGGGATTGGCGATGGAGAGAATCATGATTGAGTGCCGCATAAATAATTGGAGAATAAACAGCGGCGGAGTCCAATGGTCGCTGGTCAATAATGCATGAACTAAGTTTATTAACCGCATAAGCAACGTTTGGTATAGTCAATGTTAAGTTTTGAAGGCTTCCGACAATGGTGCGAAACGCAAAAGGGTCAAAAGTGCAGTGTCGGACTGAAGAGACAAGATAGGAGAGGTCGACATTGGGGTGGAGATCGAGTGGGCCTTTGTCATCTCAGCTCAGACAAGGAGGTATGCTATATACCTTGGTTGGGAAATGATAAAGCCTTGTTGATGAAGGGACTTCCAACTAAGGAAATAAGTTGATTGGTCCTTGAGAAAAGCAAGTAGAGAGCAAGTGATGAAGTGTTGAACAACTAATAGATTGTTGCCTGTGATGATAATGGCATCGACTTACACTAGCAGATAAATGGTAACTGCAGGGCGACAGAGGATGAATAGGGAGGCATCTACTGTGGAGTTCAGAAAACTAGAGGTAAGTAAACATTGTTTGAGCTCATGTACCACGCCCGAGGTGCTTGTTTTAGCCCATAGATGGCTTTGGGAAGCCGACAAACATGTGGTCTGGAATGTCGGTGTCAGTGAATCCCTATGGTTGAGCCATGAGCATGACCTCGATAAGGGTGCCCTAGAGGAGGCATTGGTGATGCTCAGTGTGGAGTACTTCTGGTGACTAGTGGCGAAGAAGGGCAAGCGAACGATGGTTGGTATCACCACCAGACTGAAGGTGTCATGATAGTCAATGTCAGGTCTCTGATGAAACCCCTTGGTAACCAGCTATGCTTTATACCTGTCCACATAACCATAAGGTAAGCATTTGATTCAAAAGTTCCACTTACAATCGACAATGTTTTGGCCAGGCTCGAGTGCAATTCCCTAAGTGCCATTACGAACAGGGGGCATCACACTCTTAACATGGCCATGTGCCATCTAGAAGGTCGCTGATGACCGGAGTTTATAGGGTTAGTTCAAGGTCACGGACTGGATTGGGCAAAGAGGGTGAGTTTGTGGGTAGTTTGTGAATGTTGTGGCGAACGAGTGACTAGAGAGAAATACGGTGGTGGGGTGTGGAAAGGAGGGCAGGTTCTCGGCCGGTAGAAGATGGTAATGAGAGGTACAAGGTGCTCAGTAGGTATTTCTTTCGACCGTTGATATAGGAGTTAAGAGCGATTAGACGAGTTAGGGGCCGAGGGTGTCGGATGATGGTGGAGGGCTCTAGTTCTCTACTAAGGGGTTCAAACCGTGAGGAGTATGGGGTGAGGGACTAGATGCACTAAGTTAGGGGTATGATCAGCAGTAGGGGGTGCTGGAGGCATGGTCGAGTCGATAAGGATGATCTAGAACCATGGGGAGATGGTGGACTCAATAGACCGAGGAAGGGAAGGTTGGACCCTAAACAAGGGAAAGATGGACCCAACAAAGAGAACATGACGGGAGTGATAGGTCTTGGTAGTGGAAGAATCATAATAAATGTAGGCACTTTGGGTAAGTGAGTAGTCAAGGAAGACACAAGGGGAGGAGTGAGGAGCGATTTTGTGCACCGAGTATGGTCGAAGCCATGGATAACACAGACAACCAAAGACATAGAGTTTAAAATAATTGATAGGAGACTCGAATAGCTTGTGATATGGAAAGGACATCTATAGGGTAGGTGTGGGGAGACGATTAATGAGATATGCAGCGATTAGATAGGCATATGACCAAATAGAGAATGGGAAGAAGCGAAGTGTCAAATAGGTTTCAATTACAGCGGTGTGGCTTAGAAGGCTCGTGTGTTCGAGGAGTGTGTGGTGGAGATGTATGATGAGGAAATGCCATGGGTGGAGGTGAATGGAGACCCGTGTATTGACCCACGTTAATAAAGTAAAGGCGATGAACATGTTTGAAGAAGTTTTCAACAAGTGATTTAGACGGGGAAAATCGGCCCGACATTAGACTTGCTTTGGCGGGTAGAGCCCGGATATAATGGAGTAAAGTGATCAGCCAAAGACAACGTAGTATTTGGGTTGTCGGTCAATTTGAATAGGAGATGTCTATATACATCATAAAGATAATGTACGGTTAATTTGAACCTGATAATTCGGTTGAGAAAGGTAACTTATGAATTTTATTACAAAAAAAAAAAAAAAAGTCATTACAATGAAAAGAAGACGACAAGGTAGACACGGTGTGCAACTTGTAATGGGAAACTAAATGCTGGATAATAGGCTCGGAAGGATGGCCTAACTTATGATGCCAATCAGAATGTGAAACTGACACTAGAAGAGCATAATTATGGAGTGGAAGGGTTGAATTAAACATTTCATACATGCCATCTTTAGTCGCGCCCAGTGAATAAGTATTGCCGTTTTTAGACCTTCACCTGAAAAGAATAGGTAAAAACTGACGGGAGATGTTTTGTTTTGATTTCTGAAGTAATGAGATAGACATAAGATTTTGTTTCATGTTAGGAACACATAAAACATTATGTAAAGTAAAAGAGCAGGAAGGGGTAGATAAGGAAGTGGAGCCCGAATGTGTAATATGTAACCTAGTACCATCACCAATGACAACGTCATAGGGAGCGTGGAGGTTGAGGTTGTTGAGGTCGACGGTGACATGATGAGAGGCACTAGTGTCAAGCAACCATGGTGGTGATGCTGGAGACGGAGAGGTGGCAACATGAACCATGGGGTGCCACTGGCGATTAAGTGGAGCTGAGGAGAGCCGAGTTGGTGGGTGTAGGGGAGCTCGTGCAGTGGAGGTTGGCACTTGTTGGTAAAGGGGGCATTAACTGACTGAGTTACCAATTGTTTGGCAACCTTGGCACTTACCAAGGTATGGGCGAGACTATCGCTGTGATGAGGTCATTCAGTGGGCTGAGGTGGCCAGAGGAGCACAAATCTGGCCGTGGTGGAAGCGGAAGTGCGACGGGTGGGTCCCATCGGTGGGGCACTCAGAGTCGATGTTGGTAGTGATCGGGAATGAGGAGTGACTAGACTGCGAGTGTTTTAGTGCCAATTATCGATTGATCAATTTTTCATGTAACTCATCAAAAGAAGGAGTGGAGTGTCACGACCTTAAACAGTAATAATAAATTGTAATGCCATCCAACTGAGATGCAGTAGCAACACCTATCCCAGGGTCCAGATTAACAAACATCAACTTCAGCCCTGTGGTTATCGGGTGTCCGATATCGCCTCATTTGTCTCATATATTGAGACCCATTCCTACATGTTAAATTCCCAGGCTGCTCTAATATATGATAGGCTATTTGTCAATGATTGTTAACTGATCCTTTTATACAACAAAAAGAATTATCGTATTACTTCCGAATATACTATGTAATAAAACAAAACAAAACAAAGTCTCATCCTCGCATGCGGTCCCATATGCGGTCGGATGCACACGGGACACAGTACTTGAAGGGTCCCACGACCTTGAGGTATGAGCAAACCTAGTAAGAGAATATGTGTGAGCTCTACAAATTCACTCCCAGAAATCTAAGTGCACATGAAATAGCGCATGACCATCAAGTCAAATGTCTACATGAATGTCATATGTCGATGCGTGAAATGTCATCAACTATATAAAAGTCATTTCCTTGGCTCATCGCACATTGCACATGCGAGCTGTGGCAGATCCTTGGTATTACTAATGACCATGTGAGCCCTCAGAAACCATTGCAAATACAAGTGCCAATGGGGCGATAATCCGAGTCGATCCGGCTCCTGTCACATAACCTAAAGTCTGTAGATCTTGTGACCGATGTGTCTTCTTTGGGCGCAGGCTTTGAATCGCATAGGGTCTCTTTGCGCATGTTTACGAGAATTTTCGGATCGCGGCCGCGGTCTCTTGCCATGTGCAGGCTTTTCCTGAGAAGTTGCGGTCCCCTTCTTGCTCCCTGACACACATTATTTATATTTATTTTTCTCATTTTATGATTTAAACCGCAGAGACGTCGTGAATGTCGTCGAGAATGCAAACTAGCTCACCATTCATCAACTGATGATGATGGGTGGTGGCCCTTTTCAATGCATAGCATACACGACGTAATCACGATGTCATATTAGTGTGATGTGGCTGCCCTCTGAGTTCTCATGTTACATGTATGATGCACCTTCTGTGGAACATTCTCTTCAATCATTATACTTCATCTTAAAATTACCATGTAAACATATAGAATTCACATCCATCATATTTAAAACATTTAAATACATATATTAACATATCTTACATATTCATCATATTTATTCAATTACCAACAATAACACATAAAAAAACACTTCACATAAAATAACCATTCCCGGTCCTTAGTAAAAAAATCTGGGCTTAGTCCATAAATTTTAGTCTGTTTTGCGACTAAAATTTAGCCACAAAACTCGGATCCCGAAGGCGTCGGCAAGCAGTTCTTATAAAATCCATATGATCCGACTTTGGTCCGTGATCACCCATGGTTCTGAGCTGACCCCCGACAAATATATTTTATAATTTTATCAATTTTACAAGTTCGGCAATGGCGCCGGAATGAAACTAATCTCAAAACCTGTCATACCTGGGTGAAAATCAAGCCACAACAAGTCTTTCATACATTTCAGTGATCCGCACAAAATGGGCGAATACCGACAACAAAGCCGGTCCAGACATCCAGCAGTCTCATGTCGAAACTAGGTCACGTGGTGCGGTTACGACCTGCGACCATTACAACCCTTAAATGAAGGAACCAGGTGGGAGAAACCATGCGCACTTGGAGTTTAGTCCGAAACTCAAGTTTTCAATGACACACTTGATCGCCCTACGTGTACCAATTTTAGTACTCGGATGTCGAGCCTCGGCCAATTCAGTTTTAATCACTCCATTTACTTTCTATCTTTCCTTTTTTTTTTTTCCTCTGAACTCTTTTTCCTTTTTTTTTTCTTTCTTTCTTTCCTTTTTCTTTTCTTTTTTTGTTCTTCCTCTACGAAGATTCTTTTCTTTTTAACTTTTGGTTTGTTTTATATCCTCCCATTTAGATAGCCATTGTGAATGTCAAGGGAGGAAATATCCCTTTATTTTTGCCACATGCCTTTTCCACATTTCTTTGGCTTTTTAACTGTTCTTTCTTGTTTCTCTTTGCTTTTCTTTTCTCTCCATTTTGGAGCATACTTGACCACGCCAAATTGAATTTCCTCCTTTTCATGAAATACTGTGTGGTCGCCGATTTCGCTTTTTTTTAATTAGTTTATTTCGGCGCATTGCGTAAGTGATCGTGTGGGCAGTGTGAGCCACACATTCAAGTGCACCACATGGATCTTACACGTAGTGTCGGCTCTGGGTGTAAATGGTACTGGAAATCACCATGTGTCTGTCAAATGTGTTTCTACTGTATCGAAAAACGTGAAATTCCATTTGTGCCGGTCCGTGAGAATCGACGTGGTAGCCTAAGATTTTTGTGGCGATTTGGCGATGGACTTCGTTTCGGTCATGGGAACAGAAAAAAATCGATTTTGGTAATAATACCGTTTTACCATTTTGAAAATTCGGAGCCTGGGGTTTGATACGTCAATAAGATGTCATGGTCAAGTGGTTTCCCAGCCGGCCGCAAGTTCTTAAACTCGGCGCGATGAAGTACATGTATTCGATGATGGTACGGGAACCGCAGCGGTGAGTCTTGGGTTGTTCAGCCAGTTGTTTGATATGCCCACAAGATGGACAAACCTTAATAACGTTGGTAAGGGTGAGCCATGCGCCGGGAGGTGGATTGTTGAATCAAAGGGATTAAGGGTGAAATGGATCCAACAAAGAACGCAAGTAGTTTGTTCTAGTGGATCGAAAAAGTTGGTTGGGGTTTCCTTGTCATTTGAGAAATTAGTGGTAGAGACGAGGATGAGAGCCATCAATATATTTGTAAATTAAGTAGCTAATGAGGATAGTTTCATTTTGAAGCTTCCAAGAGAGGTAGTTTGTGGAGGTGAGTTTGATGATTTCTTGATGGGAGATGGTGATGAGGGTGGGAGATGAAGTGGAATATGAGGGATTAGGAACGGTGATTGGCTATTGTTCTTGAGTCATGATGCTGTTAGAGTAGGAGGAGGAGCGAATGGTGGAAGAACGGGAAGCTAGGAGAGTGGGTCTGTAGGCTAGAAGGGGAGAAGGGAGAGGTTTGGATCGTGGCTCTGATACCATGTAGAAGACTCGAAAGGTCGGAAGATTAATTCACTCTTTTCATTTAATCACATAAAGTATAAATAATACAAATTAATCAAGTAAATTTGAAACATTAACCCTAAACTAGAGTATAGACCGTCACAGAATCAATCTAAAAATAAATATACATATTTGTATTACAGGATATCATTAATCATACTTTACTTATTTGGGTGTAGAATTTGATTCTCCAATATAAAGGTGGCCCCCATTTTGTTTTGTTTTTCTATGGAATTGACTCATGTGCATGGTCACTCACCTACATCAATTTCAGATAGTGATGAGGACATTTCATCTATTAGATTCTCTATGTTTCCATGTCTTACACGAGACATAATATTTATGGTCCATAATTCCCACAAAAAATCGAAGCACATATTGAGTTGGCATTATAAATTATGATCCACTGATTTAAAATTTAGAGCCCATGTGAGTTGGCATTGTAAGAAAAGTAGTAAACAGTGATGCTTTTTACCATCAAGGAAGCAAATACAAGAGGGCGTTGCTCTAGAACGCCATCTCTTAGCCGATATGTTAGTTAACTATGACACTTTTACAAGCCACTATTTTCAGGGATGGCAATGGTTTAAGAGAGTCTCATCCCAACTCCGTCCCATTATTTAAACTATTTCTCATATCTGCATCATTTAAAAAATAAAAAATAGGATGGGTTGGCCGGTATGAGAGCTATTTCGATAGAGTTGTCAAAAATGGGGTGAAATCTTGATTCTATGACCTCAGTCAGTGTTTTGTGGCTCTTTTGAAACGATGTTTCTTTCCGATAGTAAGAATCTTGAAATGGGTCTTGGGTTTTAATAATTGATATTTTTATTAAAAATATAATTAAACTTTAAAAAATGGGATGTAATATAGCGAATTTGAAATGAACGATGTAAGTACTTAAATTTATTTTGCAATATATAATTCTGCCGAGGTTAAAATATCTTGTGAAAACGCGGATGACGTTTTGCCTTTCTGATTCAGCATCAGATAGGCGCAATTTTTTATTGTTGGGGTGCCAGTTTAGCGGTTATGAGATTGCATTACGATATGACTTCAGTTAGATTCTTTCTGAAAAATTCGACCTTTGTAGCTTTTATTTTGTTTTTGGTTTTATTTATTTATTATCTTTGTATATTAAATTAATATATTTCATAAAAATGAAATATTATGATTTATAAATTATTTTATTAAAAATATTGCTATTATTTATATTAAAATATAAAATAAAGCAAATAAAATAAATATAAAATCATTTTTAATATAATCGAGACGGGCGTATAATAATACTTTCGAACGTACCGAGTTTGAAGACGAAACTAGTATAGGTCGGGGGTATGCCCCCTAAAAATTGTGCAACTGTGTTTTCAATTCAAACCAATAATGCCTCCCATTGAAATGTTTTTTTTTTTTTAAAAAAAAAGCAATAACATTTTTCTACAAATGGATAATTTGAACCCTAATAGGTTGTTACACTAGAGGGCATTATCAAATTGATCTTTTATTATATATATTTAAACAGGAATTATTATATATATATTAATCATTCAAATGTATAGTTATGCAGCTTTAATTTCATGCCATGATCTTATTATATTCCAAACTACTTTGGAAGGAAACGCCAATGGGAAGAAAGTACAAAGTTATGTTTTTGTTCTTGAAAAGGTTAGGGAAAGGAAAAAATCTTATAAAATTCTGTAAATATAAAGAAAAGAAAAATACAAGCAAAAATACTAAGAAAAATATTTATGTATTTCCTCTCAACATCATAAAAAAGGAAGAAAATAAGATAAAAATGAAAGAGAAAAAGATTACCATACACTATATCATAATAATTTGATTCTCAATCTCCTTATATATATATATATATATATATATATATATATATATATATATATATATATATATATATACTCTATATGAAATAAGAGAAAAAGTATTAAAATTACCAAAAAAACATATGAAATAGATTCCTTATCTTTTTCCTTCAAAATTTCAATGCACAACAAACAAAGAAAAGCTCTAATTACCTTCTTCTATTTTTTCTTTTTAATTTTATTTTCATAACATTTATAGGAATAAATATAGCCAAAAATTGTTTTAAGAATACAAAGAGAGAGAAATGAATATATTGGAATA
Organism: Tetrastigma voinierianum; assembly: GCA_016808115.1. NCBI lineage: Eukaryota > Viridiplantae > Streptophyta > Magnoliopsida > Vitales > Vitaceae > Tetrastigma > Tetrastigma voinierianum. Next base: position 133,078 of record JAEQBH010005099.1, read on the forward strand.
TGGTTTTAATTAAATTTGCATTGACATTTTATATTTTAGTATTATCCATCAATACAATTTCTTTTTTCTTTTTTTTTTTGTGTTTACAATTTATGAAATATTTTTTTATTTACCAATAAAGACTAACTCAAATAATTAAGCATATAAAAATAAAAAAAGAGTTCATGTGTGCATAGATAGGGGAGAATTCGAGGGTTGAGTCTAATATAAGCAAATTTATGATAAATAAAATACTATGATTTAAGATAAAGTGAATAGATACCCTCATGCGTGAAACAATTTGTCGAGTTTGGGAAAATAAAGCACGAGCCACGTTAAAAAATTGATTACAACTTCGCAATCTAGCGTGATTAGAGAATTGTGAGGAACTTGGAAAAAACCTGTTTGTTCGCCAGCAATTATATTTGGCAGGTGCATTCAAAAGCATGATGTCATGCGTTATCGTAATGTCGAGTTTTAGATGAAGAATCCATGTTTCCGCTAAATTGAATTTACACTATATTACTTATTTACTTTAAATCCCATTAAAAATGAAAATGGTTTTATAATTGTATATAAATTAAAAAATCAATATTTTTCAATTAGCAGGACAGTTAGATCAATCCTTACTTTGGTTTCAAATAGTGTTAAACTACATACTTTGAAACTCTGTTCATCTACTAAGCGTAGGAGTGAGTTAATTTGTATTTGTCTTAACATCTAATAATAGGGTTTTTTAGATTATGAGGTGTTTTAAGTGGATCTCACACGTCATTAAGCAACTTTTAAATTATATCGTATTTGGACCTAATCTTTGTAGGCGGGAGAGACTATAAGAAACCAGATAATGTTTTATCACGCTAACATTTCAAAACTTCGAATTTGAGATCGTGGTGGGTTAATAAATTCTGATCAATCTAAACACATATATTTGATGATAACGTCATGTTGAGGCAATATGTCCAAAATCTAAGTTAATGAAAGGCAAGGTAACCAGCCCTACATAAAGTGTCATGTAACTAATACACAAAGATATTCTTACAAGTAGTAGAAGAAATTTTCAACTTTTCAAATTCTTAAAAGTTTAATTTACATAATTTTCACACCTTTAATAAGTATGGTGTGTCCCATGCACCTAAATGTCTAAGACTCATGGACTGTGATGTCACATCATTTGGATCTCATTTTAGTGTTGTAGAATATATATAATTCCGTACGTCCACATTTTCGTTATCATTGTCGGAGCAATGTGAAAAACTAAATTCCCACAAAGTTAAATTTGTTTGGTTTTTTTTTATGTGACATTACTCCCTCCATGGCTGATATATAGCTCTCAGTGGTTGGAGGTACGAAATCATACATATTGACAAATTTTCTCATTTTCATTCTTAAGGAGACATTTTGCATTGAAGAGGACATTAGAGATAGCTTAGAATCACGGAGCAAATAGATGCTCTTATATCCACTGATGAAAAATGTAAGGAAATGAAAAAGAAAAGAAAAAGTAGAATAAAAGATAAAAAGAAGAAAAATAAAAATATAGTTAAATTTGATATATTATTTTTATTTATTAATTCAGAATTCATTTTATTTATTTTATCTCCAACCATATAAATTAAATAATTTAATAATATAATCGGATTTCTAAGCAATTTTCATTTATATCTAATTTTCTTTGAAATCTTTCATAGACAATTAAACATAGAAAAAAAATTTCATCAAAAAAAAAAATTTCTTCATAATTTCGAGAAACCAAACAGATTTTTATTTGAAACCACATTTTCTCTCATTTAACTTAAATTGTAGTTAATCGTCCTCCACCTGCCATATATCATTCTCGTTTTATATTTCTGTCATCCCGCTGAAGCGGGGTAATCAAGTCTCGGGCGAGATGCGAAGATATTATCGTCGAGGGACCGGGGACACAGTCGGTATGGTGTGAAGGCTAAGCCGTCCACACATATGATGTGCGGTATAGGGATGGATTGTGGTTCCTGACGAGCCAGATTTGAGAGATCACGGGGAGTTCCACTTGCTCTGCGTTTTGCGTGGCGCAAGTGGGCCGCGAGGGTGTGCAGAGATGCCGTAGCCGGTGTGTGGAGCGGAATGAAGTGGCATGTTGGAGATTTTGTTCGCTTGATGTCTCATGTGTCGACATGTTTGGCTTGTCGGCCAGCAGTACTCAAGTAAGTAGAGTAGTTGAGTGGAAATGGGAGCGTGTAAATAATAGATTTTGTGACATTTGTGGTCACGAAGGGCATGATACCGTATGGGTGTGGGCTGAGGCTATTGCGTCGTCACACTTTCTAGTGGTGCGGATGGCGCAGCGTTGGAGAGTGCTTGGGTTATATATATTGTGGTGTTCGGTTCACATTTAAGGTGTCAGTCTCTATCGCATCGGACAGGGATCCTAGATTTCGGCACACTTTTGGAAGAGTTTCCAAAAGGCCATGGGGACGCAGTGGATGATGAACACCATTTTTTTTTATCCACAGACCGATGGTCAGTCGTAGAGGACCATAAAAGTTTTAGGACTTTGTTACAAGCATGAATCCTTGAATCTTGGGGTAGCATTGGAGGGCACTTACCATGGTGGACCGCCTGGCAGCCGATTATCGTGCGAGTATACGGATGATGACACCACATGGGGCCTTATAAAGGGGCCGTGTCGATCCCGATCTATTGGACGGATGTGGGAGAGAGTTCGTCATTGGTCGGGATGATGAGATACCTCTGAAGGTGAATTTGATTCGGGCGCCTCCTTTATGGCTGAGGTAGATAAAGAGATAAGCTACGAGATGGCGTCGGCCTCTCACAGAGTTCGGGTGAGGTGATCCGTCTTCTGTGAAGGTGAAACTAATAGAGAAGTGATCATATTTGACAAATATTAGGACGCCCCGAGATCTTGAGAGGGTGAGCGGTTACACACTTATCGATTAGCGCTATTGATTAGTCTTACAAATAGTCTTATTTTATTTTGTTAAACAGGGTTTTGAACACTTTTGTGGCGCTAATCAGCTTAATTGTGATTGGCATATTAAGGTCTACTGCTATAACCGATGCGCATTTTGTGGCCAAATTTTGTAACAGTTTTGTAGGCTAACTATGCCAAAATCATTGAGTTGACTCAAACACAAAGAGATAAAGTCGAACTTCAATTTGGTGAGCTTGAGGAGAAGGAAAATGAAAGCGGAAAATCATTCAAGGAATTTGGTCCTTTGCGGGGGATTTTGCAAGGTTACGAAAATTTATAACCATGAATTTCGAGATGTAATTTGCGGAGTTCTGGTACAACCTGCTGCCTCTATCTAAACTGACCACTTTTTGTATATTTTCCCAAACAACCCTTTATGTATTGTTGGTAGTTCATGTATGTTTGTAATTTCCCTTATTCTAAGTTGTATATAAGGCTCAGTCAAAGCTTTGTACAGGATCATCACATTAGGCAATAAATTTTGGCGCATAAGCTTTCAGCTTTCTCGCCTATTTTTTACTCTCATTTTTCTCCCATTTTCTCTCACTTTCTCACCTACCAAACACCCCTTGAGGATGACAACTCAAAGGATGGCTAGCTAAACTTCCTTTATCCTTGAAGATGAGGGCTAATGGGCTAAAGTTTTTGAGGTAAAATGATGGTTCTCTGTTTTTAACGCAAGCATTTATTTCCATTAATGTTTCTATCTCTCATTCTAAGTTTAAATCCCTTAGATCTACCTTGATTGACCAGTATTTGGCAATCTTAATTTTAGGGTTTGATGGATGCTTATTGCTGATGAGATTGATTAGTTACCATCTGGCCCTTATGCAGGAGTGAATCGGAGATATGTTTCTACGGGAGCATTAATGTCTATAAATTCTATATTGAAAGGAAAATTGTGGTTGAGTTTTATAACCAAATGAGTCCGGTTTGAAGCATTATGGTCATCCTCCCAGTGAGAAAAGGACAGAACCCCTTATTTACCTTGGGACCTCGACCCAGTGACCCGATGTGAGGAGTTATTTTCATATTTTATTTCTTATATTTTCAGTTTGCAAACCATCAACCTCCATATTTTAAAGCCGAAAAATCCAGTGAAATTCGTCATTTTGAGCCAATTGTTAATCATGCAATGCTGAAGAAAACTCATCCATGTAATTTGTCACTAGAGCCACTATATTGCGGTAGCTATCTAAACAGTGGGAGAAATTTAGGCATAAATTTTTGTTGATTTGTGCCTGCGGCACACAGAATCAAATGGCGAGTCATTAAGGGATGGTGCCTTAGATGCGAATGCTAAGTACATTTGAAAATCTCACGAACCTCATCACAAGTGTTGGTGAATTTTCAGCTTTTTTTTTTCCTAGCAGTTCACTATTAGGTTAATTCAATTTTTATATTGACCATATTCAAATTTTCTTGTTTCAATTTTAGCTAACAATAACCCTTTTGGTAGTCTTGTTTTGTTCTTCTTTGTGTCTTATCATTTGAGCTTTGTTGGACTTTATGCTGCCCAGGATAGGAACGCGAAGGCGGATTATAGAGAGACCGGTGTCCACAGGAACGGGGTTGTGAAGTGAGCTGAACAGCGACCGGATGGAGCCTCCACACCGAGACATCAAAACTGACGAGGGGTTCAGAGGAATGTCAATGCCTATAGATCTATGAGGGACCACCATGTGTCCCCCGGTGGAGTGCCCTCATGCATTGTGCCCCGGCGAGGACATGGTGATAAGGCCTTACCTAGTCCAACGCCCACTTTCATGGCATGGAGAGTGAGAACCATATCGCATATCAGGGAGTTTGAGTCTGATACCTTGAGGAGGATGCCACTAATAATCTGGTTGATGACTAAGGAGTGTTTCCCTCTAACCTTAAAGGACAAGGCCAAGATTTGGCTCAATTCTCTAAGGTCGAGGACTATCAGAAATTTGACATAACTACAAGTTGATTTTTTGAAGAAATTCTTGACACACGGGACCAATGACTTTGAAGAGGGAAAATCTACACTTTTGTAGCCCAGGAGAATGAGAAGTTTTACCAGTGCTAGAAAAGGTATCTGGAAACTATCAATGCCTATCCTCACATGGCTTTGATACATGGATGCTGGTCAATCACTTTTATGATGTGATATCCCCTGCTATGAAGCAACTGTTGGAGACTATGTGTGGCGGGGACTTCCTGAGCAAACATCCGAGAAAAATGTGGACTTCCCCTCCCAACTATGCGAACTTCAAAGCATGGGGATGAACCCGACCCAGGGAGAGCGAGAGAATGGGGCGTATAACAGGACAAGAGGTGTACTCACTGTTAGAGGACATGGAGATGAAGGGAAAAACTATCCACCAGGCAGAAGGTTGGAGGAGCTTGAAATGCGAAATCAACATGAGGTGCAAGCAATGACTGAGGCATCCATGCCTAACCAACCTTGCTTCATTTGTTAGTCCACTGAGCACCAAGGAGAGCACTGCCTATCTGTTCCTTCAATAAGGGATATGATGGCTGAACAAACCCGATGTTGTAGGCAAATACAAGTACTAACATTTTGCCCCATATAACACCTATAACCTAAATGGGGAACCATCCTAGCCTCTCCACGGAAGCCAGCCTCATGCCTGGCACTTGCAGCTGACAATATGGTTCTTCATCCTAGCCATAGCCACCACCGTCCTCATCCCCAGTTGAGCAAGCTATCATGAACTTGAGCAAGGTGAAGGGCAATTTTTTGGAAGAATAAAAAGAGCGTGTAGATGCCTAGGCTAACAGAGGATTGATAATTAGAAGGCACTGACAAAGAAGATAGTACCTATGGTATGAAATTTCCCAAAATTTGACAACCTGCCAGTACTTTCGAATTTCAAAGTTGACCAACCAGCAGTAGGTGCAGGAAAAAGGGAAATTTCCCTCTCAAACACAACCCAATCCTAGAGGAGTGCATGAATTGAGCTCTTCCTAGTGGGCCGTCGGGATGGAATGTAAGTTAAGCGAGTTATCACTTTGAGAAGTGGTAAGGAGGTTAAACGACGGTCCCGAACTAAGCGAGAAGAAGTCCGTAGAGGCAAGAAGGCCGAACTAGAGGAGGAAGTAAATCAAGAAAATGCGTGAAAGAGGCACCCCCTCCCCCCACCTTTTCGCAAGCAATAAAAGCCAAGAAAAAAGCCATCAACCAGGCTGCAATATTAGAGGTGCTAAGGCGGTGAAGGTCGTATCCCCATACTACGTGATTAAGCGGTCCGACATATGCCAAATTTTTTAAGGACACACATGCATGAGTGAAGAGGTTAAATGTCGACAGAAGGCCTTCTTGACGAGCAATCCAGTGCCATCATTCAGTGCAAGACTCCAGTAAAGTATAAAGATCCGGGTTACCCTACCATCTCGGTGAATATCGGAACCTTTGTGTAGAAAAGTATTTCACCCAGACTTGGTAGATGTAAACCCTATTATATAAAAAAAAAAACCAAAGGGCACTGTGTAGGATGTTTTAATACAAGTGGACAAATTCTACTATCCTGTAGACTTTGTTGTGCTTGATACAGAACCGGTTGCAGTAGGGAATAATTATGTGCCTATCATCCTCGGAAAACTATTCTTGGCCACTTCTAATGCTATTATCAAAATTATTACAGAGTAGATTTATACGACTTATATTTGGGAACATGACCTTGGAACTCAATATCTTCCCACTTTATTAAAAGCATATGCAACCGGTGGAAGGGGTCAAGGAAGTTTGCATAATTGATCTGATTTTGGAGGAACAAGGCCGATCGATGACAAATGCGGGATGTCTTGGCCCCAATTGAAATTTGTCGACTATTACGAAAGAGTTGTAGGAAGTCCAAGACTTGGAATGCGTATGGGCAATGGAAAAAAGAAGAATTCTACCTGTGATTAAGGAAGGAACCAATGAGCCTCAGCTGAATCTCAAGCTCCTGCACATTGGAACTAAAATAAGCATACCCAAGAACATGAAGAGGTGCCCAGTTGTCATATCCTCACTGCTTAGTACTTCACATGAAAGCGACACATTGGACATCCTCATAGAACAAATGGAGCTATTGGTGGAACATCACTAATCTAAAATTAGCCCAGCAGTTTGCACATCATATCTATTTGGAGGAGGAAGCAAAATCAGTAAGGCAGCCGCAGAGGAGATTGAATCCTCACATGCAGGAGGTGGTACGTGCAGAAGTCCTAAAATTGCTACAAGTTGGTATCATTTTCCTCATATCCGATAGCACTTGGGTGAGTCCAACCTAGGTTGTGCCCAAAATTAGGGACTTCGACATGTGAGAGGAAATGCCACCCACGCTACGAGGTTAGGGTATGTATTGATTACGAAAGGTTAAATGGGGTGACAGAAAGGATCGCTTCCCTCTACCCTTCATGGACTAGCTTCGAAGAAAATTTCCGACCACCCTTTTCTTTACTACGGATGGCTATTGTTTGCTTCAGTTAAGTGGCACTTGAAGACTGGGAGAAGTACATGCACGCCCGTTTTGGCACGTATACCTCTGGGAGGATTCAGCCGACGGTAATGCCTATACATTCCCGTGATACGGCAGCAACTATCTTCCAATGATTTGGTGAAGCGCATTATGGAGGTTTATGGATAGTATTATAGTTTATGGAGGAGCTTCGAAGAATGTGATCGACTTGGAAACATCTGTATAGATGTGAGAAGTAGGAGAACTTGGTCTTTGAATTAGGAAAAATTGCCATTTATAATTGACCGAGGAATTATGTTGGGACCTGTGTACAACAAAGGAATTGAGGTTGACAAGGCAAAAATTAGACGTTTCCAAGCACACTTCTCCCACGAATGTGAAGACTATGAGGCAATTCTTAGGGCATGCAGGCTTTTACAGGAGGTTCATCAAGGATTTTTCAAAAATTGTCAATCCTTTTTATAAACTAATGGAGAAGGATGCCAAATTCGTTTGGGATAAAGACTACCAGAAGAGCTTTGAGGAGCTCAAGGCCTGCTGACCACTGCACGATGGTAGAGCCCCAGGCCCAGGAAGTTACCTTTTGAGGTTATGTGCGATGCAGCCGACCTCGCCATTGGAGGCCGAGTTCTTGGGCGAGAGAGGCAAACCTTATGTGTTCTACTATGCAAACAAAATGTTGAATGAGGCACGGAGAATTACCACCACGGAGAAAAAGGCTGCGATGTGGTCTATGCTGAATGAGTTTCATGCTTACTTGGTTGGGTCGGGGACATAATCATCTTTGCAAATCGCTCAGGCACAGTACCTACTCACCCGACAAATGTCAAGGCTAGGCTTATCGGATGGGTTCTCTTGCTCCGAAGTTCAGCACAGTAGATTAGGGATAAAGGGTGTGGAGAATGTTGTTTGGATCGTCTCTCGAGACTAACAATAACTTTGCTGCTCACAACCCTCGATGATAGCTGAGGTTTTGAGGAGTCCACTACTCTTAGTAAAGTGCCAGTGGTATGCCCACATTTGTCAATTTCTTGGCAGGAGTTACCGACGGATTTGGAAGGCCTGAGCGGGAAAGTTTTCTTTGCAAAATTCCTCCTACTATTGGAAGGCTACTTATTTTACAAATATTGTGTTGATCAAATAATCAGAAGATGTGTGCCTGAGGAAGAACAACAAGGGATACTCATCCATTGCCATGAAAATGCATGTGGAGGTCACTTTGCTTCCCAGAAAACCGCCATGAAGGTGCTACAATCTGGGTTTTATTGGCCTTCTCTTTTCAAGGATCTTACATATCACGAGAATGCGACAAATGCCAAAGATTGGGGAAAATCTCTCGTCGTCACATGATGCCTCTGAACCCGATCTTGGTAGTTGATTTGTTCGATGTTTGGGGCATTGACTTTATGGAACCATTCCCTTCATCGTTTGGATATGCCTACATTTTGGTGGGAGTCGACTATGTCGAAATGGGTTGAAAGTAGTGCCACACTGCAGCCGACGAACCACAAGGTATTGAAATTCTAAGGAGAGCAATCTTGTCTAGATTTACTGGGGGTCCCAGGCCATAATCGGTGATGGAAATTCACACTTTGCAACAAACCTTTTGAACCTACTAGCTAAGTATGGTGTAAGGCACAAAGTGGCCACCTTATACCATCACCAAACCAATGGTCAAGTTGAGCTCACCAACAGGCTCGGAAATCAAAACAATATTGATGAAAGTGGTGAGCTCCCGACCTCAGGGCCCGGTCTCTCAATTTCTTTAGTTCCTTGTGGGCATCTGAACGGCCTTCTAAGATCTCATCCTTGGCATGTCCCCTTATCGCCTAGTTTATGGCAAGGCATGTCACCTGTCGGTGGAAATTGAGCATAAGGCATGGTGGGCAGTCAAAAAGCTGAACCTGGATATGGGAAGAGCTGGCCTTAAAAGGCTCCTTGATATCAATGAGCTGGAAAAGCTAAGGAATGATGCCTACGTCAACTCGAAGATTGCGAAAGACAAACTAAAGAAATGGCATGATCAGTTGATAGCCCGTAAAAACTTCAAACAAGGAGACGAGAGTCTTTATGACCTCTAAGCTCCGCTTTCTTTCCGAGCAAACTCAAGTTAAGATGGGTGGACCGGTACTGTCATCCATCAAGTCTATCTCAATGGATCAGTGGACCTTCATAATTCCAAGGGCATCAGGGTGTTCAAGGTCAATGGGCAGAGACTAAAGCCATATGCAGTACAGCACAAAGCAGACAAGGAGGAGATCCCCCTCCTTAACCCACCCAGCGGATCGAGAAGCTACCTTTGTGTGGGTGTGGTCTTTGCAGAGACTCATAAGCCACCTTAAAATTTTGTTGAGATTTTGTTTGTTACTTTCGGTTTATTTGTGGTTTTACATAATTTCTTTATTTTTAGTTTAGTTTTCTTAGTAATTTTTCTATCTTTCATATGCATGTTCTCATGAATTTTGGTTCTTTGTTTTGGAGTGTAGCGAAGCGAGCTTTTGTTCTGCGAGTTGAATTCGATGCGAGTCTGAAATTTGGCAACCCTGCGAGGTTCCGGGATTGTGAATTTTACGCAACTTTATGAAATTTCACACCGATTCTTTATCCCACACCTTCGCCCCTTCATTTTCTAGCCTCTTCATCTCCTGCAATTTTTCATTTCCTTCTCCTTTGCCATAATTATTCCAGATTTTTTAGCCTTGGTTTGAACACCCCTTTATGGACATTAATGGGACTACCCCTTTCACCTTCCTTGACCCCACCTAGGCCCATTTTTTTCTTTCACTTTTCATTTCAAACCATTTCTTTTCCTTAAACAAACACTCTTCTCCCTCTCCATCTCCTTCCTTCTCTAGACCAAACATGGCTGAACACGTGGAGAACCATCCATAGACCAGTCACGAGCTTCTTCCCCTTTCCCCCACATGTGGCTCTTACTGGTCCTCATCACGCTCTAGCTGCGCCTCACACCTTACCACCGCCCCGACCCCATTAGCCGGAGGGCACTCTTTGCGATCATTTGCTGTGGAAATCTTGCTACTTCTCATGCCCATGTTCTGTGATCCACCTTGCAACGGGTATGATACTAGAGTTGGCTTTTACTCCTCCATCTCCTCCATCCAAGGCCCTTGAGGGCCCCCACCTTTTAAACGGCAGGGAGCTCGCCCGAGAGTCTTCAGTTCCATGCCCAGAGTCCCGTTCACCACCTAATCAAGACCACTATGAAGATCTCCTCTGGACTGTCCACGGCTTTAATCATCGAATGACCCGTCTTCGCTTTCTGACCCTATTCGCAGAAAATTCGATTTTAGTATTGGGACCTTCATAGCGAGTTTAATATGATCTTTCGGCCTTTTACGAAGATGCAAAGCTCATAGACTCCCATGCGGCTGAGTGCGGAGGAATTACTCATGACCATTTTATGACCCCTACGCTAGTTTTTCTACCCTCGGGTGGTCATCGAGTTCTACCACACTATGACATCCAGGCAAGAGCCCAATCCGACTTCTATTCATTTTTCTATTGATGGCCGAGCAAGGATACTTCGAGCCCGCCGGACATTGCGGAAATACGTTCCCGATCTACCGGTGGTCTAGACTCGATTCGATTACAAGCAGTGGCCACGATCCGCAAATCCACGAAGATGGTTCGTTTATTATCCCGGGACATGAAAATCGGGCCCATCTTATTCAAGAGCCAGCTTCCCCCGAGTATGCTCCTTATCAATCATATGTGCGATCCGATCTATTCGCTCCGGCGCTGTAATACGAGAGCGGAAGCGATTATGGAAGGCTCATACGGCCTGTCGAGGGCTTTTGGTTCAGCCACTGTCAGGCTCGTCATGACTCCTTGTTCCATTTAGAACAAGGTCCACGCGGGCGTTCTGGTAGGTCCATTCCTCTTGTTCAGAGGCCTATTATGCCAAAGTAATAGAGCATATTAGTTTTCCTGTTGAGCCCAAACTAGAGCGTCGCCGAGATTGCGAGGTTGTCCTTATTGTTGACAAGTGGCAGATTATGCTCCACTCTTATCACCTCCCACCTCCGGATCTAGCTGAGGATCAGCCCGTAGTTGACCTTCCTACAAAGGATCAGCCACCTCTAGCAGTACCTAAAGAGGAGCCTCAGATTCCAGCATCCTCGACTCCGGGCAATTTATCACTACTACATTGCCTCACAGGTACCTTGCATCTTACGTACCCCTCCAGTCCACCAGGCCCTCGTACCTCGACTCCTGATTCTACTTGGACCAGTACCACAACACCACTATTCTGACGCTATCGCGATCCTTTCGAGACTTTCGCCATTATGGATCACGATGCACCTTCACCGACCACATTCGCATCTTTTTCGCATTTGCCCATGCGACCCTGTGAAGGATGACCGCGCCTACGGTCGTCATTAAAGCTCAAGCGGTCACCATGCTTGCGAGAATCGAGGCCATCCTCGTGCAGTTGAGTCACTTAGGCCTACGCCGATTTCCTCGGTTTCACGAGGCCTCTTTAGTGTTCCTCCCGGCGAGGCGGCACCCTGCGAGCCGGCCACATCTTCTCTTAACACGCTGCGGCGGCGGTAGTAGCCATTCTTCCAACTACGGCGCGGCACACCGGCCTGCCCGGGATGAGATGACCGCTAGCGGCCGCACACACTAAGGAGGCAGCACTTCCTTCTCTAACTTTCCAATCAAACCCCGGGTGCGAGACGATGTGAAATTTGGTTAGGGGGGAGAGTTAGCGAAGGAAGTGGCTTTTACATTCATGTTTTTGTCGCTATTTTGAGCAAAGCCCATTTTGTGATCTCCAATGACTTGTTGTTTACTCGTTTTGCGAAGCTGTTAGTTTTTGTTTGTAAAGTTGAAAATTTAGTTGTATCTTTTTATACATATCATACAACATATATTTACGGCTTCAAAATCACACCCATTTTTTTTTGTGTTTTGCCTAGCCTGCAATTTGAAAAACTGAAACACTGTCTAATTTTGTTGATATGAGATTAGTTCCATGCATGATTGAGTGGATGATAAGTTGAAGTCTCATTGTTTTCAACCTTTTTCTTCCACCTTTAGCTAACCACATACTGTGCACATCATGTTTAATGATGAAATTGAAAAAGCGCAGCCTCTAAATCTTGCAAAAACCTATCCTAGTTTTCATTGGCAGCTACCTTTAATAGGTTAGGACCCCATGAAAAAAGGCCAACGAGTCTTCCAAAATAAAAATCAGAGAAAATAAAAAGAAAAAAGAAAAAGAAAAGAATAAGAAAAAGAAAGAAAATTATGACGCTTTGTATGAAACTTGAGCACGGTCAATTTATATAATGAAAGTCTTTAAAGCCAGTGCCTATTGTTGGTTGGGGAGCCACCGACTTAGTACTTGCTACATGGGTGGATGGGTGAGGTTTAGCAAGTTGTAAGCGATGGAGTCTCGAAGTCATTTAGAGTCCGGGGTGAAACTTGAAGAGTTAGCTGTCGAAAGATCCTTATGACTTGATGCCCTAAACCTTAATTGGTTGGGAGTCGATTGGATCCAGTTACATGGACTTGTTGAAGTGCGATGCCTCGGCATTGCACCCGCACTACCTGAGGAAAGAGTATGGAATAAGAGTGGATCGATCTATTTAGGTCGGTTAGTGTACTAGGTTGGCGCGTGGCAGGTTGGGGAGGGTGTAGTGCGGCAATTTATTGTTTGAAAACTAATCCTTACAAATACTTAGATTTTTGGGGGAAGTTTCGGGTTGATTCTCTTGGGTTGGAAACTCTTACGAAACTTGATTACGTATGGCATTAGATCTCTCGAGATGGTTGTTGGGCGGGTTTTGGTGATTCATGCGAGAGGGTTAGGCATTACTCGTACCATTTTTTGTAAACATAATTTTGATCCATGCACAATACGCTCTTTCTTTCTTTCTTTCATTGCTAGGGACTATGATGTAGCCGGTTGATGATTCGTGCGAATAGTGCTATTTGAGCCATGTTTATTACGGAGTTTAGGCACTTTTTGTGTACTAAGCAACTTAATTAACCCAATTGGCATATTAAGGTCCTTGCTATTCTTTTGATCGCATTTTGTGGCAAATTTTGCGGTTGCGAGCTAACTGTGCCAGTCATTTAGTCGACTCAAACCTGAAGAATCGAAGCGGGGAACGCTCATTTGTGGAACGAGGAAGCGAAGGAAAATGGAGCATAAAGCAATTAGTGGGTCAACGCAAGAATTTTGCGAGGATGAAAAGAATTGTAACTGCTTGAAATTTCACGAGATTCTTAATTTTCGCAACTGCTTCCTCTGTCTGTTTATTTGTTTGACAACTTTTGTATATTTTCCCCCAAACTACCCTTTATGTATTGTTGGTAGTTCATATTTTGTAATTTCCACCATTACAGTATATAGGCTGAGTTAAAAACTTTATCTGGGATCATCACATTTATGCAATAAATTTTGTACAGCTTTCAACTTTCACCTCCTATTTTACTCTCATTTTCTCCCTTTTCTCTCACTTTCTAAGCACCAAACACGGGTTAGGGATGACAACTCAAGGGATGGCTAGCTAAACCTCCTTTATCCTTGAAAAGGAGGGCTAATGAGCTACGGTTTTTGAGGTAAAATGATGGTTCTCTATTTTTAACGCAAGCATTTATTTCCATTAATGTTTCTATCTCTTATTCTAGGTTTAAATCCCTTAGATCTACCTTGATTGACCAGTATTTAGCAACCTTTGGGGTTGATGGACCTTGCTAGATCCACTGAGATTCGATTAAGTTGTCTAATCTATTTGCCACTATAAGTGAATCGAGGAATGTCATTCCAGCGTCATGGAGCATTAATGTCCAATAAATGCTATATTTGAAGAGAGTATTAGGGTTCGATTTTATGGTTAAATGAAGATCCGGTTCGGGAGATGGAGTTATAGGTCATCCTCCCAATGAGAAAGGACACGAGAACCCCTCATTTACCTTAGGATCTCAACCCCAATAGCCCGATGCTTCAAGGAGTTCTTTTTCATATTTTATTTCACCTTATTTTCAGTTTACAAACCATCAACCTCCATTGTTTTTACCAAAGCCTAAAAAAAAAAATCCAAATTGAAATTCGTCATTTTGAGCCAACTGTTAATCATTTGTACGAAGAAAACCCATTCTTGTGCTCGACCCTAGAGCCACTATACTGTAATAGCTATGCTACAATAGTAGGAGGAATTTAGGTATAAATTTTGTTGATTCCGGCATACCCTACTGGCACACGAATCAGCTACCACCAAGTTTATCAGGTGTCCATGATGTGTTCCACGTCTCCATGCTCCAGAAATATACTCCAGATCCAGCTCATGTGGTGATTTAGGGAAGAAGTGCTATTGACACTTATAGGACGCGAGGAGGGACCAAAGCATCTTAGATAAGCTAGAGATCAAGTTTACTTAACTCAAATGACCGTAAAAATTTGATAAAGATGTTATGACAGCACCAAGAGATGGAGGAGGCAAAGTGGGAATAGAAGGACACGATGTGGGCCACCTATCATTTCCTATTTGAGGACGAAGGTACGTAGTCTAATATTTGGCATTAGAATATTACTGCATATGCATGTGTTTGTGTGGGCTAGTATGTGTGAATTTTGAGGACGAAATTCTGTTAAGGGGGAAAGAATGTAAAACCCGAGAAAATTAGTAATTTTCAAGAAAAAATGGCAAAAAATAATAATAATAATAATTGCAAGAATGGTTCAGGGAAGCCAAGAAAATTCTCTATATCTCGGATGACGAAACAAACTGCTCCGTTAAATTAGGTCACCATAAAGAATCTGAAGTGACCCCGAAAATTTTGTGAATTAAGACAGTAAAGATTTTACAATTTTACGGATGATGAGTTGTCGTTGACTCTGAGGACTGACATTTTTCGAAATCTCATAAAGTGAGTAAATAACTTGAGCTAAGTTTATTTAAACTAAATTGAATTGAAAAGAAATAAATTTTTTTTCAGGGCATAAACGAACCGCATGAGATATGGACATTCTTAATATATATATAAAGAAAAAACGAAAAAAAAAAAAAGAGAAAAAGAAAAAGCAAAGCAAGTCAAGGAAATGAGGGCGGGAGCAAGGAGAGCGTGAAGATAGGAGAGAGGAAATGGGAAAGGTTTTTCTCTCTTATCTGCAAGATCTACGAAAATTAGGCTAGTAGGTTTTCGTCGAAGCAAAATGCAAAGTCGGTCCACGCATCGAGAGCGACGCGTGGGTACCAAAATCTTAAGAGTTCGTGGCTCGCGGTAGAATTTTCCTACGCATGTTATTTTTAGCAGGTCATTTAATGGCTTGAAGTTTTCTTAGAGGTCGTGAGAGGCCGTAAATTCGATCCCAATTTTGGGGCCAGGTAAATTTAAAAATTTTGGACATTATTTTGGACAGTCAGGGCGAATTTTGAGCCCATTTCGAATAGTCTGGCTGAATTTTGGATCATACCGGAGAAAGTCGGGCTGAATTTTTAGATTGTTTAAGTCTTGGACTGGATTCATCATTTGGTTTTAAATCACAGGGTGATGTCTTCGAGTTTTGTGGTGTGTTTTGGTATCACAAAATTTGGTGACAAACCATAAAGGGACCAAGAGGTGCCATTGTTTTATGGGTTCGAGATTTGGGCCATTTTGTGTGTTATTGTTGGAAAAATAAATAATATGTTGTTGTGTGTAAAATTCATGTTAATATGTGATGTATTAACATGGAAGTTGTGATAAATGGAAATTATATGTAGGAAATATAATTATCCAAAATTTAAAAATGTTGCATGTAGCTCTTATTATGCATGTAGCATGACATAGCATGAAAAGGCATATCTGCATTTCATATGCACAGGGACATCATCATATTGGGTGGCAAATGCATGGGCATGCCATCCATCATCGGTGTTGATTAATGGGTAGTGAACTCGTACTGGACGACGTCGATAAATATCTCCCCGCCGGTTTAAAACATAAAAAGTGAAATATATAATTAATGTGTGTTGGGCGAGCAAGATGGGGAGATTAGTTAATCCTCGGGTGAAAAACTGGAACATGGAGTGTAAAGACCAGCGTTGTGATCGAAAAGTTAAATATGGGTGTAAGAGACCCAGCGGTGTAAGCGAAAAGTTCTGTTGCCAAATAAGACACCGCGGTCATGGTTATCATAGACTTCGAGTTGTGTGATTGGGTCGGGATTATTTCGAGTTAGTTCACCATTAGCACTTGCATTGGAGTCTTTGGTGAGCGGGCTGGAGTGTATGTGTGTGGTGGTGCTCTGAGATGTTTTGATTACCTTAGCATAGGCATGTGAAGAATTCGGTGGTGGCTCGAGATATGGGCGTGAGACATTTCATGCATGACATCCCGACATTCATGTAGACATTTCCTTGGATGTGTATGGAGTTGGGTTTGATGGTCTCATGAAGATGAAGCAGGTGGGAGGCTGGCAGCGCGGAATTATCGGCTCTGGCGTTTGCTTTCTCGCCGTCGCGGGACCCCCTTTTTGGTACAAAGGGTTTATGGGGAGACGGCTCGGACCGGGTCGTGATTGTGAAGAGTCGACAATGTGGCCTTTACAAGCACTTTTTGTAAAAGTGTTTTTATGTAAAAGAATTGTAATTAAATTCTTTTGAATTTTATTATTATAAATGGTCGGGTATGCAATTATGGTAAGAGGAATTCGTGATCGGACTCTTGGGTGTAATTAAACATTTTATTTTCATAGTTTAGATTTAAATGTGAATGATTGGATCGGTAAGGGATGTATATTGAGGATATGGGCGAGATGGACACATAAAATTCGATACCTGTTGAGACTTCTGAATGAGTTATAATTATCTTTTGTTATTATTCAGTTTGTATGTTTGGGTAGGCTCCTTTGAACAAAGAGAGGCTACACTCAGTTTTAAAATATGGATCTCAATAAATGGAACACAACAGTGTAGTATCGGATCGCCAATGCATTCGCGGGTTGACGAGTTGTCGTGGACCCAGTTTAGGCGTCATAGCTTGGTATAGAGGCTTAGGTAAGCGATTACCTAGAGTTCAAATTTGGGTATCCTGAAATATGGTCACGATACTGCTTCGTCTGTTAGGTATCAGAGTCTAAGTACACTAGTGCGGGTGATGGGCATGGAGTGCAGATCATGCATTGTTGTGTGTTCGCACGTGATATGTGGTGATTTTGCATGAATAATATGCATAGGAGATTGTATATAGAACACTTGGGGTTTGAAAACCTGACCTTGGGGTTGGAAAAAAAATGAACATGATAGTTTGGAATTTGATTTGTATGTTAATTAATGCGGCATTCACATATACTAAGGAAAAAGGATGACGAGTGCGATTCATGATGTTGAGTCTATAGTGGTTGGCATGGGCACTCACTAGTTAGGCCCAAGATAGAAATTTGATAACTGTTGTTATCTTGGCTTGTAAAGATGGCAAGTCTAAGGCTAGTGGACGTAGAGGTCGTCCATGGGAAAATAATCAACCACCACCTGTGTTTGATCCACAGGCCTTTATAAAGGCTATGAGTATTGTGTTGCCATCATTGTGTGGCCGTGCGTGTTTGCTACCCCTTTGCACGAACTAGTGCAACGGTGGGCCGAGCCGGGGGGGAAGGGGGGGAGGTAACCTCCAGAGGTTTCAATCACATCATCCTCGACACATGGGAGGAGGGACTGATGGTCGAGGAACTAACCTTGGATATTGGAAGAGGAGTAGATGACACACGGAGCATCAGGAATATAGGTCTTAATCTTGGAAGATCAATCTTCTTCTAATTCGGGAAGGAAGCGTAAGACTTCTATTCCACGGGGATTTCAAGGACGGGATGACAACTATCAGGGCCAAGGCCGAGTCGAGGCTTTTGATGACATGTTATCATTGTCATTAGCTTGGGCACATGAGACGGGATTATCCACAGAGGCAGGGATCCCAGAATTATAGGACAGCGTAGTCCCAGTCATTAGTGGGACAGGCGTGGACACAGTTTGTTCCTTCTCACCCCAGTGCGGGCTAGAGGGACTAGTATCAGTCTCAGGGTGTTGCACAGGCGCCTTCTTCTACATATATAGGCCAGAGAGATTAGGGTATGGGTCGAGGTTGAGGACAGGGTTCACGGGCCGAAGTATCGGAGTTTCAAATTGTGTCTACGCTATCACCCTGGTAGTGATTAATCAATCGGTAATCTGGGGTATGTTTTTGTTATCTTGCTATCGGCAAAGAATGCTGACTGGTCACAGTGTATCACATTCTTTTGTTGTTGCATCTAGTGTGGATGTTTTGGGCTTAGAGGTGGAGACCTTGGATGAGCCGTTACATGTGAGTTCTCCCCTAGGGGCTAGGGTGAGGATTGATCAGATATGTCGAGATTGTGAGTTAGAGATCTCAGGGATTCTACTCACAGTGGACCTTTGGTGAGGACCTCTATGTGGGTTTGAGTGCTCATTCTGGCATGGATTGGTTGCAACTGCCAAAATTGTCATTGGCTTGTGATGTGGGAGGATTTACGCCTACACGGAAGTATCCGTATGTGACTTTTCAGGGGGAGAAGCATGATGCTTTATCCTAGACAGTGCATGACTCCAGATAGAGTGGACAATTGATGGATTGGATAGCAAGCCTTACCCTGGAGGTCGAGGTGAGACAAGAATTTGATCTACCTCGAGTAGTTTGCAAGTATGAGGATGTTTTTTCCGAATGAGCTACCAGGATTACCTCCACAAAGGGATGTGGACTTTATCATTGAGTTACACCTTAATTACGTGTGCATTTCATGACTCCTCATAGATGGCACCGGTTGAGTTGTAGAGGCTGAGGTCGATCTGAAGTGTTAGACAAGGGTTTTATTAGACCCGAGCACTTCACCTTAGAGCGCTCAGTTACATTTATAGGAAAGGTCAAAGTCGGAGTGGAATGACTGGGTGAGAAAGGCATTCCCAGGAATTGAAGAAGGCTTACTGGCTCTGTGATGAGTCAGAATGAGACCCGGAGGAATGCTGTGATTAATCTTGTGATGCACCCAGGAGTGACTGGGGATGTGTCTTGTGCGATGCGAGAGGGTTGTAGCTTATGGTTCAATTTAAGAATCATGAGCGAATTACCCTACCACACGTGATCACATTGTGACCATTGTCTTTGCCTTAAGATTTGGCGACCTTTACTTGTATGATAGTGGTTGCTTGAAGTATTTTAGTAGTGAGTCACAGGAGTATATTTTAATATGACGGAACTTGACATGAAGCGACGCATATGGATGGAGTATCACGGAGGCTATGATTTCACTTTGCATTACCATCACGGTAAAGCAAATGTAGTGTTGATACTCGATTGGAAGTCAGGGTATAACTAGTGTAGTTTCGAGTGGTAGATGCTCGAGGCGTAGGACCGGAGTTTAAGTGTGGAAATACGATGATCGGGCGAGGAGCACTAGGGGTTTAATAGCTATGTCATCCTCTTGAGCAAGGTAATGTGAGTCGGGGCGGGATGCGAGATATGTGTCCATCGGGGACCGGATATAGTAAAGATGCACGGGTTTTACGAAGATTGGGCCATCCACACATGGTAGTCTTCGATTATAGAGGAGACGGATTGTGGTTCCCCGACGGGCCGGATTTGAAGAGAGATCCTTGGGAGTTATCTTTGCGCTTGTTTTATTTGTGCACCCGAGTGAGCTGCGATGTCTGCAGAATCTTAAGTCGCCAATATTATTGGAGCGGAATAAAGCGACACGTTGGAGATTTTGTTCGACAATGTCTCACGTGTCAGCAGGTCAAGGCTGAGCATCAGAAGCCAACAAGGCTACTCCAACCATTAGAGGTAGCTAAGTGGAAATAAGAGCATGTCACGATAGATTTTGTGACCCACTTTCCACGAACATAGCGGAGGCATGATACCGAATGGGTTATAGTGGACCGACTCACTAAGTCGGCACACTTTCTAGTGGTGCGGATAACCTTCACTCTAGAGGAATTCTATTAGTTATATATATTTGTGAGATTGTTCGGTTACATGGAGTTCTAGTCTCTATCGTATCAGACAGGGACCCCAGACTTCAGCACACTTTTGAAAGAGTTTCTAGAAGGTCATGGGGAGTGGATGATGAGCACCGTTGCATCCGCAGGGCTGGAGTGGTAAGTCGGAGAGAGGACCATCTGAGGTTTTAGAGGACATGTTGCGAACATCGTGCTGAATCTTAAGGGTAGGCTGGGAGAATGACTTCTGCTTAGTGGAATTTCTTGCCTGAAACAATTATCGAGGGGTATACGGATGGCACCTGGCAAGGCCTTATGGGAGGCCATGTCGAATCGATCTGTTGGAAAAGGTGGGAGGATTAATCAAGTGCGGATGATTAGGATGCATACGAGAGGTGAATTTGATTCGGAAGCGCCTCCTTACGGCTTAAAGTAGACAAAAGAGCTAAGCCGACAAATGGCGTCGACCTTTAGAGTTCGAGGTGGGAGATCACGTCTTGCGAGGTGATCTTGGGAGGAGTGGTTAGATTTGGAGAGCGAGAAGAATTGGCAAAGTATAATGGAGCCCCTTAGAGTTCTCGAGTGCGAGGCACGATTTATATCGAGTTAAGTAGCCCACAACCAGTTTATCGGTGTCCGTGAGGTGTTGTCTGTCTTTCTGAAATATCTCGGTCCAGAATTTCAGCTGTGGATTGGGGAGGAATTCTGTCAACACTTATGGGACCCCTTCGAGGAGGGACCAGCGTATCTTAGTAGTCGGGATCGGGTTTTGTGACCGGGGTGGGCAGTGATGCGAGATGGTGAGTGCGTGTGGGACGATATGCCTGTGGATGAATGATGGATCCTGTAACCTGCGATGTGGGGTGCGTAGCCGTGTCGATCTCAGGTATAATGAATTGGGTGTGTGGGATGAGAAATGGGTGGGGGATCGGTGATGGCGGGTGAGGTGAGTCTGGTTGTTCTCTGTTGTGTCAGATAAAGATGAATAGATCCATCTTTCATTCGTCTTACATAAGACGCAAATAAATCATAAATGGATAAATGTTATCATAACCTAAACAGGTATAGACCGATCCTAGAATCCAATCTAAAATAAATATTACATATTTGTAATTACAGGATATAAGTAATCATACTTTACTTATTTGGGTGTGGTGATTCTCAATATATAAGGTGGCCCCCACATTTGGTTTTTGTTTTTCTATATGGACTGAACTCGTGTGGTCACTCACCTACATCAATTTTAGAAATTGATTAGGACATTTCATCTATTAGATTCTCTATGTTGCCATGTCTTACACGAGACATAATATTTATGGTCCATAATTCCCAAAAATTGAGGCCCATATTGAGTTGTCATTATAAGAAAAGTAGTAAACAATGATGCTTTTTACCGTCAAGGAAGCAAGTACAAGAGGGCGATGCTCTAGAACGGCATCTCTTACCCGATATGTTAGTTAACAATGGCACTTTTACAAACCACTATTTTTAGGGATGGCAATGGTCTAAGAGAGTCCCATCCCAAATCTGTCCCGTTATTTAAACTATTTTTCATATCTGCCTCATTTAAAAAATAAAAAAGAGGATGGGTTGATAGCTATGAGAAAATTCCCAACCTTTGTTTAGCTTTTATTTTGTTTTATTTTAGTTTATTTATTTATTATCTTTATTATATTAAGTGTATATTTCATAAAAAATAAAATAGTATGATTTTATAAATTATTTTATTAAAAATATTATTATTATTTTAAATATAAAATAAAAATAATTATATATAATTATAAATCATTTTTTAATATAATCGGAATGAGCGTAGACATAATAACTTTTCGAAGCCGTCTCGAGTTTCGGAAGCGAACTAGTATAGGTCGAAGTAGCCCTAAAAATTTGTGCAATTGTGTTTCAAATTCAAACTAATAGTGCCTCCACTTAGAAAGTTTGAAAAAAAAAAAGCAATAAAATTTTTCTACAATTGGATAATTTGAACCCTAATGGGTTGTTACACTAGAGGGCATTAACCATCAAACTGATCTTTTATGATATATATTTGAAACGAAATTATTATATATATAATAATCGTGACTCAAAAAAATGTATAGTCATCTGCTTAATAGCTGCCACCAATCAATCCTATTATATTCCAAACTACTTTGGAAGGAAACGTAATGGGAAGAAAGCCTAAAAGTTATGTTTTGTTCTTGAAAAAGGTTAGGGAAAAGAAAAAAAATACGATAAAAATTCTCTTGTAAAATATAAAAAGAAAATACAAACGAAAATCTTAAGAGAAAAATATTGTAATATTTCCTCAGCCTCATAAGATGAAGAAAATAAGATAAAATGAAAGGGAAAAGTTACTGCACTATATCTATATATAATATTAATTTGATTCTCAATCTCTCTCTCTCTCTCTCTCTCTCTCTCTCTCACACACACACACACACACACACACACACATATATATATATATATATATATATATATATATATATATATATATATTTATTTATTTATTTATTTATTTATTTATTTATGAAATAAGAGAAAAATTATTAAAATTACCAAAAAAACATATGAAATAGATTCCTTATCTTTTTTTTTCCTTTAAAATTTCAATGCTCAACCAAACAAAAGAAAATTTCTAATTACTTTCCTTCCATTTTTTTCTTTTAATTTTATTTTCTTAACATTTTATGAGAACAAATATAATAAAAATTGTTTTAAAAATACAGAAGAGAAAGAATATATTGGAATATGGTTTAATTAAATTTTGCATTTAAATTTTATATTTTAAATGTTATCCATCAATACAATTTTTCCTTTTTTTGTGTTCAATTTATTTATTTTTGTGATGACTCACCTTCCACACGTACTCACGACTGACAGACTAGAAAATTGGACCTAGGATTAGTAAGAAACCGGCTATAAACTCCAACTGCATGAGCGATGTCGGCTGAGTAAATGCAATAGCGTACATCAGACTACCAGCGGTGAATGCGTAAAGGGCACCTTATCTCTTTCATATCTTTCTCACTTATAGGACATTGTTTGAGCTAAGCTTTAAGTGGCACGCAAGTGGAACAAACTTCTATAGCCTTGCTCGTATTAAATCTTTCGAGCATACCAGTAGCTTTCTTGAGATAGCCAAAACTTCATATTCTTTAAATCACGGAGATCTTCATACCAAGTATGTGTTTGCTGATCAGTCTTTCATGGCAAAGACTTGCTAAGCTCTCTTAACATCCAATCTTGCTAGAATCATGACCAATTATCAACTTATGTCATCAACATAGGGAGGAGGATAATAAAATCATCATCGAGGAGAAATTTCTAATGACACACAATGATCAAATGAAGTTACATTTGTACCCTTGACTCATCGTGAAAGAGTCAAACTTCTTGTGCAGCTTCGGCGGTACTTGTGAGTCAATCTGAAGCTTTTCTTTAACTTGCACACAAGGTTTTCTTTTCCTTCTACTTCAAACCCTTCAAGTTGCTACATGTAGATTTCTTCTTCCAAATCGCCATGAAGAAATGCAGTTTTAACATCAAGTTGCTTAACTTCTAAATTCAAGCGAGCAACAAGACCAAAGGCAACATGAATAGAGGACATTTTTACCACTGGAGAGAATATTTCTTCAAAGTTAATTCCTTTCTTCTGATTGAACCCCTTCACAACCAATCTTGCCTTATACCTAAGTTGTGAGCCATTGTTTTCAATTTTCAATATATATACAAAGCACATCTTATTAGCGCGGGTTTCTGAACACAGGATTGATTATGGTCGTATTCACATGATGGATATTACGTTTCGATATTTAATTAGTCTGTCGGTCTCAGAAGGACTAGACATGCGTCTCATTAATGTAGTTACTGCATATTTGTATGGTATGCTAGAAAATGATATTTATATGAAAGTCCCTTAAGGATTTCAGTTGCCTCAAGTAAACGCATCACAACCACGAAATATGTACTCAATTAAGTTGAGACGATCATTATATGGCTTAAAACAATCTAGACGAATGTGGTATAATCGTCTGAATGAGTATTTGATCAAGGATAGGTATATTAACAATCCTATATGCCCTTGTGTTTTATAAAAGTAGAATTAGGATTTGTTGTCCTTATAGTATATGTTGATGACATAAATTTATTTGGGACTCTGAAAAACACAAAAGCAGCTACATATTTGAAGAATGAGTTTGAGATGAAAGACTTAGGAAAAACTAAATATTGTCTCGGTCTGAAAATCGAGCATAAGTCTAATGGAATATTCATACATCAGTCAACATATGTCGAAAAGGTATTGAAGCAATTTAACATGGACAAAGCACATCCATTGAGTACTCCAATGATTGTTAGATCCCTTGATGCTAAGAAAGATCATACCGTCCCAAAGAAAATGAACTACTTGGTCATGAAGTATCATATCTTAGTGCAATTGATGCTTTCAGTTATACTTAGCATAGTGTCTGAGGCCGGATGTTGCATTTCGATTAATTTGTTGGCAAGGTCATTTCTGCACGAACTCGAAGACACTGGAATGGCGTGAAACATATCTTACGTTACCTTCGCGGGGACTACAAATTTTGGTTTATTTTATTCAAAGGAATCAACTCTAAAAGGATATGAAGATTCTAGATACCTTTCTGATCCTCACAAACAAGGTATGTATTCATATGTGGTAATACTGCAATTTCTTGGCGATCAACTAAGCAGGCTTTAACTACCACTTCCACTAATCACTTTGAGATAATTGCACTCCATGAAGCAAGTCATGAATGTGTATGGTTAAGATCAATGGTACACCACATTCGGAATGCATGTGGGTTACCTTTGATTACAAACATTCCAACAACAATTTATGAAGACAATATTTATGTTAATATTGAACAAATCAAGAAAGGATACATCAAAGGCATAACTGAGCATATCACTAAAAGTTTTTTCTTAAACCACGAACTCCAGGAAGAATTATGTGAAATTGAAGTGAAGCAAATAAGATCGAGTGATAATATTTGCAAATTTGCATTACCAAAACTTTGCCATCATCGACATTCAAAGGAAATTGACATATGATATCGGGATCGTCGATTTTGTGATCGGTCAAGGCGTCTTTCGTCGGGAATTATTATCTTCAAGTCATATCTCATGCGTTGTACACTTTTTTCCTTTGTCCGGTATTTTTTATTTGGGTTTTTGCGGCAGGTTTTAACGAAGGCGATTCTTTTAGTCAGTAATCCCAGCATCACTCTAAGATTTACAAAATGTTGTACTCATTTTCCTTTGCTATATTTTTCCCTCAAGGTTTTTTTAGCAAGGTTTTAATGAGTCACATTATCTTAGTATGGTGGGCATCCAAGGGGGAGCATTGTAATAATGGTGGATGACCACTCATATTCTACCTAAGTATAACCCTCCTTGCCATTAAGGCTTATGACCCTTCCTATACCCTTTTGTCTCTTCATATTCAAGATTGTGAGCCTATAAAAGGGAGGACTTAGACCCTTTGAAGAAATAGATGAAAGACAAGAATTTCTTATCTAAACTCTTCTACCTTTTCATTACTTTCACAACATTGCTTTAGAATTTTTTAAAAGTGTTTTTAAAATTAATTTGTATTAAAGGTATTTTATAAGATACTAAAAATTATTTTTATTATCTTACTTAAAATTAAAATAAAGATAAAAATGTGATCAAGTGG
Organism: Tetrastigma voinierianum; assembly: GCA_016808115.1. Taxonomy (NCBI): domain Eukaryota; kingdom Viridiplantae; phylum Streptophyta; class Magnoliopsida; order Vitales; family Vitaceae; genus Tetrastigma; species Tetrastigma voinierianum. The sequence continues at coordinate 159,148 of JAEQBH010005099.1, forward strand.
ATAGTTAAGTCGTAGTTGGAAAATATTTTTAAAATTAAATGTTAAAATTATTTTTGGTAAAGATTTGTAGATATTGTTATTGATGTTTTATAAAACAATGTTAGTTGGAAACTTAAATTATTTTCAAATTTAATTTCTACGACTTCAAATATATTTTAAAATAAATATGATAGATAATATTTTACGTTAATTTATTCATTTTTTATAGTTATATTTTTTTTAAATATTTCTTAGATAATAAAAATTCAAAACAAAAAAAATTGATACTTGGGGTTGTGGAACTATTTTTTAAGAATGAAAAATAAATAGAAAATGATAATATATTATACTATTTCTTTATTTCATTTATCTTAAATTTAATGAAATTGAGATTTGGATGTATTTGCTTATTTCTTCTTATTTTTAGTTAGAACAACTATTGTATTTATTTTTATTTTTATTCTTTGCACCATGTTATAGGAGAGGAAAAAATTAAAGAAATAATATATAATGAACAAGGATTGGATCAATCTTCAATTTCCAAACCCAATGTTTTTGGAGGGTATTGAATCCTTCTTGAGTTTTGGAAGAAAAAATTTTTCAAGAAGACAAACTATTTTGTGTCCGTGCAAAAAATGTGGAAACTAACGCCTTCCATCAACTTATGATGAAGTTAAGTATGATTTAGTCAAATACGGTTTAACTCAACATACAAAGTTTGGGACTTACATGGTAAAAATATAATTAATGCAAGTTATGAGTACTCATAATTCAGTTAACAAAAGTAAGCAAGATTGCCATCTACATTAGGTAGGCAGTATACTTGAATTTTTGACATGAATTGGTAATTGATTATGCTCTATTCCAGGTTAATTAATTCTTTTTCTTTTTTTCCTTTTTTTGTCACAAAATGTTTATGTACCTGACTTTGTTGTAATTATTATATACCTTATAGGCAAAAGAGCAAAATTGTGCAAGTGATGCAGAAATGGGTAGAGCTTAAGTATATATCAAAGCTCATACCTAAAAGCATGATAATAGTCAATGTCCTGAAATTGTGGTAAGTAGTCAATGTATAAAAATCCATATATACATGTGCATCTTGGCTATATGTGTTGTTTGATTATTGCATAGGAAAAAATTCAAGAAATTGAAAGCTCAAATCCACAATCTAAACTTACAAGTGCGAATGATGCCCTTGCGTAGGTAGATATATAGTATTTGTTTATATACTAAGTTGTTTTGACTTTATATCTAAAATTATATTTATGTTTATAGGCTCATGAGAAGAATGGTAAAGGGCATGTTCTTGGATTGGGTAGTGGGGTTTGCATATATGTTTTAAAGAATGTTGACCATTTGTTGAAGAAAAACCAAAAGCTTGAGGAAGAGAACAAGCTTAATACATATGATATTGAAAAACTCAAGTCTTGAATTCTAATGTTCATGAGATATTAGTCTTCTCTATTTAGTCATTAATTTTATAATTTTACTACAATTCATGAGTTAATATTGTATGTTTTAATTATTCAAAAAATATCAAAGAGCGTGTCTCAAGAAACACCACAATCACAAATGCCTATAGAACATAATACTCCACACCAGGTATGATACAATTTTTTAGAATTTATAATATATAGAGAAGACATTTATTGCTTAATTTAAACCAATTTTTAGTTTTATATACTGATGAGTCCAAAAACTCATTAGATTTTTAATCCATTTTTCTGAGTTTATAATGAGAATAACGTTGGTGTGCGGAAGCGTAATTGAATAAAATTCAATTTGCGGAAAATACGTGAAAATCAAATTTTAGCAAAATCATAAGAAATCGACTGTGTGAGCGGAAGTCAAAGCGGAATTTAAATTTCATGGCAGGAAGCGTATTCAGAAGTTTGATCCACGACACCAAAATAAATTTGGCTTGAAGAAGAAAGCGAAGAGTGAACAAGCCCGAAGTGACCTGAAGAAGAGGAAGTTGAGACAAAATGAAGCAGTCGAGATTAAAGCGAGTCAAATGCGAGTTCATGTCGCGACATCATTGCGATGTCGCGACTATAAGAGATAAATGATGTCGTGATACCATGAGGTCGTGACAGGGTTTCATCTACAAAGCCACAGAAACTGACCTTACCGGGTAAAGAAATTAGCGACTAATTTTGAAAGAAAGGACTTGTCAGCGACCTTGGCGATAATGAAGAATAACACCAAGGTACATGACTCAATCAGGCGTAGGGAACAATGAAGAAGCGAGATGGGATGTCGGCGACACCACTTGGTCGCGGCCAAATTGAAAGCTTAGGAAGTAGACATGGAGGTCGACGCGATTAAGTTGCGACCAAAGATTTTCCAAAGAGGCTGAACATAGAGTGCGGCAGTTAGAAACGAGATAGAGACATCTATAACATAGTCCCGAAGATGTCGAAGTCCTTCGATTAATTACGACATCAGTTGAAGTATAAAGGTGAAGTCGCGGCGTCCTTTGGTAATTAGCGACGCCGATTCGCAGTGAAGAAGGTAGCGGCGTAGCCAGATAATCAGGTATCGATTCTGATGAAAGAAGGCGGCGTCCTTGATTAGTAGGCATTAAATTACAAAGAATGGAAATTGGCGGCGTCATTTTAGGTAATAGCGACATCATATCGAGAATGCGAAGATGCAAGTGCGACAATAAGCTTCCACGACATCAAAAGAGCTCATAAGCGCCAACATTGAAGTCCACGACGTATGATTAAAGTCCGCGACCTCAAAAGAGCTCACAACCGCGAAGGTGAAGTCGGCGTCATTCAGTAGGTCGTGACATAACGATTCTGCGAGAAAGAAGGTGGCGTCATTTGGCGGTCGTGACATCGGATCCGAGGTGTTAAAAACAAGTCACGACCCGGATAAGCTGCATCTGAGGGCGAGCGGAAAAGCGAGTAAGTGACGTATTATGATTGAAGTCGCGACCTCAAGGGTCACAATCTGCGGTGAAGTCGCTGACGTGAAAGGAAGTCGCGACATGAGCATTCGTAAAGCGAGCGGTGAAGTCGCGGCGTGAAGAAGTCGCGACATCGGGCTGACTCATGTGAGCGATTGAAGTCGCGGCGTAAAGAGGAGGTCGCGACATCAAGTCAAGGTAAGTGACACGAAGTAGATCGCGACATGAACAAACAAATGGGCCGGTTATTTTGAAATCCACAAATAGGTGCATGAGTTAAATTTGACGAACTCCCTATCATGCATGTTTTACTCTTGAAGCGGCTCTTGGCGGCTTTCGAGAAGAGAAGTCATTAGCGAAGGCTAGTGTAGTTTAATTTTCTTTTCTTTTTTTTGTTTCTTTGTTATTTTTATATTAGATTAGAGTAGATTGCTATTTCATTTGAATTGGATCTGGATGTTGGTTGTTGAGTTAGTGAATCTGAATGTTATTTTCTTAGTGCTGGTTCGTTTGAAGTCCAAACAAATTTTGGAATTCGAACTTCAGTTCGTTCTGATGAGTTCTTTTAGATCGAGAACCTTACCGTTAGTGTAATGAAGTAATTTAGAAACCAATAGTTGAATGCCTCTGTTATTTAGAATTTATGCTCACATAAATTGCCAGTCTTGAACTTCCGGTCATTGAATACGCCTTTGGTTTTGTTTATTGTTGTATCGAGTTCAAATGTGTGTCCTATGCATGTAATAGGATTGTTTCATGCTCGATTTCGGAGGCCGCCACGAGGTGACCACGGAGAAGGCATTCACAGTAATATCTCGGGGTATGCGAACTGTGTGGGGATCCCCAATAGAACTGTGAATTCTAATCGATAAATCTTCTTCTCACTTGAAACCGAGAATGAGTTGAATGGCAATTAAAATGAGCAAGAGAGTGCTGATTGAGCAGTAAGTTCAATCCGTGTTAGCAAGGATCTAATCAAGGAAAGAATGAAGCTTGTTGATTTTGAGGATAGAAACGAGTATAGTGTAAACCCATGCTTAGCCTATGTCTTAGGAGCTAGGTTTACGAGTCGTGTTAAGGTATGAAGTATTGAAAGAAAATACCGAAGAACAGACACTTCCAGATTAAAGTATGATTATCTAATCCTGCATTCTAAGAAAAACGGGAAGATTGATGATGAAATGTCATTACGGAGATCCACTTGGCATTGCTTCTTCCTTGGATAGATTCATCTGAGGTTCGCGAAGTAAGCTACGAAGTGTGCAACGGGAATTGATGTTCTAACGGTTATTTTCCAATGATCCCTTTAAAAACTAACTAACCAGTCTATTTCTTTTATTTTTTTATTTTGGTTTAAGCATTTATTCATTTTTGTTCTTAGTTTAAATTCTTTGTTACTCATTATTTTAAAAAGGTTGTTAAGGATATATCGGTGCAAATCATAGTCCCAAATAGTATAGAACTTGAGTAGTCGAGAGGTAGTTGATTGAGATTACTTGAGATCTACGTAGGATGGAGTATCGGACTTAAATCCATTTTATTACTTGTTAGAGCGTATACTTGAATCATGCGATTAAAATTAGAAAATTTATCTCCTCTTAAGAAGCGTTTATTAATACAATATAATTGCAAAGAAATATAACAAACAAGTTTCCTTGGCATTATTAGCTGAGGATTAGATAATAGTCCTTTAGTAATAGTGTCATAAATTTGTATGTCTTTTAGTCCGATCCAACAAGTTTTATTTGTAGTTGCAGGATCGAAAAATTAATTAGATCAATATTCTGACCCAGAAGAAGGAAATACTAATTTGGACATTTTAAGAAAAGAACAAAAATAGCTTTTCAGCGTTGACTACATTAGTCACTAATTTTTTAACAAGCCATGTTGAAAATATTTGTTAGGTTTGATAATCCTATTAATATGGTATGCTTTTATTTCGAAGAACCTTTAATGCATAGACGAGGATCTGACTGATTCAGTGGACCTTGGTGGAGAAGCAGCTCGGAACTAAGAAAGACAAAGGCGACGGCTATAGCGGAAGATGCATGACCAGCGAAACGGACGGCAATTTGAAGACCCAAATGCGATAATGGAGGATTTATGGAGGCTATTATTCAAGAGAAGAGTATTATAAATGGAACCATTTCTGAGTGGATGCAAGCAATTTTGAATAAAGCCTGACCTTAATTTGGATTTGGTAACATCAGTTCTTGGTCGTCCAGAAGACCCAAATGAGCTTTTGAGAAGATTTCGGGATGGCTAATCTGAGTGAAGAATTTGAAACGATTGTGGGTGAAGGTAATCAAAACTACATCTCTTCATTTTCTTTGAGACATAGGCCACACATTTGTATGAATGGTTACCATATGGTTATGTTGATACTTGGGAAGAGTTGGTAGACACTTAGGCGATTCTCCCCCATCTCACCGCCGAGAGACGAAGAGAGATAATTATATTCCAACAAGAAGATGAGAGCGTATGTTGTAGGGGAAAGATTCAAAAGATTCTTTGAAAGAGGTGCTTGATGCATGGAGATAGACTTGAAGACCAGATGGATATAGTGTATACGCTCACGAATGATACATCCAGGGTATTATCGATGCTTCATGCTATGGAGCATTAATGAAAAGTCTTTGAAGAGAAATGAGATTTGATAGAGGACCTGGCAAAATGCAATATGAAAGCTCCATGCGAGTTTTCCAAGGGGTAATGCGGAGGAAAATGGGTCGTGGAGGTGACGGAATGAAATAGCCATGTGGGGTAAGTTGGAGTGCTATAATGACAGGATGGACGGAACAAGGAAGATGCTGCTGCTCATGAAATGAGAGCGGTGAAGAGAATTGATGAGAAGAAGTGCTGATGTGCCAGAAGAAGATTCTTATGGTCTTGAAGGAGGTTAGAATGCATTGAGCGAACGAGGAGTTATCATTTCAAGCCCAAATCCTAACCTGCCCGCCTACTTCTGATCCGACGAGAAACCGAGAATTTCTCATATGGTGGAGGGGCATTACATGGCCAAAGCGGGGGCGACATCCTCAACAGGGATGTCGACCTGAGGTTCCAGCGGCGGCGGCAAGGAGGTGAGGCATAAATGAATGCAGGTCGAGAGGAACCCTGGCCATTTGAGGAACAAAATCTTGCGAGTTCATGGGGATAACAAGAAGTATGCAATTCCATGTGATCGGCCATCGACTTGGGGAAACTTTCAAGTCGATACGGATGTTTTGAGAGAAGAATGCTAGTACTTCTTGAAAAATCTAGAACACAAGTAGAGACAATTGGCGCCATTCACCCAATCAAACGAGGAACATTCCCCAGTGACACAGAGAAGAACCTAAAGCCCATGGCAATTCGGTGAAGTGGGAAGGATTTGGCGACAACGAAGGCGGATAGAAAGCGAAGGCTGAGGCGGAAAGAAGGGCGAAAGAGAAGGAAGAACGGCTGATTGGGCGATGAAGGAAGAAATGACGAGAAAAAGAGAAGAGTACCCCGACTTATGCTCTGCGGTACCATTCCCACGAGACTTGAAGTCAAAAGAAGAGCAGTTTACAAATTCTTGGATCTTTCAAGAAAATGAAATAAATATCCCATTTGCGAAGTGTCGGTCAAATGCCTCTTTATACAAAATTTACGAATGAGGTCTTTGACGAAAGAAAGATAGGCGGAGGGTATAGTTAACGAGATACTTCATGCGATTGCCATTATCCAGTGTGGCTCTCCAGCCAAGATAGAAAGACCACAGCGAGTTTTATATTACGTTCTATGCGAAAAATGTGAGTTCGAAAGCTTTTATGTAACTCTGGGCGAGTATAAATTTGATCCTCTGTCGGTGGTGCGGGCTTGGATTTGGGGAACAACTGGCTGACGGTACTTTACGAGATGGTACGATAGATCAATGGCACAGCAGAGGGCGTGCGGAAGATCTTTTCGTCAAGTGAAATTCATTTTTTCCCGATTATGTTTGTTATCATGCGAGATGGAAGATCCTCGAGAGTTCCTTTTGTTGTTGGGAAGACCTTTCTTGCGAGGCTGCTTGTGATCGACGTCTGAGAAGGTGACCCGACCTCGAGTTGGGGAATGAAGCGATTGCATTTAATATTAATAGATGGAACATCCTAATGTAGGGGAAAACAGGTTGCCGTATGATTTGTAGAAGCAATAGCCTTCTGATGATGAGTGGTCGATTGTATCATTCGAAAACTCTATCAATGAAATTGAGATGAATTTTGATTTTCTTGAGTTTTGATTGTGAAGTTCTGCCTTCAATTGTTTTAATAATGGCCAGTCTAAGTATAAATGAAAGCAGTCAAGATGAAATTGGCGGCCAGAAACAACAAACTCATAAGGCGAGAGGAAACTAGTGCGAAGGGTTAACATTGGAAGGGTTGCCCGATCGTAGGCGCTGAGTTTTAGAGCGGAAAAGGAAAACCGGTTATCATATCGAGCTGCGTTGAGGCGAATGCGAAGAACAAAAGTTCTTAGTAATTTTGAGAAAAATACAAGGAAGCGATTGCTTGGTCGATTGAAGATACGAGGTATCGACCCTGTTTGTATGCCTGAAAATATTCTTTGGAAGATAATGCAAAAACTTACGTTGACATCAAAATTGAACCAGTCTCATGAAGAAGTTGTCGAGAAAAGAAGTTAAAAATGGTTAAATGCGAGGTTTTTATATATGCTATATCAAACGAGTTCTTGGGTAAGCCAGTACATGGTTCCCGAAAGGTGGATTCATGTCGAGAAATGAAAGAATGAACTTATTCCTACAAGAGCTGAGGATTAAGGGGTTTGTATCGACTACGAAAATTGAATCACACCCAGCTTGAAGGATCATTTTCCCCTTTCATCGATCAAATCTTTGGATGAGTTGGCGGGACACCTCATTTTGTTTTCTTGATGGATACTCTGGATATAATAGTACTTCATTACTTTGAAGATGGAAAACCACTTTTACATGCCCATTTGGTACTTTTTGCTTTTAGAAGAATGCCATTTTGGTGTGTAATGCTCTGGTACCTTCGAATGCATGATGTCTATATTTTGATCTAGCGAGAAGAAGTTATGGAAGTCTTCATGAGTTGATTTTACAATGTATGGATCCGCTTTTGAACAATGCACATAACGCGAGGACGGTACTTCCAAGTGATGAAAATCTAGCTACGAATTGGGAAAAATGCCATTTTAGCATGGTTCTGAAGGAGTTGTCTTGGGGCACATGGTTTACGACCCGGGCTTGAAGTAGACAAAGCAAAGGTTTCAATTATAAGAGACTTAATGCCACCCTAGGTCGAGGGAATCGTGAAGTTTCTTAGGGCGTCTTTGGATTTATAGAAGATTTATCGAGATTTCGAGAAATTGCTAGACCACTATGCGATTCTTTGGAGTAAGATAGTAAGTTTTATTTTGATGAATCACCTTGACATTTGAAGAAATCAAAATCCAGGACTAATTAAGAGCTCCCATCATGGAAAAACCAGTTAGACAAATTTGAGATCATGTGTGATGCGGTGGGTTTTGCGTGGGAGGCTGTATTGGGACCAAGATGAAAAGAAAAAGTGTTCAAGGCCATCTACTATGCTAAATGAAACCTTTAATAAAAGCACAAGAAAATTACTCTACTGCGAAGGAGATGCGGCAATAGTGTTTGCATCGCGAAAAATCAGGCCATATATTTTGGGGTCCACATTGTTGTTATACACCACATGATCATGCAGCAATTAAATATTTAATGACAAAGAAGGAAGCAAAGCCAAGACTGATTAGGTGGGTATTATTGTTGCAGGAATTTGATTTAGAAATTAAAGACAAGAAGGGTAGTGACAATGTGATAGCTAATCACTTGTCAA
>JAEQBH010005100.1:0-202910 GCA_016808115.1 Tetrastigma voinierianum
CTGTCTGGCCAAACCTTGTGATCCTCCATCTCGACCCTGTTTGTATTTTTCAATAAAATTACATCATCAAAGTTTTTTCTTAATTTTATTTAAAAATAAAAATTATATTGCCATGATCCATGTTTCTACTAATGGGCCGGGCTGGCCTATGACATATTCATTAGTCCAGCCCATATAATGTTTACATGGTTTAGTGGGTGGTTGAGCATATGGCCATGCAAATTTATTTTCTGAAAATTACAAAGCATGGATTTTAAGAAATAATATTCACTCAAAAATAATAATAATAATAATAATATTATAAAAAAAGATTGAACAAACCTGTGGTGCTATCTCAAGGGCGGTTTCGTGCTGATCCATGATAATCCTGGTAGCTGTAAAATATTAGATTTTGATTACCAATAATATCATATTTATAAAAATCATAATAATAAAACTAACTTGAATAATCAAGCAACCAAATAACTATTAACAATAAAATGGGAAAAACACAGGAGAACTTACAGGAGCTGATGAAGAAGATGATGATGCTATATGTGGGAGAAGTTTGAGGAGAAGTTGAGAAGGATGGTGTGAGATAGAGCTTAATATATAGGAAAAATGAAACAAGAAATTGTTGTTTTCAAAAAACAAAAAAATAAAAAAAAACACTGTCTCATACGTTATGGGGAATTCAACAAAACATTAGTGTATGGAAAAATGTGTGCCACAAACAAAAAGTCATTCTTCAAATGAGAACAATTTGAGTGGAAATCTAATTCCTTGTAGGGTCATTTTCAAGGAAGAAAAGAAAACATTTTCAAAGCCATGGAATGACAAAAAAATAAGAAAGTTGCAGGAAAGATGGGAAGAAAAAAATGAGATTGGTTAGAGGAGAGAGTTTGAATGAATCACTGTGTGCCATGAATTGGGTCATGGATAGAATGATCAGAAAACTCTCAGTGGGATTTCAATTCCTGGTGAAAATGAAATTAAATTAAATCATTTTTCTTATTCTTTCTCTCTTTCCTAGGATTTTTGTTCTATTGATAATCTCTTCTCATTTTCACTCTTGCTTTATATCTTTGTTTTCAAAATATTTCTAATAATTGAAACAACTTTTTCTATTAATTGCATCACTAACCATTTGAACAGTGTGTGTCAGCTTGTAACAAAATGGTGATGTAAATAGAAATAAAAAAGGAAAATTTTCAAAAATCCAAAATGTGTTATTTAATCGAAAATTGATGTATTTTCAATTTCTTTCATGTTAATTTAGGCAATAAGAGAATTTTTTTTTTTTTTTAAAAAGGAAAATACATCAAACATACAAAGCATCCAAAAAATACTAAATTCATATAACAATAACACACATAAGTAGGAACCAAAAATGCCTAAATCTTACATTTCCCTCACATTTTCCTAGTATACATTTTCTTTGGAACATTTTTCATTGTTTTCCATTTAAAAAATACAAGTTAAATAAATTTGACTAAATCCATTTAAAAATAATTTTAAAATCATTCTTTCCTTCCCATTTCCTCTTAGAAAATTCTAGAAGCCAAACATACTATAATGAACAATAGTGCATCCATGAAAAAAAAATACAATTTCAAAAGGAGAAATCTATGTTTGAGTATATGGTTAAGTGTTCATATCAATCAGTTCAAAAGATAACTAATATAATTAGGTAAGCACATGCTTCTAAATGACACTTATCAAACCTTAGGGTTTTGCTTTCGTATGAAAATATAATATATCTATTTCTGTTCAATTGAAATAAGATCTAAACCTAATCATTGTATTATACAGCAAAAGCAAGTAAATTCCTTACGGCTTTTGTTTCTAGAGTGAGAAAATTTTAGCTTAACTTTTTCTTTTTTCTTCTTTAGCCATGTTCTAAAGTTATCTTTTAAAGGATATAAATACATTCAGAGTATTTTTTTTAAATAAAATTAATTAAACAAAGAAAAAAGTCAACTTCACTCAATATAACCACTTATAAAAATTGCTTATTTTAGAAAATACTCAAAAACTATGGCTTTATTTGAAACCCAGAAAGGTAATATCAAAAAGAAAAAAAATATAAAAAAAAAATGAATTTTTCATATTTGGTTTCATCATGAAAAACATAAAAGAAAACCGAATATAATGTATTTTTAAATTTATTGCTTATATAACATAGATAAACAAATAAAATGAGTTTCAATAAATATATAAAAAAAGTTTATTAAGTTTAAACCCACTTTGCTTTCCTGGAATTTTTCTTTCATTTTAGTCAGCATTTTCTTTTTCAATATTTCCAGATTCCAACTAGATCCTGTATGTACTAAAAAATCAAATTTCACTTACCTTTTGACAAATTTTGAGGTTACACGAAAACAAAAGGTGATTTATTATCCTCCGACGGATTCCGGTGACGAGGAAGATTGCGTATCAGCAGGAGACACCAGCAAATCCAGCCGGAAAATTGTTTGGCCGACGAGAAAACTACCCAAGAAACTGAGAAAACTTATTGTCATTTATGGTGGCTGGCTTCACTCGCCCACAACACACAATGACGAAAGAGTTCTCACCTCAAACCTCACAAAAAATCATAATCCACCTTCAATGCAATTGGTGCAAAAGCTAATTAAGAATCTCTAAATAGATTCATATTAGCCTCCAATGGGGATTGAATAAAAAATAATCAATAAATTCTGTTAGTAACTGATCCCACGTAAAACTCACATTACAACAAAGTTACGGTTATGTTTTTATTTTATTTTATTAGGTTTTAAAATATAATAATCCGATTAGTTTTCATCTGCTAAGTATGCGAGAGAGTATTTGACCAAGTAATACTGAGTACTTACAAACTTGGGTTCTCCTTTTCGTCACCTTTTATCTTTTATCATTTAAGTTATATATCAAGAGTTGACCATTTAATATAAATTATATTTAAGGTGGAGTTTTCTTAGTCTTGAAACTCCTAAAGTAAACTAATATATATTTTTTAAACATTTTAAAATTAGTTCTAACATTTTGATCGAAATGTCAATTATCATTTCTATTTGGGTGACTAATGTTGAACAATGAAATTAATAAGTTAGGACGATGTTGCCTTTTAACAAAAAAAATTAGTAAACACGATGTAGCCTTTTAACAATAAATTTAGTAAGTTATGGAAATTGATGTAACCTTATAACAATCAAATTTCATGTCGTTTTCATCCTTTTAACCAATTTATTAATTAACGATGAATTTTGTAATGTTGCATAATTAGGAGAACTATCAAGTTAAAAAATAATTTATTGTTTATATGTTTTTTAAATTTATATAAATTTGAGAATCCAATGAAACTTAGTTGATAGTTAAAGGAGTCGAGTGGGTGAGGCGTAAGAAGAAACCAAAATTCGATGCTCCAAAAAGAACAAATTATTACAACTTTATAATGCAATGAATAAATGTAAAAAAAAATTATATAAATATGAGGAAATGCTTAAACCAAATTTTTTTTTCATGCATATACCTACACACGATTGACCAAGATTTGTTAATAACTGATTCTGCATAAAGTATATTTTTAAACCAAAAATGAAAAGTGGGTTCAGCGTGGAATGAATTTTCTTTTCTTTTCTTCTTTGTTAAATGATGATCAAATCATTTCAATTTGAATGACTAATAACGAATACTAAAATTAAATAAGTTTGTGATTAAAAAATAAATAAATAAGATTTTTAAGATAAAATTAATTTAATTGATTCAAACTATTAATATACATGATGAAATAATATACATGTTTTAATTAAATTCTAAGTATTTGATGTTCTGATTATGACAAAAATAATATGACTCAAACTTAGTGCAAAATCGTTTAATCTAGATGTGTTGTCTGTGATGATGAAAGCCGAAGCGTCGTATTGAGACGGCACAATACTTTATCGTGAGAATAATGCTTGATCGTATATCGTAAAGCGACCATGAGTACATAGAGGCAACCTTCATTAAAACATAAAAAACGAATAAAATCCCCCAAATCATATAGAATAAATGGCTTTATTAGAAATAAAACAATGAATAAAAACTTAAATATTATAATTAATTTTATTCATCATAAATTATATATTTAATAAAGTACTTAATGGTCTATGTGATATCATAATAAAAATAATATTAGTATATCTTTAATTATTTAAAAAAATAATTTGTTAGAGGTATATAAGATTAGAGTTTTTACTCGCACTTTAGTGTAGATAAATATTATTTTAGTATCAGATAGAAAATATAGGAGGAACCGAGGAAATCAAACAAGATGAACAAAGTCGGGGGTTATTATAGGAAAAAAAAATTCTTTTGACCTATGTAGTATGCAATTTTACGTTATTTTACCATGAGATTAAGTCATTTAAGTATTTATTTAACGTATTTGCATGATTTTAAGTGAAATTTTATACTTCTTAGCTTTTTTCTTGCCATCTCTATCAATCACTCAAAACTATTGTAAAAACAACAAGTAGCTATTAGCATCGGTATCGGCGTTATATATGTGCATTGTTTACATATACCAACATCACGTCTATATGATAAATTTAGCTTCAATCAATTACTTTATTCATGATCATTTATGTCATTCTGAAACATTATGAATTAGTCATCATTTGAGCGAAGCAGGACTAACAGATAAAGGTAAATAAGTTTGGAAATTGATGTAACAAGCTAACTAACAAATTGACACTAAGATGCTAAGTTAGGGCAATTGATGTAGCCTTTAACAATCAAATTGTCAATACCATTTAACAAATTTATAACTTTAATGTTATTGACTAATAACGAATTTTTTTTTTTTTTTAAATCATTTGACCTTCATTATTTGCCTTTAACCTAAAATTTAAAAATAGTTTGTTTGGTTTCTGTTTTCAAAAATTGTTTTTCATTTTAAAAAATAAAGAGAACAAAGGAAACAATGAAAACACGTTTGATTCATAATATTTTTGTATAAAAGTCGAGAACATAGAAAACACTAATGTAAGAGAATATGAATAATTTTTAAAAAATATCAAAATGATGTTCTTTGTATTTTCAAAAACTATTTTAAAAAATAGGAACCAAACGTACCCATAATTTCAAGCTTTAAGGAAAAAAATGGTACAAAGCCTAAAGAATTATGTGAATCTCATATGAGGAATTCCTTTGACTAAAATACCGGTATAGGGTTGCCTAATATATATATATATATATGGGTGTGTGTTTAAAAGAAAAAAAATTGAAGTAAAAAAAAAGAGAAAAATATTATAAAGATATTAAAAATGAATTATTTTAAATTAAATTTATATGAAGGCTTTAGATTTATGAATTTTACATTTACCCACTTGGATCAAGCATTTTACAACCCGTAAGGCCTTTTTATATTCCATTGTATGCAAGAAAATTCTTTTTTTTTAACGAGAAGAAAGTTATTCCTATTGTATATTTAGAACTCTTGTATACTTAAAGGCTTCATTTCATTTAAAAACAAAATTGAAGTCTGGATTCATCACCATAGCGACTTATGGAAATGACAAATTTACCCCTATTATATATTTACCACTTCTGAATTTTTTTAATAATTAAGCATTTAAATTCTGATAGTGAATTATTCAAATCCCCAGGATCCCTCGTTTTAACATGTCTTTATATTTAAATATTAAACACTCTACCCTATAATCTTGTAATTTAAATTTTAATTTTAGAGATAATTATAATTTTTCAACACGGGATGATATTGAGGTTGATACCTTTTTAACTAGTGGACAGTTTGAGTTAAGAAAAAAAAAAAAAAAAAAGGAGGAATTAATCATAAAGGGTTATAAAGAAGAAGAGGATTTCAAAGTGATATGGACAGGTCCATATTAGAGTCTACAGTACTGACTTATTAAATCAAAGAGAAAAGGGGAGGAAAAATTCCTATTTCTGCAGGACTTATCAACCAGATAAGCTGTCTTCCATAACCTAACTTCTCTCTCTCTTTCTCTCTCACTTTCTACGTGTTTGAGCAGAGAGCTGTTTGTAGTAGAACTGTCTAGTGTCTTCCACTTTCTTCCTCTTTATTATTCTTTAACTACACCTAATTTGTGATGTGGTATATTTGCTCATCTGTCTTCTTCACTCCAATTACCCAAAAAGGAGTGCCCTTACGTATAGTTGTTTTGGCTCTAGGAAATAGTTCCAAGCTTTTGGTTAAATAACCTCAAATGTTCTAATATTTGTAAACTTAAGGGTTGTTTGGTTTTATTTTGAAAACTGTTTTATTTAAAAATAAAAAAACATATTTGATTCTTTTTTTTTGTGCTAAAAAATATAAAAAGCAGTGAAAATGAGAATTCAGATGACAAAAAAGAGATTAAAACATACATATTTGGAATTGGGTTATGGCTTGGGTGGGTGATTCGTAAGACTGTCCGGCCCGGCTCATTATGTGAAGGATTAAAACAGAAGCAACGTTTTAGAAAAATTGTCAAAGAAACTCATCGGAAGAGTCAGAGAAATGGTTCTCTCCCCTCTCTCTTCTCCACTTCCTCTTCTGCAGAAAAGCACATAAAGACATTCTATCAAGAATTATAGAAGTATTTAGTACTCCTTAGTTTGCATTCTTTGTGGCTATGGGTCAAGGCATTTTGTGTTGTGATGACTTTGACAATAAGGTTTTTCCAGTGAAACAACGAAGCATGGTCGAGTATGGACATTGCAACTCGAAGAAAAGTTCTACATTTTTCTTGAATGTAAATTTTTTCAACTTTGAACATGATATCAACTTGGAGTTTAGGTGACTCATACTTTTAAAAAATTAAAAGAAGACTATAGGCTATAAATTTTATCCTAATTACATTATGAATGTGATCGCAGCGCTTAGCATGTCTAATAAAGAGTATATAGGCCTAGCATTATGGAATATGATAAACACATCGTATTATATGTTGGAATAAATTTAATCTGTGAATTCGTGTCGTACGCATGCGAACCATGTTAGGGGTCCATTTTGATTAAATCACAAAATTATTTCTATCATGAGCTAAGAAAAGTGAGGAAGGGGATGAAAATGATGATGGGGGGTGAGTTTGTGGGGGTAATAGTCCTGGGCACACATGTCATTAAATTGATGACTATGGTGATTGTTATGGCGTGATTGTGTGAAATAGTGATTATAATGATGGAATGCCATCATGCCAACCATGATATTGATGTGTCATGAACTTTTTTTTTAACATCATATGAAACAGAGTGCTTCTAATAAAATGTTCTTTTTCTTTCGTATCAACATCAAACCATAAGTTCTTCTATTTTCTAGGGTTTTCTAGAGATAACTTTTATAATATATATATATATATAAATAATTATTTGCTCATCATACAAGCAACTGAGCTAGGGATAAAGAAGGAGTCCCTAATTCAGAGTTCCAGTAAAATTAATTTACAATATTATAATTAAAGTATTTAGGTATAAAAAAAACATTTTAAATGAAAAAACCTTAAATAAATGATTTGATTTTTTTCAATTAAATAAATGTAAATTAGTCGAAAGTAATGCCATTTATAATTAAATTTACTATAACTTAAAGTGTTCTATGAAAAATTTAAATTTCAAAATTGAAACCAAATTAAAATTATTAAATAGATATCAAATAAAAAAGTAAAAAAAAATTAGGATAATGGTTGCATGAGAAGAAAAAAATTAAAATAACTTAAATTAAATCAAATTATGAATTTCTATTTATCTTGTTAATTTCATTTGGAAATATTCATGTATTATTTGTATATTTTTTGAAGAAAAAAATAATTTATTGATTCGAGCTAGTAAGGTATATCGATTGAAGCTTGTCGAATCAAATTTATTAAAAAATGTAAAAGAATGAAATAGTATTAATACGATGAATCGAATCAAAATCTATATATTTGCTAACTTTTTTGTAGGACAAAATTTATATTTCATCTTTCATCTTTTAAATAGATTTCTTAATAATCATAATGTCAAGTCAAGTTGCATGCATGACGATTAATTACATAAGCCATTTTAAGTTAATAAAGTTAATAATCGGATAAATGAGGCCTTTTAAGTTTTTTTTTTTTAAGACTTGAATTTAGAATATCTTCCCGTTTTATGCTTTACCTTTTTAGAACGTTAAGAGTTTTATCGGATGAGGTAAGACATGAAGCACTAAGCTATTAAGTTAATAATATGATAAATCCTTCCAAGTGGAAAAGTGCTCCACGACCAATGGGTATGGGGAGGAGGAACTTTCCGCAAAATAATAAAATTAAATAAATTTAAAAAAATATAGTTTGAAAAATAAATGTAGTTTTTTTCGCATCATCAAGCCACGTTATATATTGAAGAGCTTCCAAAATTTTCAAAATTGTAAGTGTCTTTTTTAAAAGACATTTTCAATGTAAATAAAATTTTTCAAAAATATTAAAATGTCTTTTCAAAATATACTTTTAATGAAATAATGTAAGTATCTCTTCCAAAAACATTTTTAGTGTAAATTAAAAAAAATTTTAAATTATAAATATACATTGAAAAACCTTTTAATAAAATAGTGTAAAAGTGTTTTTTAAGAGCATTTGATGTAAATTTAAAATTTAAAATTATGAAGTGTCTCTTCCAAAATATATATATTTTGATTGTAAATTAAAAATTTTCAGAAGTATGAAGATGTCTCTTTAAAGGCACTTTTAGATAAATAAACGTAAATATGTCTCTTTAAAGATATTTTAGTATAAATTTAAAAATTTTCCAGAATTATAAAGTATATATTTAAGACATTTTCAATGAAATAGAGAAAATATGTTTCTTTAAAAAAGATACTTTTAATATAAATCAAAATTTTAAAAGTATTTTTAAAAGACATTTAAATATGTTTCTTCCAACTATATTTTCAGATGAAAACTACATTATATTTATAAATATAAAATATTTTTAAAACTATTGTATTTGAAGGATTTTTATTTTTTAAAACTAGATATATAAGGGGAGGGGAGCAAGGCAAGATTATGGAAGTGACATTTGAGTGTGTTGGGAATTTCTGGAGCTACACCTCAGATGAGGGCGTGCATGGGGATGAGGTGGACTAGAAAACAGTAAGCATGATGATCGGAATCTATGGGAAATATAGGGACAGTGTACTTAC
Source organism: Tetrastigma voinierianum (assembly GCA_016808115.1). Taxonomy (NCBI): domain Eukaryota; kingdom Viridiplantae; phylum Streptophyta; class Magnoliopsida; order Vitales; family Vitaceae; genus Tetrastigma; species Tetrastigma voinierianum. The sequence continues at coordinate 9,125 of JAEQBH010005100.1, forward strand.
ACATCATCATCAGTCATCTTCTTCACATAAAGTATAAAGATAAAGGTGAAGGTGGGCTACACTGTACTGTATCATCGCCTCATTCATTTCATTGCTTCCTGGAAGAAAACACCACCTGTATTCCTCCATTACTCTTTACAACACTCACCAGCCCACTTCTCCAATTTGCAATTTTCCAATTTAATATTCCTATCCATTCCCATTTCATCTTCCTTTATCTTTTCCATATTATATAAATATAATCATGAGTATTCAGATCAATTTATGCATATGTCGATTAATCCTATAATCAAGTAAATCTTTGATAACCTTGAACAAACTGGAATTGGTGACCATTATAAAATAAACCTAAGATCTTTTCAATATTATATATAGACATAAACCATAAAATCCTAAGATTATTTCACTTCGCTAATGAGACTTATATCACGGACTTATTGTGTGTATACAACCATAATACGATGTAGTTGAAGAGTTTAATGAAGATCGAAGCATGTAGATGGGTTTGAGTGGAATGATGTGAGAGTCTTTCAGCGCATGCAAGTGGATCATGGATGATCTTCTTGAGAAGTTCGAGACGTGCTTGTTGGGTGGTTTGAGGAGCTTGTCACTAGTCTGGGACTTGACTATAAAGAAAGGTGTTAACCTACTCTGCACAAACTGGTCGGGAGCTGAAGCTGCTCTCCTGATGAACCCTAAGCAAGGCAAAACCAGTTAACATATAGGCATGAAGTGTGGCGTGGCAAGTTTGGTCTCATCAAAGTGTCTATGAGAGATCGTTGCGGAGTAGTCTTGCATTTGTGTGAGCGAGTAGACGTGACAAATTGAGTCAAAGCGAGATAGAAGCTGTAAACAATATGGTGTCGTCTTATGTCTATCTTGGCAACAGAAAGTCTATCTCTCCTGAAGATGCATAGTAACTAATGAAGTCGTGGTGGTTGAAGCTGCAATGATGAGAACCCATGTATGGATAAGCATTCCTCCATAGCATTAGCAGGGTGTCGGTTTGTTGTCTAATGGCCTCGAAAAGGGTGGTCACACCTTTATGGGTGAAAGTTAGTGAGGAGTCTTTGCTGGTGGAAGTTAGTGGGGCTCCTTCCATGATTGGTGATGCTGAGTTCGGGTGATGGATGTCCTTTTTGGCCTAGGGGTATTAGCACGAACCTTAGTGGATAAATGGCTCGTGGGGAGTACCAATCTTCGAAGGGACAAATCAGTGAAAGGTGCCTTGTACGAGGGCATGCAAGATATTCGATGGAGGAGAATGTCATAGACTTATTGTGTATGTATGCATCCGTGATCATAGTTGAAGAGCTTAATGAAGATCAAGCATATTGACGGGTTTGAGCGGAATGGGGTGAGAATGCTTTAGCATGCCAACTCGGTTAAGTTTGGGGAGTTTGTCACTAATCTAGGACTTGACTATGAGGAAGGGTGTTGGTCTACCCACCTGAGGCGGTCGAGAGTTAGGCACGCTCTCCCTGTGAGGCCCGAGACGAGTGAGAGCCGGTCGGCGTAAAGGCGTAAAGTGTGGCGTGATAGATTGAGTCTCATGAAAGTATCTATGTAAGATCATCGCACGCGCAAAGCCACTGCGTGAACAAATAGGCCCGTGACACTTGATTAAGTTGTTAAGGGTTAGCCGTGGGCATAGGGAGAGGAGGGGACCAGGTTCAATTCTCGAACAAAATTACGTACTTATCAAAAAAAATGATTGCGCTAGTTAAATGATTACTATATATACTATTATTATTACCATTATTATTAGATTGCATATTACTAATTAAATTCTTCTAAATAAAAGATTAACAGTTTTAATATTTGTTTTGGTTATATTAATTTTTTATTATAAATGCTAATGGATAGAAACTCATTTTATTTAATTTTCTGTCTCAATATTTATGAAACAGAACATAATCTTACTTTTCTGGGAAGAAATTACAAGAAAAATAAATAGAAGAAAAAATATCAAAGAAAAAAGTATTAAAGTTAATTATTTATCTTTAAATGCATTTTATTTATTTTTATAGCATATAAATATTAAATAATTAGATGACCAAAATTAAATAAAAGTTTATCCTTTTTATTAAAGCAATCCAAAAATCAAATGCAACTTACATTCGGGTTTAAATCATAAGATATTCTATTATTTGTTTAATATTATTTTTAGACAGTTCCTATCTTGAGTATTTTATTTGTTCTACTCTTGTAAGAGTTCTTGCCTTAGCTTTTTAAAATTATTTTATATTTAAAATATAAAATTCAAATTACATTCAAGTTTCCAACCACTTAACCAATTTTATCTACTTTTCTATTTTCATAAAATAATAGTTATGTGGCTAGTCTTTATGAAAGCTAGGCTGGGCCGAGGGCAAGGCCTGTTCAGGTGGACAACAGGCGGACTGGAGCTAACTTGGTCCATTTACATACCAAATTGAAGGTTGCATAGTCACTAAGGCCTACTCATTAGTTGAGCTGTCAATCCCAGGGTGGTTGATCGGGCCAGGTCAGACCTCACATGGCGAGGTAAAATCAGGCAAGTCGAAGCCTAATTTACATTGGGTATCATTTTGTTAGCCAATTGCATAATTCAGGTTGGTCGAAATTGCAGCATGTAGTTAAATTTCGAATTGTGCTTTCTAGCCTGAGTGAGTATCCAATCGGAGCGACACGATTGGGCGGACCACGCAAACTAGGGCAAATTTTGTGGCCTTGACGAGGCTAATTTAGGCACTTGTTTGATAAAATGAAAAAATTAAGTACTGAAAAATAAGTGTTGAAAAATTAAGTGCTGAATTTCATAAGCGTGAGATAAATACTTTGTATTGTTTGATAAATTCTTATGATTGAATCTTGAGAAGATAAATATATATTATTTGATAATTTGTAAATCTTTAAATACTGATAATTCTTATTTTACATATTTATATTATCATTAAATTCGTATTATAAAAATAAATGGGTTTAATAATATTTTATTTTATTAAGAATTATTAGTGTGTAAATGACATGTTTAAAATATGTAAAAAATATTTATTCTAATAATATTATCCAAAAAAAAACATAAATATGTTTAAAAAATAACCAATAGAATCTAAACTTTTTAAAATTATCCAAACTAACAAAGAGATATTTGCAAAATATTATATTATTTATAAGGGTTTTGGTCAATTTATTTTCAACTAAATTTTTGTTGGCCCATTCTACGTTACGTTAAGTAGATCTTTCTCTTTTATAATTTTGATAGTTTTAAATTTAAAATTTTTCGATTAGAACTACAAAATTTTGTTATCGACGTATTGAAAAATTAAAAAGCGATTGAAAATTTTTAAATTGATGGTTTGAACATTTTTCGATAGGCTTATCAAACGAGGGCCTTACATTAGGCTACCATTTTGTTATTTTGGCCATCCTAGTCAGGGTTGCTTGTTGCTTGTTAGTGCATCTTTCGGAATTGTCATTTCTACTCGTTAGCTATCACAAGCTTAATTTAATATATTAGATAATTTTCAACCTAAACAAATTTCTTTTTATTTTCAAAAAAAAAAATTTCTTTTGAAATTTTTATAAAGCTCTATATCATTTTTTAACTTAACTTTTTCAAAAAATATTTTTATTACCCCAAATAATTTTAAAAAATCACAAAATATAATTCAAATTATAATTACATTAAAACTTTATTCTATAATATTATAGAGATATGGTTTATATTTACTTTTTATTCTTATATTAATGTCATCTTTTTCTATGTGAATATAATATAAATATATATGGAACTTTAAAAAAAATATGCTAACAATTTCAACTCAAATTAAGATTACTTAAATGATTTCATATATAATCGAGTCTGCATTCATAACTCAGTTGGTAGAACGTTCAAAGTTTAATTAAGGCGGAGGAGGTGCTTAGTTCGAGTCTAAGGAGACAATTTATGCATTGTAATAGGTGATGAAATATTGGTTTTAAACGATATATCGGTACTTGAATTTTACAGATATATCGATATTTATAAATTATTCGAAATTTAAAAATATATTCCATTTATATATCAAAATTATTTTGAAAGTATAAAAAATAATAATATCAATTAGATTTAAAAAAAACATTAAAATTCATCTTCTATAAAAAAATTAAAATTCATTTTCAATGATTTATACAAAATAATTCATTAAATGTTAATATATTATGTCTAACTTTTTTATATTTTAGAATATTTTAAAAATTACTATAAATAATTAAAAAGATTTCATTTAATAATAATGCAATTGTTTGATACAAAGATTTTCACAATCGTTTTAATTTATTTTTTAATCTAAACTTTAATATTAATTATTAAAAATTAAAATTATTATTAATAGAAATGCCCTTCATTTTCTATTTTCAACATCTTTTTCAATTTTTGCAAAATTATTGAAAAATTAATGATATTAATTATTAAGGAATGAATACAAATATTAATGATATTAATTATTAAGAAATGCATAGTAATTCATTCTCGGGTTTAGTTGTAAATAGCTCGTTCGCATATCATTATATTCAATTTTATTTCTTAAGATCTGAGTTTTCTCAGACAAAATTTTAATCTATATGACATCCTATATCTGAGAATTATATCTCAAGAAATAAAATTGAATATAATGGCGTAAGGCTCGTTCTCATATATGTGAACGAGCTTTTTACAACTGAACCATTCATTCTCTTCTTAACATCTCCTGGTCTTCTATGTTTTGGAGACAATTTAATCATTGTAATTATCAAGAAAGGCATTCAATTAATGATATTAATTATTAAAGAAAACTTTTCTATTTTCTTTCTCCTTACATCTTTTCATCTTTTCATTTTTTGTCTACCATGAGAAACTGTTAGATATAATTTTTTAAATTTAAAAAAAAAACAATCTCGCAAAAATTCCAGAATTTTTTGAATTATCGGCAATATATCGCCTAACCGATATATCGCCGATATTTATGATTTTTACACGATTTTTCTATTAATCGATTATCGATGCTATATATCGTATCGATCGATACTGATACACGATATGGCGATGATATATCGTCAATATATCGTGATAGTTTAAACCTTGATTGTAACAAAGTGTTTAACTGTCAATATGTGTATATATATATATATATATATATATATATATACACCAATTTAAAATAAATCAAATAACTCATTATACCAATTTAAAATAAATCAAATAACTCATTATGCCTAACTCAAGTGGTTAAGAGCCTAAAGTATTAGTAAAATCCTAGCCGCCACTTCCTTCTTTTTCTCTCATATTATTCTCCTTTAGTCCCGTTTCCTCAACCAAGGAGAGGTGATTTTTTGGTCATAAACCTAAAATCGTGGTTCTTCCAGAAAGATTTAAATCTTATCTTGTTTTTTCATGTTGTAGTCGTCTTATTGCGGCATTTGGTTTGTCGTCAGTTTGTTATGACGTCGTGCTTTCATTCATCTTGTTGTGACGTTTTATTTGTGCGGGAGTGATTCAGACATGCAAAGCTGATTTAATTAGTTGAAAATATTATATTATGATCGTCAATATATTGAAGAATTAGAGCTATGTATATTCTAGTCATCAGATATCAAATTTGTAAGTTCTTATGCCAATTTAGTATGCCATTAATCTATATATTGTTTCATTTCCTTATGTTTTTTAGCACTCAGATTCTGGATCTATTGATCTATTACAAGCTTAAATTTATAAAAAAATTTCCTTCAAAAAATGGTTAAGAGCCTACGCCTAGTATAGGAGGAGAGAGCTCAGGGTTTGAGTCCTAGAGAGGATGATTTGTGAACATAACATAATACTACGATGTAATAAAGTGAAAAGATGTAAAAAAATAGTTCATCGTATGCTTCGTGTGGTAAAATCTTCAGCGTTCAAAAGACAGGGCATAGGAGAGGAGAAGTTGTTAAAAAAATCAAATAAAATATTAAATTAAATTACGTTTTTTTGTCAGACCATGAGGTGTTCTGAGGGGGTCCGTCCACACACGCAACATGTGGTAGAGCGCTCAATGTTTTAAAATGACAGGACGTGAGAATGGGAGAGGTTGTCAATAAAATCAAATAAAAGATTTAATTAAATCACATTTATTTTGTTAGACAATGAGGTGTACAAGCAAGCTTGTATCTGACGAAAAACCATTTTAAATCATCTGTGATATTTAGGAAGAGCTTATAAAATAACATAACTCTTCTATAAGCCTATTTTAGCTTATTTCAATAAGTTTCATGGAGAAGTTTATAAAAAAAGCTTATACAGAAGCCTAAAAATCGATAATCTTAATAGCAAAATTGTCCTTATGATAAATTATGTAAAAAATAAGAAAAAATTCTGAAAAATAAAAAAGAAATTTCAGAAAAAATTATGTAATAAAAAGGTAAATTTTTTTAAAAATGTATATAGGTAAAAGTAGGAAATGAAAAAATAGAAACAAATTTCAAAAAATTATGTAAAAAATAGAGTAATTTTTTTTTAAATTACAATGTAAAAATAAATTTTTTAAATATTATGCTGAAAAATAGGAAAAAAATCTGACATATAATTAAAAAAATAGAAAAAAATCTATTGATGAACATGATATTAATAATGATTTTCTTGATCTAAAATTTGATATAGATCTAAAGTACTTTATTTTGTTTTAGAACTTATAATTGTTATGATGATGAAATGTTTGTTTATTTTATTTTGTGTTTGTGATGATGAAAAGCATTATTAATGATGTTTGATTTTATGTTTTGTGTTCTTAACTTTATTTTATTTTATTATTAGATAAAAACTATAGATAATATTTAGTTAGATATATAATTTTTATTTATATTAGATAAGGTGCGTATCTCTTAAAAAAGTCTACGCCTCAAATGCGCCTTCCGCATCTAGGTTCCAAGAGGCTTTTGCGCCGCGGTGCATCTTAAATAACTATGAGTTCATTGTACATCACGTTCCGATTTATAGAAAGCGTCCCAAAGATATTAATGAAGAAAAAAACCTATAATATTTTAGTTTTTATAATCTCTTTAATGCATATGAAACAAAAGTGAAGAGAAGAAAATGATTCATTAGCTATTTTTTATACTATGGATTAGATTTGAATGATAAATGTTTTCGCATTTCAATATATATTGAGATCTTCCACTTTGTTTTTTGATGATGCTTTCGGAGCTGAAGGAATTTGGGCGATGTGGGGGTCGTTAAATTGGACGGATTGTTTAATGAAGGCTGCGAGGATCTGTCTGGATCGTCTGGTGTATATTGCTGCCATACCGATCACGCAAACCTTGGTCGTAGCACTTCTGCAAAAACAAGAAGAAGGGGGTCGTGAGTTTATACCTATTGGCAGCTCCGTCTCTAAGTCGGTTTCTTTTCACGAGAAAGAGACTACTTAGAGGAAGATGTGTTGCATATGGTATGCGTCTAGAGTACATTACCTTTCACCATTAGGGTGGCCACAGTATTTATAGTGTATATTATTCCCCGATTTGAGGGTAGTAAAGTTAACTTTTCCCATTGGATGGGATATTTATTCCTTTATGGATTTTAGAAAGAGATATTGAAGGAATAGTTTATTGAGAATTATCCTCTTATTTTGAAGTGAGTTTGATTGGATTTGCGGGGATAATATATTATTGAAATTATCTTTATTTCCCTTGATAATTGAGATTTGATTGGATTTGCGGGATAATATATTATTGAAATTATCTTGTTTCCCTTATTGGTGAGATTTAGTGCGGTTGCGGGATGTAATTCCCAATTATCCATATCATCGGCCTTTGGGGTGAGTGGACTGGGCTTTCGTTTTGGGCCGACGCTAGGGGCTTGGGTGTTTTATAGGGCTTGCCTCTCCTTTGGGCCTAGTGAGTAGGCGCAACGCGCCTGTGCAAGCCCCATGGTTGCCCCCGGCCCTTGTGCACGGTGTGCGTGAAGCGAGGAGCTATATCGTTTCTTGTCGGTGTAGATTTATGTGTCATTTCGAAATTTGGATTAGTTGAGGGCTTTGTTGTCGATCTTGTAATGGTGATAATGATGACCTTTGGGTTCGCATCATTCTTAGTAAATATCCTCTACATTTGTTCGGTCTTGCGTTCCTTGAATGAATGGCCTAAATTGGCGTACGAGTTGAAAGTGGAGTCGATCAGAGCTGAGTCGCTAGGGCTTCGTGGGCTAGCTTGTTCGAGGCTGGGCCAGATCCTAGGATGTCGACTTTGGCTGAGAGTCGTTAGTCTTCAGTTCGTGATCTCCGTGGGTGACTTGTATGTTAGGAATTGATTCCTTGGGCACATGGCCTTTGCTTTTTTGGCCGAGTCGTCAATGCCAAAATGGTGGTGAAGCTGTCTCATGAACTAATGGGGAAGAGAGATCGTCGGTGTGAGCAGGTTGAGTAGAGGCTCGTCCAATGTGTATTAGTGGGAGAAGAGCTCGTTAGTGCGAACTTGGGAAGAGCTAAGTCAATGGAGTCTTAGGGAAGAGCTCGTCAATGGGTGGGTGGGTAGAGCTCGTCAGTAATGAAGGGTTGCGGGAGCTCGTCCATGAAGCGAGGAAGAGCTCGTCGGAGTGGGCGGTTGAGTAGAGCTCGTCAGGTGAGTGGTGGAGAGCTGGTCGAATTGAACAATTGAGTGAGGCTCGTCGAAGAATTAGGCGATGGGAATATGGCTCGTCAATGTGGTTCTGAACCAGGTCGTCCATGAGAATAAGAGGCTCGCCCATGTTGAGTGATAGGAAGGCTCGTATGGATAGATAATTGAGGAGGAGCTCGTCCATGTTGAAGATGATGGGAAGGCTCGTCGGAATGAATAATTGAGCGGGGCTCGTCCGTATTTGTGTGATGGGAAGGCTCGTTAGGATGGGCTGTACGGTGGAATCTCGTCCATGTTGGGTATTGGGATAAGCCGTCAGAATGAATAGTAAGTCAGAGCCCGTCCATGCTTGGAAGGTGATGGATGAGCCGCGTCAATGAATTACTTGGCTCCCGAGCGTAGCCGCAGGTGGCGTTCGGCCGGTGGCGATGTAGCGAGTGGCGTTGAACCAGTGGCGAATGGCAGTGGCGATTGAGCCAGTGGCGATTAATGAGGTAGGCGATTGTAAGCCCAGGAGGTGGCGGTGGCCCAGAGTGGCGATGTAGCGGTGGCGTTGGTAGAAGTGGCGATCATAGTGAGTGGCGTTGGGCAGTGGCGATATGGCCGGTGGGCGTTGTAGCCAGTGGCGATTGGCGTGGCGATGGCCAGAGTGGCGATTGAGCCCGATGGCGATGTAGCTGAGTGGCGATTGGGCGGTGGCGATGTGGCCCAGTGGCGATTAATTTGGTGGCGGTCGAGGCCAAGTGGCGATATGGCCGAGTGGCGATGGCCGGTGGCGAGTGGGCAAAGTGGCGATGTAGCGGTGGCGATTGGGCGAGTGGCGTTGTAAGCGGGCGATTGGCCGGCGATTGGGCAGTGGCGATTGGTAGAATGGCGATGGCCGTGGCGATTGAGCAGTGGCGATTGAGCCAAGTGGTGATGTGGTCGGTGGCGATGTAGTGGCGGTGGCCAGAGGTGTCGATTGGTAGAGTGGGCGTTGTAGCCCGGTGGCGATTGGGCGGGTGAACAGTTGAGCCCGGTGGCTATGGCTAGAATGGCGTTGTGGCGGTGGGCGATTGGTAGGAGTGGCGATGTAGAGTGGCCTGATTGGTAGAATGGCGATTGAGTAGAGTGCGGTGGCCGGTGGCGATGTAAGCAGGAGTCGCGATCGCCAGCGGTGGCGATTGGGCGGTGGCGATGTAGCCGGTGGGCGATTGGTCAGTGGCGATTGGGCCCCGGTGGCGGATGGGCACAGTGGCGATGTGGCCAGTGGCGATTGGCCCAGAAGTGGCGATGTAGCCGGTGGCGATTCAGTGGTGATTGGGCGAGTGGCGATTGGCCAGAATGGCGATGGCCGGTGGCGATTGAGCCGGTGGCGTGTAGCCCGGTGCGATTGAGCGGTGGCGATGTAGCCAAGTGGCGATTGAGCCCGGTGGCGATGCTGTAGAGTGGCGATGGCCGGTGGCGATTGGCCGAGTGGCGATGTAATGAGTGGCGATTGGCCAGTGGCGATTGAGCAGTGGCGATATGGCGAATGGCGATTGGGCAGTGGCGGTGGGCCGAGGTGGCGTTGTAGCCCAGAGTGGCGGTCAGGCCGAGTGGCGGGATCGGGCGGTGGCGTGTAGCCCGGTGGCGATTAGTAAGTGGCGGTGTGTGGCGATGTAGCCCGGTGGCGATTGGTAAAGTGGCGGTGGTAGAAGCGATCGACTCGGTGGCGTGACTTGCACAGGTGGAAGCGAACTTCGTCAAAGTGAACGATTAATTAGAGGCTCGTCCATGTGTATTGATGGGAAGAGCTGGAAATCGGTGCAAACTTGGGAAGAGCTTGTTGGTAGGATATTGGTGAAGGCTCATCAGAATGCGTAGTAGGAGCTCGCCCATGTTGAGTGATGGGAAGAGCTCGTCAATGAAAATAGTAGCGGGAGCGTCCATCCCGAAGACGGTGAAGAATATTGGTGACGATGGGAACTCGTCCATGTGAGGGAAGGAAGCGTCGATATGAATTATAGGATGGAGCCCGTTTTATCGATATGCGATGAAGAGACTCGTCGAGAGTGAGCGATTAAGAATTCGTCCATATCGAGGAAGAGCCGTCAACAGATTGTAGGATGGAACTGTTTGTCGATATCGTCTGAAGAAAGCCATCAGAATCACGTGTCTTCGCCCGTGTTGGTGATGGGAAGAGCTCGTCAATGAAATAGTAGGAAGGGCCCGTCTGTTTGGAAGTCACGGTGAAGAGGCTGGTGGGTGCAGTGGGAACTTCGTCCATATCGGGGAAAAGCTTCGTCAATATGAATTGTAGGATGGAGCCGTGTGATGCAGTGAAGGGCTCGTCGAGAATGCGTGATAAGGCTCGCCCATGTTGTGATCGGAAAGAGCTCGTCAATCGAAATAGTAGGGAAGGAGCCGTTTGTTTGAAGTCTGATGAAGGGCTAGATCAAGCGGGCCAAGTCGGTCGTCGTCTGAGTTGAGGGGAGAGCTCGTCCAATGGAGTAGTAGGAAGGAGCCGTGCCTGCAATGCGGTGAAGGGCCGTCAATGAATAGTAGGAAGAACCCGTCTGTTTGAAGTGGTGAAGGGCTCGTCAAGTCAGTCGTAGGGCTCGTGAGTGCTTAGTTGAGGGGAGAGCTCGTGTTAGGATTTGTAGGGAAGGCCCGTACGTCGGAGTGTGGTGAAGGGCTGATCAGTAGAGTTGTTTGGAGGCTGTCCAGGTGGGGCCATTAGGAAGAGCTCGTCGGTGAAGCTGTTCGCGAGCTCGTCCATGTCAAATAATAGAGACTCGTCGGGTGGCCCGGATTTGGAAGAGGCTCGTCGGATAAAACTGTATTGTAAGAGCTCGTCCGTATAAATAATAGGGCTTCATTCGGATAAGAGGCTGTCGGGAGGCTTTCGTCGGGTGGCCATTGTAGAGCTCGTCCATATGAAATAATAGGAGCTCGTCGGATAAATTTCATTGGGAGAGCTCGGCGGAGTGATGAAGGCTGGCTGTAGAGCTCGCCCGTATAAATAGCGAGGCTCGTGGATAGAAGTAGTTTGGGGCTTTCGTCAGTGGGAGGTGTTGTAAGAGCTTCGTCCATGTAAAGTAGGAGCTTGTCGAGGAGGCTGTTGGAGGCTGCGTCGGGTGAGCATTGTAAGGCTCGTCCATATTTTGTGGAGCTCAGTCGAGGAGGAAGAAAGCTGTGAGAAGGGCTAGAGTCAGTGAAATTTATTGGAAGAGCTCGTCAGTAAATTTATTGCGAGGCTCGTCCATGTAAATAATAGGGCTCGTCGGTGGCCCGGGTTTGGAAGAAACTCGTCGGTGGGGCTATTGGGAAGAATTTCGTCGAGGTAGAGCCGATGCGGAAGGCTCGTCGGGTGGGCGATGCGAGCTAGTCCATGTAAATAATAGGGGCTCGTCAGGTAGAGCCGTTTGGAAGGAGCTCGTCAGATAAACTGTTGTAAGAGCTCGTCCATGTAAATAATAGGAGCTCGTCAGATAGAGCTGTCGGGAGGAGCTTGTCGGGTGGAAATTTGTTGTGAGCCAGTCCATTATGAAATAGAGACTCGTCGGGATAGAGGCTGTTGGGAGGGCTCATCGGAGTGGAAATTTGTTGTAAGAGCTCGCCCGTATAAATAATAGAACTCGTCGGATAAGAATTTTGTTGGAAGAGCTCGTCGGGTGAAGCTGATGTAGAGCTCGTCCATGTAAATAATAGGAGCTCGTCAGGCGATGGGGAGAGCTCGTCGGTGGGGCTGTTGTAAGGCTAGATCCATGTACATAATAGGAGCTCGTCGAGGCTGTTAGGAGAGGCTGCGTCGGTGGAAACTGTTGCGAGGCTTCGTCCATGCAAATAATAGGGGCTCGTCGAGGTAGGCGGATTTGGAAGAGCAGTGGGAGTGGGGCTAATTGGGAAGAAGGCTCGTCGGTAGGCCCCAATTGCGAGGCTCGTCCATGTAAATAATGGGAGCTCGTCGAGGAGGCTGTTGGAGAGCTTTCGTCGGTAGACTTATTATAGGCTCGTTCATGTATAATAGGAGCTCGTCGAGGAAGGCATTTGGGAAGGGCTTTCGTCGGGTAGAGCTATTGGAAAACCGTGGAGTGGGCATTGCTAGAGGCTCGTCCATGTAAATAATAGGGGCTCGTCGAGGTGAGGAGCCGTTTTGGAAGAGCTTTCATCAGTTAGAGCTATTGGGGAAGAGCTCGTCAAAGTGAGCAAGCGAATCTGGCCCCAGGGCCTTGGCGTTCAGCGAATCAGATCATGGCACATTTAGTGGATTCTTGAGCGTGACACATCATGAATGAGGAGCTGTCAAAGTGATGGCTTGGGCTCTGGCTGGGGCGCCAGGCGTTCAAGCCGAATGGCGTGTAACTGAGCTGGTGCGACTCTTGAGGCGGCGTGGCACTATGCGAGTAGGGCTCGTCAAAGTGAGCAATTCGATCTGGCTCTGGGGCCTTGGCGGCGTTCAAGCCGGATAGCGTGCGCTGGTGAAGTGAGACTCGCTGGTGACGTGGCATGCGGGAGTAGAGGGCTCGTCAGTGAGCAAGTTGGGCTCTGGAGGCTGGGGCCTTGGCGGCGTTCAAGCCGAGATAAAGCGATGTAACTGTGGTGGTCGACTCTTGAGCGTGGCTGTGCAGAGTAGAGGAGCTCGTCAAAGTGAGCAACTAGGCTCCTGGCGCTGGGGCCTTGGCGGCGTTCAAGCCGAATGGCGATGTAACTTTGGTAGTCGACTCTTGAGGCAAGCGTGGCTGTGCGATGGGAACTTGTCGAAGTGAGCAAGCTGGGCTCCTGGCGAGGCCTTGGCGGCGTTCAGAAGCCGAATGGCGATGTAACAGGCTAATTAGGCTCTTGAGGCGGTGTGGCTGTGCAGTGGGAGGAACTCGTCAAAGTGAGCAGCGTGGCTCCGGGCGCTGTGGCCTTGGTGGCAATGTAGCCTGAGCGGATCCTGCATCCTTGGCGGATTGGCGTTGCTCCTGCTTGTGTTCCGAGTTGATACCATCAGTAACTGAGAAATCAGTTATGTTTATGGAAGGCGTCGTTCCCAGACGGCGCCAGTATTGATGCTTTTTCAGCCGGGCCCCGAGGAATTTGGAGCGTGTGGGGGTCGTTGGGCTAGACCCGGATTGTTTGTGGGCGGGGATGCGGCGTGCGGGTCGTCACGGACTGAAGTATGGCTTCTTGCCATACTGATCTATGAGCAGTGTGCTCCTGCAGCAAAACAAAGAAAGGGGTCGACCCAGGGGCTATGCCGCGTGGCAGAAAGCTCAGATGCTAGTCGAGTTTAACTAGAGAAAGAGAGACTGCTTAGAGAGCGAATGTGTTGCATATGGTATGCGATCTAAGAGTCACGTGCAACTCAGCTAAATTGCCACATGTTATAGTGTATATTATTCCCAATTTGAGGTAGTAAGGATTCTTTCCCATTGGATGGGATATTTATTGCCTTTATCGGATTTTAGAAGAGATATTGAAGGAATAGTTTATTAAGAATTATCCTCCTTATTTTTAGTGATGAGATTTGATTAGTTTGCGGGGATAATATATTATTAGGGAGTATCTGTTTCCACTTATTGGTGAGATTTGATTGGATTTGCAGGATAATATATTATTGAGAATTATCCTGTTTCCCTTATTGGTGAGATTTAGTCGGATTTGCAGGATGTGAGCCTTCCCAATTATCCATATCATCGGCCTTTGGGGTGAGTGGACTGGGCTTTCGTTTTGGGCCGACGCTAGGGGCTTGGGTGTTTTATAGGGCTTGCCTCTCCTTTGGGCCTAGTAAGTAGGCACAACGCGCCTGACCACAAACTGCATGGAGTTTTAATTTTTTATCATGGTTTCATGATATATATATATATATATATATATGTTGTAAAATGTGTTATAAAACACAAGCTCTAAATAGAAATATGTTATTCTCTTTGTATATATATCAAAAGAGATAAGGAATGAGTGAGAGAATTGAGATGGAGAAAAGGAAGAGAGAGACAGATAGAACAAGAGAATTTTTATTATCTCTGGAATGTCTCATACAAATGATGGAAGTCCTTTATAGGCTTCCTTGGTAAAGTGATACATGAACCTCATGGATGAAGTTCATTAGGAACTTCATAATGGCTCTCAATGAATTTGGTTATTCACCAAACAATGAACCAATTTATGAAACTCCCCCTTAAATGACCACCATTAAGAATATGTCTCATTAAAACCTTGCTAGTAAAACTCAATGGGATAAAACCTAGCTAAGGAAAAAAGTATAATATTCATATGATGTTGTAGATTGTTCTTAGTCTGTTAGGACTACCTCATTAAAAACCTTGCCAATAAAACTAAGTGGGACAAAACCTAGACGAGGGGAAAAAGAGTGTAGTACACTAACATCTTGTCATAAGCATGCTCTCCCTCATGTCGATATCTTTAAGTTAGCGCATTCCAATCTTATGTATTAGCTTCTTGAATGTTAAGTTCATTGACAACCCGTGAATAAGTCTGCTGAATTATCACTTGGCGTATTTGTTGAAAATCAATTTCACGCTCTTCTAAAGTTCATGTGTATAAAGAACTTTGAAACGTGTTGATTCTATCTCTTTTGATATAACCTCCTTTGTTTATCTGTTACATTTCAACATTATTTTCAAATAATGTTATTAGGTTCCATCTTTGATAGAGAGTCCATGATTCTTGGATATATTGGATCATGAATCATAATATATCATTCTGACTTGCTTCGTGAATTGCTATAATCTGCAACTCTTCGATGATGAGTCCATTTATTTGTAAGGATCTCACGAAATAGTAGTTCCATTACAATTAACACATACTCTGTTTGTGACTGTATATGTGGAGTGCAAAGGTATCTTTGCATCAACATATCAACAATTTTGTTTTGATTCATTTAAGTAAATGATATATCGATTGTTCCTTGGAGGTAGCGCAATATATACTTGATACTATTCCTAGTCTTTGGTTGGAGCGGAATTATCTGCTAATAAATTGACGAGAAAAATTAACATAGGCTATTGTCGTAAGATACATAAATTTATCAGCGGCACCTAAGATATGGTACTTGAGGACAGTAATTCTTACCCTTTTCCTGATGTGAAATGGGTCATTTTACATCAAGTGAGCAGATAATCATTTGGCGAACTTAAAGAGTGTGCTTTATCCATATAAAAATGTTTTAAAATTTTCTTAGTATATGTCGATTGATGAACTAAAACTCTGGTGGAGATACTTTCGATTTGTAGAAGCGAAAATTTTGTTTTCCTAAGATTTTTCATTTCAAATTCCTTTTTCAAATATTTTTTTTGTTCTTGTGAGTTGTTCAGAAGTCCCAATAAGATTTAGATCATTAACATACACAACAATAATTGCAAATTTGGTTTCTAATTTCTTAATAAAGATGCATGAGCATATGGGTTGTTTGCATACCCTTTTTTGTCTTACTCGAGACGTGCCACATGCGTTTGGATTGCTTCAATCCATATAGAAATTGTTGTAATTTGATTGAGCACATATTACGAGGCTTTGTATTATTTACTTCAGGAAATTTAAATCCTTCAAGGATTTTCATACATATGTCATTATCTATGGATCCATATAGATAAGTTGTGATAACATCCATGAGACGCATATCCAATCCTTCAGATACTGCCAAGCTTATTAGAAAGTGGAAAGTGATTGCGTCCATGACAGAAAAATATGTTTCCTCGTAGTCAATACCAAGTCTTTACGAGAAACCTTATGTTACTAATTGTGCTTTATATCTTATGATTTCATTATTTTCATTGCACTTACGTACAAATACTCATTTGTACCCAACAGACTTTACACCTTTAGGTGTTTGGACTACAAGTCCAAAAATGTCTCGTTTCATTAATGAGTTTAATTCTGCTTGCATAACTTCTTTCCATTTTGATTGATGTTCTATTTCTACATTCTTACATTTTTGTGGTATTGACTTTGTGAATAAGTTTGCTGCATTATAAGCAGGCGTATTTATTTGAACATCAATTTCACCACTCTTCTGGAGTTCATGTGTTTAGTTCTATCTCCATTGATATAACCTCCTTTGATTTGTACAATGCATGCAGCATTATCTTCAAATAATGTTATCGAGTTGTCTTTAATAGAAGTCGCGCCAGTTCATGGATATGTTGAATCATGATCTTAGTCATAATACATTCATGACGCCATTAGTGCTATAATCTCTTAATGATTCAATGATGTAGCCACCCATTGTTTGCTTAAAGGATTTCCATGAAACGCAGTTCCATTACAATTAACCGCGTACCTGTTTGTGATGTATTGTATGTAGTGAAAGGTATCGTACATCGGCATATCGAACAATTGCTACTGATTCCTTTATTAAAATAGACCCATCGATTGTTCCTTGGAGGTAATGCAATATATACTTGATACCATACTAATGTCTTTGGGTTGGAAGCGAATGCCTTGGCTAATAAATTACTTGAAAAAGTAAGATCTAGGTAGTATAGTTAGCAAGATCGCTAGTGCCACAATGACACTAAGATATGGTATTTTCGGGGCCGAAATAGTGCCGCCTTTTCACAAGGACTAAATGTAAAACCTGGGAAAATGAGAAATTTTAAAAATGACAAAATAATAATAATAATAATAAATTGTCATAATGGTTCAAGAAAGCCTAGAAAATTCTCTAGATCTCGGCTGAAAAACAAATTGCGCCTTTAAATTCGTCTTGTGAAATCTATTGACCTAGAAAAATTTCGTCGAATTATGAGACAATTAGAAATTTTTTTACGAGTTTCTGAGTGATAAGTTGCCAATGACTCCAAAGACGAGATTTTTACTGAATCTCGAAGTCAAGAAATCAGGCGGCCTTCAATTTATTTACAAATAAATTAGGCGAAAATAAATAAATTGTTTGAGCGGCAATTCGAATGAGATGAACAAATGAAAATTAAAAAAAAAAAAAAAAAAAAAAAAATATATATATATATATATATATATATATATAGAAAAAAAATGGAAAAAAAGGAAGTCATAAAGAAAAAAAATGCAAGGGGGGAGAGAGGTGCGTGCGGGAGAGCAAGAGGAAAAAGAGAGATTTTTTTTTCTTTCTTTCGCTTCTCTCTAAGATCTACGAAAATCAGACTGTAGGTTTTTGTTTGAGTAAAAGATAAAGTTAGTCCATGCATCGAGAAAGCTACGCGTGGTTATCAAAATCTTGGGTTCGTCGAGCTCCCACGCGGGTAGAAATTTTCCTATTTGGGTTATTTCTAACCTAAAGGTCATTTAATGGCTTGAGGTTTTCTTAGAGGTCATGAGATGTCGTAAATTTCAGTCCCAAATTTTTAAATTTGAGTGTATAAATTACAGGAATTTTGGGGCTTGTTTCGGACCAGTCATTGGGCTCCCCAGGATTGTTTTGAGTAGTCTCGGACTGGGTTTGGGTTTGGTTTTAATCTCGGGACTGATGTCTTCGGGTTTTGTGGTGTGTTTTGGTATCACAGTAATTCGGTGACGAACCATGAAGGGACCAAGAGGTGCCTTGTTTTATGTGGGTCCGAGATTTAGCCATTTTGTGTGTTATTGTTGGAAAATATTAAATAACATATTGTTGTGTGTAAAAATTGGCATGGATTGGTTGGCACAGAATTCGTCATTGATTGCAGATAGTAGGAGGATTACGCCTACCGCGGGACCAGTATAGTGTGACTTTTCAGGGGAAGAAGCATGATGCTTTGCCCCAGACCGTGCACGACTCCAAGTGGAGTGGACAATTGATGGGTTGGCTAGCAAGCCTTACCATGGGGATGAGGAGACAAGATTTGCGTCCTGCCCGGGTGGTTTGAGTATGAGGCGTTTTTTCGGGTGAGCTCCGGATAAAGGGTTTTATTATACCGAGCACTTCACCATGGGGCGCTCCAATTTTGTTTGCTAAGAAGAAGGATAAGACTCTTCAACTGTGCATTGACTATCGACAGTTGAACAGGGTTACGATCAAGAATCGGTATCCATTACCGAGGATTGATGATTTGTTTGATCCGAAGGCGCGAGTCTACTCTAGATGAACCTTCGCACTAGTTATCATCGATTGAGAGTTAGGAGGCGTATCACTGAACAATGTTGAGGGCGTGGTATGGGCATTTCGAGTTCACGTGCCCTTGGGTTGATGATGCACCAGCATCATTCATGGATCTCATGCATAGAATTATTCCAGCCTATTTGGATCAGTTTGTTGTGGTATTTGTTGACCACATCTTAATATACTCCCAATCTGAGGATGAAGCATGAGGATCATTTGCGGATTGTTCTCCAGGCACTTAGGGAACATCAGTTGTATGTAAATTTCAGTAAGTGTGAGTTTTGGCTTACTGAGGTGAAATTCTTGGGACACGTCGTTTCAGCTTCAAGTGTGTTAGTAAACCTTGAGAAGATAAAAGGTATTCCTGAGTTAGGAGACCGGGGAAATCCGATCTTGAGATGCTAGTTTCTTGGGATGCGAGGAGTCATAGGAAGGTTCATTGAGGATTTCTCGGCTAGCGGCTTTATGACTAGATTGGCGTGAAGGGGTCTAGTTTGAGTGGAATGACACATGTGAGAAATTATTATAGGAATTGAAAGAGGCTTACTTCAGCTCTATTATGATAGTCGAGACGGGACCGGAGGTGCACGGTGTCTTGTGATGCCTCACAGGGATGATTTGGAATGTGTCTTGATGCGATCACAGGGAGGGGTTGTGGCTTATGATTCTAGACAGCTAAAGAATCATGAGTAGAATTACCCTACATATGATCTAGAGTTGGCGGCCATTGTCTTTGCCTTAAAGATTTGACACATATAACACCCCAAAACATACCCTGGCATTTTATATCATGTTTCGAATTATCGTAAAAACAAGTATATTTTTTATTAAAAATAAAATAAGGCTAAAATAAAATAAGTAAAAGCCTGAATTTGTACAAGACATAAAGATACAAGTGTAATTTATCAAGAGAGGGTATAAATTTAGAAGTTGTGAAGATTAGAATCAAAGTGGAAATAACTTTTAAGTTGTAAGTGGAAATAAGGGAATGAAGGAGGAGGACTAAATGGCAATTAAGAGAACTTAAAATTAGCAAAAAGATGGAGACAAAATAACTCATTTTGTCTCCAAAACAAGAAAGATATACGGGTTTGGTAGGAAGAAGAGGAAGAAAAGAGAAGAAGAGGAGGAGGAGAAATCAGGTATGGAAATTATGGATTCTAGCATGATTTTGATACAAATTTCTTAGGTATGGATTAGGTTCATTTGGACATTAATTTGGTTCCTTCTCTAGGGTTTGCTAGGCAAACATTCTAACTCTAGATTTAAGGAAATTTTGGTTGAAAAGCCCTAGTTGATATGGAGTAGATATGTAATCCTTCAAAATATCAAGGTTTTGTAGAATTGGGTGAATTTTGGTATGAACCCTAGGATTCTTTTGCAAATTAAAAGTGTTTGTGGAGTTGTTGAGAGGGATTGCATGTTAGTTTTTGATGAAGGATGCATTAGGAGTGATATGGATGAAGTGCATGAAAATGGAAAATCGTATTTTGGCGATTTCATTGGCGTGTCTCGATGCTATTACTGACTTTATGCCAAGTGCAATTTGGAGTTTACGATCGTTTTGGGCCAGCATTAATGCAGGTACATGTTAGAGATTTATCTTGGTACATGTGATGCTGTTTTGATTTGTTGATTTTGTATTTTGGCTTATAACTTGCTCATTTCTTATCGATTTGAGTGATTCAAGTGGCTACGTAAAATAGACTTCAAAGAGAACAAAACTTAAAAAATAGGCATCACCAAATTCTGATCCGAAGTAGCTGGGAATTACACTCAAAGTGGGGCCATGCGCCAAGCCAATTCGGGCATCAAGTTTGATCATAGAGTAGTTCGAGTTGTTTCGGACGTAACTCGAGTTCCGGTGCTCCGAATTGGGTGATTCCAATTGGAATAGAACCCTTAGCACCTTAGCTTTAAATTTGTACAAAGACCTAGTGTAAAAAAATGAAGTTAATACCCCGGAAAAATGAGTAATACAAACAGCCCCGAGGGTAATCGGTAAATCGACTAGTTGGCATGAAAATGCCATAACTTTAGTTAGGATGATCCGATTGGATTGAGTCAATTCTAAATAAAGTAGATTCATAGAGGAACAAACAAGGGTACATAGGTTTCATAATATACAAGTATAGGTATAAATTTTATATATGAAAGCTAAAGAGGATATATGTATAATTTGGTTATATGAAAAAGTATAGTAACATGGTTATAAGAGAGATGCTATTTGATCATGAATATATCTCATATGTATACATGATATCAGTAGATATTCATGTATATGGGATATCGTGTATAATACATAGAGAAAAACCATAATACAAACCAATTGCACGCATATGAATGGGAAGATGGATGGTGAGCATGCACATAGGAAGATCGGTCGGCTGCGACATATAGATCTGATTTTGAAACCAGTTTGGGTCGATGACATAGATCCCGTTTGGATCACGGTGGCTCCAAAAGGGTCACTACATAGTACATGGCATGGAGTCCAGCATCACCGTACGGTGATGATACCGCTCCGGGTATATACGGATAAAGACCAGCATGCCGTGCGGTGATAGTACCCTTGGTACACAGGATAGAGATCCTTTGTCTTGTACGGTGATAAATCTTATCAGTACATATAGTTATTTCCGTATCCGCTTCAAGGTATTTTGCAGGCAATGAATATAAAAATGAAAAGATTATACAAAAGAAATGTATATGAAAAGTATATGATTTGATATGATATGGAAGCATAACATTTTTTATGCGATAGTATCTGATAACAAGAACACGAAGTAGAAAGTATAAATGACATCAAAAGCCTATGGAATGAAACATGTTATGGCAGATAGATACGACAAATGAGTAGTATATGCAAAGATTATAATTGTCATAAGTATATGTATATGTTTAAAGAGAGATGATTATTATTAGGGGTCGTCTTTTTGAGTTTATTTCCCACTAAGCGTAAAGCTTAGCACGGGTGTTTCATCCGTGTAGGTACAGGAGAAGAGGAAACTAGAGGACGGGACGATCCACATCATCAGCATCCGAGGTCAACACATCCATAGGGGTCCATTGGAAGATTTTTGGTATAATGTATATGTCTTTTTTGTTTTTTGAACAATGTAAATGTTGAACACTGTAAATATGGAACTTGTATAAGTATTTTGTATCGCTGCGACGAATATGAAACAAGTTTAATAGTCTCAAGTTAGTGGTTATAGTTAGCGATATGAGCTGACTTAGAAGGCATCACAATTTAGTGAGCATCCGGGATCTGGTGGGACTTGCAGTCGGTCGGATCGGAGAAGGGTGTCGACACCACTATTAGTATGGTGAGCAATTAGTGTTTCGGACCATAAGAGTCGAGTATATTTTCACGCAGCAGGTTTATCGACATGAAATGACCGAATGGATGGAGTATACGGAGGTATGATTTCCTTTGCATTACCATCTGGTATGGCAAATGTAGTGGCTGATGCACTTAGTCGGAAGTCACGGATAGGTAGTGTAGTTTCAGTGGCGGTCTTTCGGGGCGTAGGACGGACAGAGGGTGCGATCACCGGTGATTAGGCTCAGGGAGCATTAGGGAGTTTGGTAGCTATGTCATCCCTACTAAGCAGGGTAATGAGTCCTAGGGGGCGGGATCTGAAAATCTTGTCTACTCGGGATCTCGGGTACGGTGTTCAATTACGGGTGTGAAGAATTTGGGCCATCCACACGGAGATGGTAGTCTTTGTTATAGGGGCCAGGTCTTAGTTCCCCAATGATCGATCAGTCTAGCGAGGGAGATCTCGAGAAGTTCCACTTTGCTCTTAATTCGATTTGTGCATCCGAGGGTGGCATAAAGATGTCTGTGATTTTTACGTTTGCCAATATATTTGGACCGGGGTGACGGTACGTTGGGGATTTTATTGATGATGTCACTTGTCGACAAGTAAAAAAGTGAGCACCCGAAGCGGTGGGGCTACTCTAACCTTTGGAGGTAGCAGAGTGGAAGTGGGAGCATGTCATGATGGATTTTGTGACCCCTTTTCCACGGACACAGCGGAGGCATGATGTCGTATGTGTTATAGTGGACCGACTCACTAAGTCGGCACATTTTCTAGCAGTGCGGATGACCTTCACATTTGAGGAATTTTGCCGGGTGTATATTTGTGAGATTGTCCGGTTACATGGAGTGCCAGTCTCTATCATATCGAACGGGGATCCCATATTACAACACACATTTGGAAGAGTTTCCAGAAGGCCATGGGGACGCAGTGGATGATGAGCACCATTTTTTTATCCACAAATCGATGGTCAATTGGAGAGGACCATACAGGTTTTAGAGGACATGTTGCGAGCAAGCGTCTGAGATGTAAGATTAGTTGGGAGGAACGCCCATGAGTGGGGTCGCCTACAACAATGGTTGCTCGGTAAATTATCCCGGATGACACCCTGAGGCTTTATATAGGAGGCCATGTCGATCCCCGCTTTGTTGGACAGAGGTGGGAGAGAGTTCCATCATTGGTCTGGATCTGATTAGAGACACCTCGGAGAAGGTGGGTTTGATATAGAAACGTCTTCTTACGGCTTAAAGCCGGTAGAAGAGCTACGTCGATAGACAGCGTCGACCTCTAGAGTTTGAGGTGGGTGATCACGTCTTCTTGAAAGTGATACCTAAGAGAGGAGTGGTCAGATTCGGCAAGCAAGGGAAGCTAGCGTCGAGGTATATTAGGCCCTTCAAGCTACTCGAGAGGGTGGGCACAGTTGCATATCGGTTGGCACTACCATCGAGTTTATCAGGTGTTCCACGTCTCCATGCTTCGGAAGTATACTCCAAATCCAGCTCATGTAGTGGATTGGGGAGAAATTACTGTTGATACTGATGGGACCTTCGAGGAGGGACAAGTACGTATCTTGGATACCTAGGATCAGGTTTTGCGACGGTTAGTAAAAGTGTTGTGGCAATACCGAAGAATGGAGGAGGCAACGTGGGAACGCGAGGACACGATGCGGGTCATATATCCTTTCATATTTGGGGACAAAGTGCGTGGTCTAATATTTGGCATTAGAATATTACTGCATGTGCATGTGTTTGTGTGTGCTAGTATGTGTGAATTTCGAGGACGAAATTTTGTTAAGGGGGGAAGAATGTAAAACCCGAGAAAATGAGAAATTTTCAAAAATGGCAAAATGATAATAATAATAAATTGCCATAATAGTTCAGGGAAACCTAGAAAATTTTCTAGATCTCGGATGACAAAACGGACTGCGCTGTTAAATTCATCTCGTGAAATCTAGTGGCATAAAAATATTTAAGTGAGATTAAAAACAATCAATTTTTTACAAGTTTACGGTGATAGTCGTGATGACTCTAGGAATGATTTTATGAAAATCTCAGAAGTCAGAAAATGGTTTGAGCTAAGTTCATTTAAAATAAATTGAACTGAAAATAAATAAATTGTTTTGGGGTAGAAACGGACCCGAATGAGATATAAACAAATGACAAATTTAAAAAAAAAAAAAAAAAATATATATATATATATATATATATATATATATATATATATATAGAGAGAGAGAGAGAGAGAGAGAGAGAGAGAGAGAGAGAGAGAGAGAGAGAGAGAGATAAAGAAAAAATAAGAAAAAAAGGAAGTGATAAAAAAAGAAAAAAAAGCAAAAGGGGAGAGAGACTGCGTCAAGGGAAGCGAGAGAGAAAATTTTTCTTTCTTTCGCTTCTCTATAAGATTACGAAAATTGAACCATAAAGTTTTCTTGAACCCAAAAGACAAAGTTGGTTCAACGTAGAAACTATGCGTGGTACCAAAATCTTAGAGTTCGTCAAGCTACTTTGAGGTATGAAATTTTCTATTTAGGTTATTTCTAACTTAAATAACTTTTAATGGTTTGAAAGGTTTTAGGCCCAGGTGAGGTATAAATTTAAGTCTCAAAATTTGGGATGAGTGTAGGAGATTTTAGGAATTTTGGGGATTTGTTTGACAGTCAAGACTGAAACCACAGGCCCATTTTTGGACGATCCTGGCTTCGCAAAAACCCACCGGAATTTGTTTTCGGATAGTCTAGGCTGAATTTTTGGGACTGTTTTTGGGCAGTCTCGGACTGGGTTCGGGTTTGGTTTTAATCCCGGGACTGATGTCTTCGGGTTTTGTGGTGTGTTTTGGTATCATAGTAATTTGAGTGACAAACCATGAAGGGACCAAGAGGTGTCCTGTTTTATGTGGGTCCGAGATTTGGGTCATTTGTGTGTGTTAAGAAATATTAAATAACATGTTGTTGTGTGTAAAATCATGTTAATATGTGCTTGTGTGATGTATTAACATGGAAATGATCTTGAATAGAAAATTATATGTAAGGAAATATAATTGTCGAAATTTATAAATGTTGCATGTAGCTCTTATTATCATGTAACATGACATAGCGTAAATGGCATATCGCATTTCATATGAGCGAGGACATCGACAAATTGGGTGTGTGTGCATGGGTATGGTCATCCATCATCAGTATTGATGAACTCGTACTTTGGACAACGTCCAATAAATTTCTCACGGTTTAAAACATAAAAAAGTGAAATATAATTAATATGTGTTAGGCGGAGCAAGTAGGGGGTCATTAATCCCCTCAGGTGAAAATCCTGGAACATGGGTGTAAGAGACCCGCGGTGTGATCCGAAAAGTTCTGTATAGGTGTAAGAGACCCCTAGTGTGATCCGAAAAGTTATGTATGGGTGTAAGAGACAGCGGCGTAAGGCCCCAGATTGTTACTCAAAAGACACCACGATCATGGTTATCATAGACTTGAGTTATGTGTGATAGTCGAGTGACTCGAGATTAGTTGTCCCTTTGACACTTGCATTGGGTACTGGTGAGCCGATAAGGGCTCGGTATATGTGTGTCATTGGTCTTGCACAGCGACCCCAGGCAAGTCGATTGACTGCGTCGGCCGTAGTCTGAAGTGGATGTCGGGTTACTGGCGCCACTTGGCATCGAGGTAAAGTCTCAGCATGCGAGGGCTCTACTGAATACAAACATGTCCCAATGGTCAATATAATCCTGACATGAGTAAAAGGCCACTTGGGCCCATAAACAATACTCGCCAAAACATACGACTATGAATCCAACTATATCAATAGTTAAGAGTTTAAATGTTTTACTCTTATACAACACATATATTAAAATTAAGAATTCTAATACATGTACAAGATCATCAAAGCCCTGATTGGCTTTTCTTCTAAACTCGGCCTCTAGGGCCAGAGCCGCCTCCTCGTGCGCTCCACACAGTACTGAAAATATGTTCCTCGGCTTGGGGTGAGCTAATCTTTCGGTAGTGGAATCACCTAAGTGGGCTACTCTCCACCTAAGTGCAGTGCAGTGCTCCAAAATAAACACACATTCAAGCAAATGCATGATCCTACTTGAATGTCAACATCATCTCTTGCAGGAGTCCTGCCGGCTCCTCACACTGCCTAAGCCGTATGTGAAAACTAGTTTCAAACAAAGTTATTTGTTTATGTTGTAGTCTACCCTAGATCTAAAGTAGTGGATTGTCTCCGTGTTATATTTAGTGGACTACCCTCCGAGATATATCAATTGGGCGTCTCCAGACGATTGATATTTTATATGGACTACCCTCGGAGTGGCATATCAATTGGGCGATCTCAGACGATTGATATTTTAATTATGGACTACCCCTCTAGATCATTTATTATTATTTTTAGGCAACCCTCCGAGATATTTTGCATTTACTAGTCAGCCCTCGAAAACAGTTTCTTAGAAACTACGTCATGTACTCCTCCTCTATCTCTCTGAGGTCACAGTCACGTATAAGGAAATGCATTGTGATGCCATTTGATATCATATAACACATGCAAATATATCACTATGCATATATTCACATAATTTAAATCACACAAACATGTCATGTAATTTCACATTTCCATACACCAAAATTAGCTCACTTTGGCTAATTATCAAACACGAGCAATTCAACTTGAATTACTCAGTCAAACACGTTTTCACACAAAAAATTTATTTTGTGAACTAGCATTTCGAGAACCTTGATGGAAACCCTGAACTATGAACAACAAGCACAAATTAGCGGTTCCTTGGTAGACAGGGTTTCAAGCCATTCGGCCTCCTACAAACCAATACATGATTTATTGAACAATTCATCACACATTTGCTTAAGCGTTAGTAAAGCGTGCAGTTTGTTCATAGATCTCAAATCCAAGCATTTCGATTCAAGGTTTAGACCCGATCAAGCGACCGTTCAAGACTCCAACTATAAAAACATTAACATAGTACTTAAGCGAAGAAGAATAAAACCCAGAGTAGGGAGAAACCCACACCTCCACGGGTTGTCAAAAATCCTCAAATCCGGTGTCAGCGTAGCCGCTCGTCGGCGACTTCTCTTAACTTTGTCGGCCTTAGCGGTGGATCGCGATATTTCTAGAAGGAAGACTCTCTCTCACTAAAACCACCATTGTCGACCTCTTGCCCTTTCCTTTCAATTCACGTTTTGTTCTCATTTTGTTAGAAGAAGAGTCATGTACACTATTTGTCATTTTGACTTAAATCAAATTCGAATGACCATTATGTCCACTTCATTTCCGGTTTTGACATTGATCTTATCTCGACCATTAGATTTAAGTCATTTCTCTACTCATACCACTTATGGCATATGAGTACTTGTTATATGTGATCTTCATTGCATCGAAAATCGTTTTACGGCACCCAAGCGCGTGCCTCGACGTGTAAATTAGACTATCTGGAATTCTCCCGAGAAATTTACGTGCTAGCTAAATTCCCACCTACGAGAAGATTCCAGCGGTGCAATCCATTTGTCATCCGAGATCTAGAGAATAAATTCGGATTTTAACGAGGAAATTATAATTTTGTAACGAGTACAGTTTTGCCATTTTCCATAAATTGGAATTTCTCGGGTCTTCTTACCAATGCGGTTGTCCGGCAGCAGAGCATGTGAGGAGTCGGTGGTGACTCGGGAAGTAGGCATGAGCATTCATGCATGACATGTGACATTCATGTAGACATTTTCACTTGGATGTGTATGGGTTAGTTTGATCATTGTATGAGCATTTAAATGGGGAGTAACCCTTGTAGGATATTATCACTCTTGGGCTACTCACCCGGGTTAATGAGTTCGCCTTCGGGTACATATTAGGTACAAATGGTACATCCCACTTGTCAGGAATGTACATATGAAAGCAGGATGTGGCTTTGAACCATATTTTGTATATGTATATTATAACAATCGGTTTTAATTTATCATTTGTATAAGAGTGTATAATTGAACTCTTGTAAACATATCCTCATAGTTGCATATATAGTATTGAGAATTTATGGTTTAATGAGGCCGAAGCGGTCATCTATGATTCATGAATGACCCGGTGTGGTATATTGAGCCCGAATGGGTCATGTGATGTGTTATACGGGGTTGTATTGTGGATAAGAGCTTCTCGTGGAGGAGACTCTGTCCCATTTTATTAGTGCGGATCCGATCGTAGGACATGATGGTGTGGCATCGGGTTACACGACACCCACAGGTTTTCTTAGGTTGACGAGTTGTCAACGGGAGCTCTGAATTTAGGGCATCACACTAAATGGGTCCTTTTTCACGTCAAGTGAACAGACAATCATTAGCGAACTTAAAGGGTGTGCTTTATCCATATAATAACTTTTTAATTTTTTCTTAGTGTATGTCGATTGGTAAACTAAAACTCCAGTAGGGAAATGCTCGATCTGTAGGTGAGACAAAATTTTTTTTTCCTAAGATCTTTCATTTCAAATTCTTTTTTTAATTATTTTGTTGTTTTTGTGAGCTCTTCAAGAGTCCCAATAAGATTTAAATCATCAATAGACATAACAATAATTACAAATCCTGTTTCTGATTTCTTAATAAAGATGCACGGGCATATAGGGTTGTTTGCATACCCTTTTTTCAATAAATACTCGCTGAGGCGATTGTACCACATGCATCCGGATTGCTTCAATCCATATAGATATCGTTGTAATTTGATTGAGTATATATTATGAGGCTTTGTATTATTTGTTTGGTGAATTTAAATCCTTGAGAGTTTTCATATATATATATATATATATATATATATATATATTATCTATAGATCCATATAGGTAAGTTGTGATGACATCCATGAGACACATATCCAGTCCTTCAGAGACTGTCAAACTTATTAGAAATCGGAAAGTAATTACGTCTATGATAGGAGAATATGTTTCCTCGTAATCAATACTAAGTCTCTAAGAGAAACCTTGTGCTACTAATCGTGTTTTATGATTTAATTATTTTCTTTGCGCTTTCGTACAAATACCCATTTGTACCCAACAAGCTTTACATCTTTAGGTGTTTGGGCTACAGGTCCAAAAACCTCTCGTTTCATTAATGAGTTTAATTATTCCTGCATAGCTTTTTTCCACTATAGCCAATCATTTCTATTTCGACATTCTTCTACATTTTGTGGTTCATGATCCTCATCATTTCTTATGATTTATAAGGCCACTTGGAAAGCAAAAATATTATTGATAACAATATCATTTCGATCCCATTTATATCCCTTGTGCACATAACTCATTGAGATCTCATAATTTTCTGATACCTTTGCCTCTTCTAGAGATATTTGTTCGTTTTTCACCTCTTCAAGAGTTTGTTGTTTAATATGTGCCTCTACGGGGGTTCGTTGTTCATCATGTTCCTCTGTAAGGGCATTTTGCTTTGCTTTTGTTCTCCTCTTTTTATGAGCTACGTCTTTTCACCTAATTGGTCTCCCACGCTTCAAGCATTTTCATATTCATTTGATTTCTGTCCTTCAAGGACCTCAATTCGTGCTGGAGCAGTCACAATTGGGATATGTGACTTTGTTACTTTCTTTGCATCAACAAATGCATCTGGTAATTGAGTTGCAAGATTATGTGATTTGTACGATGATCAAAATGAGATAATGTGGATGCATTTCAAGTAATTTTTTGTCGTTCTTCTGGAATCGACTTTTCTCCCCCAAATGGTGGGAATACAGTTTCATTAAAATGACAATCTGCAAATATGGCTCTACAAACATCCCCTGCTAAAGGTTCCAAATATCTTATGATAGATGATGAATCAAAACCTACATAAATCTCAAGTCTACGTTGTGGACCTATTTTGGTACGTTTTGGGGGTGCAATTGGTACATGGACTACACAGCCAAAAACACGTAAGTGGGAAATATTTGGTTGTTTACCCAGTACAAGTTGTAAAAGAGAGTATTCATGATAAGATGTTGGTCTAATTCTTATTAGACTTCCAGTATGCATAACAACATGTCCCTAGGTAGATGCTAGTGATTTGGTCTTCATCAGTAGTGGCCTAACTATTAATTAAAGACGTTTGATCAAGGACTTCGCTAAACCATTTTGGGTATGAACATGAGTAACAAGATGCTCAATATTTATCCCAATTGACATACTTGATTGTGATAAATTCACGACATTTTCAAGTCTTATTGTCACAATTGGATAATCGGGAGTGTGCTCTTTATTTGGTCGTTGTGTGAGGAGCCTAGCAAAGACAACATTTCTTGTGCTTGATGAACATGTGTTACCATCCATTAGAGGCATGTGGGATGTAAAATAATGAAAGGAACTGACATGGTGGATGAATAGGTCCACATATGTCCCCATGTATTATTTCTAAAAAGACTAGTGATTTAGACATGATTTTATTTAATGATGATCTGACTATTAACTTACCTTGTGAACAAGGGTAATAAGAAAATTCATTGGGCAAAAAAATCTTCTGGTTCTTTAATGGATGTGTAACTCCCTTTCCCCTAACCACATCA
This sequence comes from Tetrastigma voinierianum, assembly GCA_016808115.1. NCBI lineage: Eukaryota > Viridiplantae > Streptophyta > Magnoliopsida > Vitales > Vitaceae > Tetrastigma > Tetrastigma voinierianum. The sequence continues at coordinate 39,589 of JAEQBH010005100.1, forward strand.
AGTGAGGGGACGCCACACAGGACAGAGACTTCTTAACCCGATTTTTTGACATTAGTGAGTACATTTCAGTCATAAATTCATAATGACATAAAACTTGTAAAACTACCACCGTAGTGGTATTTAAAAGTTCTTGTACATAAATTCTTGAGTCTCATTTACTTGTACTTACAAAATTCCACTATCACAAAATTTTACATTCACATGTAAAAAACAAGATAAAAAACCTACATATGGTGGACTCCTAATGTTGTGTTAGCCCTGTGGAATGCGGGATGTCTCTGGCGACCTCGTTAGTACCTACACAGGATAAAACACCAGTGCTAAGTTTATATCTTAGTGGGAAAACATATAACATATATGACCACGTGCAGTGGTCCTCAATTACAGTATACATATAAAATAATTCTTATATCATATTATTTATATCTCCTGTAGGAGTACATAACAAAAATCTTGTAACAAAATGTACCCATTCCTTTTCATGTTCTTGTTGTTCATTACTCATCACACATATATATTTTTATTTTTATAACTGAAGCCTTATGCTTGCATTTTTCAATGGAAATGGACAACGGGAAATATAATAATAAGTACCCATAGGTACATCACTGTACAAGACAATGATAACAATATAAGGGAAGCACATGTCTAGCCTCGAATCATGTACTGTCATTAATTCTATATTTGAATGTAATTGTAACAGTAGCTTAATTTTAGCCTTACCATTGACCAACTTTATGTAATTGCTTAACAGTAGCTTAATTTTAGCCTTACCATTAACATGTTTTACTAAATTAGACTCTCAATCTTTCTGTATATTTAGAACTTCTATCGTGAAGGTATGGAAAATCTATTCTTTTACATGGTATCGAGCCACGGATCTCTAGCAGTCATCGATCGAGTCCCTGCCATGTCTTCTCCTCTTATCAAATCAACTGTCTGCATGTGGCTTATGTGTAGATAAATCATATTGCTCAACATCCTTGCGAATCAATGAAAGTTAACTCCCACCACCTTTCCTCGTAGGCGTGCTCAATTGAAGCCTCCTCATTGGTTACGATTTTCGACTATGTCAGAGGCACCCGCCGGTGTCCCTCTTTCCGCTGAGTACCGCCGCTGATGAGCTCTGCAGATGCTTGGATTTGCAGATAAACTTACTCTGAAATTTGGTTTTACGCATCCAAGTTTCTGATCAGCTAATACTAGCATTGATTCCAATTTTCTCTGATGAACTTTGACAATTGGTCGCTAATTTTAATAGATAAACAATTTAAATATTTCATTTATTTCACGATCCAATAATTTTATTTATAGCACTCATTTAACTCGGTCGTAGATATTATAACTTGTGACAGTTATTGATTGGTTGTAAAAATGTATTAGTATTTATGATAAATCTTATATTGGTCACAAAAATACTAAGATATATAAAAAATATTATGGCTAGATCCTTGGAAGTTTGATATTTTGTGAGGACTAGTTATTTTAGTCTCAAAACATCTTATAATGCGTGACCCTTATTGATTGGTCATCGATGAAGTATAATTATAATGAACTTTATGTTAGTCTCAAAAAGTACAATTTGTAGAAATATTGTAACATCTCTAAAGTATGATATTTTGTGAGGAGCGGTAAAAGTGGTCACAAAATGTCCTATGATCTATGATCACTCATTGATTAGCCATGAGGCAGTATAATAATTATAATGAAACTTTTGTTAGTCTAAAAAAATACAGAAATCTGTAAGAAATATTATAACCGTCTCTAAAAGTATGATATTTTGTGAGGAGCGGTAAAAATTAGTGCATTAAGATCTTACTCCGTCTATGACTGCTTATTGATTAGTGTAGAAAAGTATATTAATTATGATGAAACTTATGTTAGTCTAAAAATATATATAATAAATGAGAAATATTATAACATGTCTCTAAAAGTATGATATTTTGTGAGAAAAGCAAAATTGAGTATAAGATACCCTATGATCTATGATCACTCATTGACTAGTCATAGAAGGTGTATTATTTACGATACACCTTATGTTAGTTGCAAAAACTTATATATTCTACGATAAATAATTTAAGTTATCCCCAAAAGTTTGATATATTATACGGAACAGAAAGATAGTGGCAAAAATGTTATATTATTTGCTATTAGTCATTGATTGGCTTAAAAAATATTTATTATTTGCAACAACTTTTATGTTGATCACATTAAAGACTTTAACATGTGAGAGAAAATTCATGAGTGGTCGCCTTTGAAATTTTAGTATTTTTTTAGGACCGATAATTGTAGTTTGCAAATGTCTAATAATTTGGGATCACTATTTTGTGACTTTTCATAATACAATTTCCTAGTTTAAACAATTTTATATTATTATTATTAAAAGTTACCTTCTTAAAATACACACTTCATAGGGCTTTTAAACACATTAAAATATTACTCTCAATATAAACCAATTTGTTAAAAAATATTTATAAAAATTATTTCTATAATTTTCAATTAATTACTATGTTTCCATGTACTTATATAAAATAATTACAAAAATATCTTTAAAATAATTCAATTTTTATGGGCTTTTGGACCCATTGTAATAATTAAGTCGATAAAATATATTACCAAAAGTATTTTGATAAAATCTATAAAATATTTATTATTTTAGTTAGACAATGATATAAAATTGGAGTTTTAAATTTTTATATAAGTTTATATTAACGCATTTTAAACTATCTTAATCCACTTATCAATGTTTTATTAATATTTTCCATTTATAAGATAATTTAAAATTATTATTGATTAAGTAAAGAGAACAATAGATAATGATTGGAAAACAATATATATTGTATAAATAATATATATTTTATTAGAGATATATATATATATATATATATATATATATATATATATATATATATATATATATATATATATATATATATATATATATATATATATATATATCTCAATAAAATATATTCTAAATATTTGACAAAAATCTATAAAATATTTATTATTTTTAGTTAGACAATAATATAAAATTGGGATTTTAAATTTTTATATAAGTTTATATTAACACCTTTTTAAACTATCTTAAGCTCCTTAAATCATATCCAGCGTTTTATTAATATTTTTTCATTTATAAGATAATTTAAAATTATTCAGAATTAAAGTAAAGAAAACAATAGATATATATATATATATATATATATATATATATATATATATATATATATATATATATATATATATATATATATATATATATATATATAATATTATTTTGATAAAAATCTATAAAATATTTATTATTTTAGGTGTAATAATATAAAATTGGGTTTTTAAATTTTTATGAAAGTTTATATTAACACCTTTTTAAACTATCTTAAACTCCTTAAATCATATCCAGTGTTTTATTAATATTTTTCATTTATAAGATAATTTAAAATTATTCAATTATTAAGTAAGAAAACATGATAATGTTGGAAAACTATATTTATATTAAAATAGTTTAGCTTTATTTTTTTATCTTTGTTGTAAGGTGCAAAACATGGAGAAAAGAGTGCATGTTTTAAAATTTGGATAAACTATCAATTTTAAATAATTGATATAAATAAGGTTGGATTTGAAAGTATTAATAAATAAAATATATTAGTAATTACTAATTGGATTTTAAGGATAAGTAACATGATGATTTGAAGTTTTACTCACTTTTCCTGGAATTCAATGCGTGACTTGATTTTTAATATAACAATAACGAGGAGGCATTGTAATTTATCCCATATGATTTATTTTATTTTAAATTTTTCAAATTGTAATTAGTCGTAACTTTTAAGAATATATATTTAATTAAAATCTTATAAAATTATTATCTATTAACTTTTAGAATATCTATTAATTAAAATCTTATAATATTATTATTACTAGTAACTATTTTTTTCAACTACAAAAATATTATACTTAATTAAAATTTTATAATAATATTCTTATCTTTTAAATATTTAATTAAAATCTTATAATAATTTTATTATTAGTAACTTTTGTTTTCAAATACAAAAATATTATATTTAATTAAAATTATAATATTATTATTATCTTTTAAATTTTATGGTTTTCACTTCCATTTAAGTTTCACGTAAATCATAAAAGCTTTTCCGAAACGTAAATCATAAAGTTAAAAACAAGTAAAAAAAATTCAATAAAAATTACATGAAAAAAAATCCTTATTTATCCTAAAATTTTTAAAAATTAAATTTTATTTTATTAAATTAAATTTAAATGTCATAAATATTAAGTAATGAGGAACCTAGTTTAGATTATCTCTAAATTAAATATTTAAATTATCACTTTTCAAAAAAAGTAAATTATCTTTAATAATTTATTAATATTATTATCATTAAAAGAAATATAAAGAGACACAAGCCCTAGTTTCTTTCTCACGTTCTCTCTCCAAAATATGTACAAACGAGTATTGTGTTTGGTCTTTCAAAAACTAGAAGCAAGTGTAAGTCTCACAACTTTTTTTGGGTTAGTTTTATTTAATTTTTGTTTATTTAAGTGATTATTCATTTTGCAAAGTTTTGATTTATAAGAAATTTTGTTTGCAGAGTAGCATAATTAAAATGAAACAAGCTAGAAAGACTGCTGGAATTTCTTTGTATCAGCATATGAAGACACTATCTTTTTCTTTTTTTTTTGGTTCATTCCGTTGCACTTTTGTAAAACATTGTTTCATAAAGACATATTCGAGGATACTTATTAAATTATCATTATTTAATATATTTATCTTACGTTTTTGTGATGAGCATCGTTATTTATCGCTATGATTGAAACTTTCTTTTATCTGTATTCCAAAAACTTTATATCTCTCTTAATAAATAATTTACATTTGCTGAAATGCTATCATTATGGTTTATTGGTGGGTGGTCATTGTCCTTCTTGAGATAGGATGAGTTGCTTATTGATTGTTATATGGTTGTAATCAATAGCCACTGATGGGGTTTGAAAAATGGGCTCGCAGGCCCATTGTGAGAGCGGCGCGGATGGAAGCACCGACTGCGAGCTGAGTGAAGTGAAGGCGGGTTCGTTGTTGAGGCGATTATGGATAATTGAGAAGCCGCGGTCTGTGAATCAATCAAATCTCGTGATAAGAAGAAGTAGGATATTCCCCGATATCTTATCCTACTCATCAATCAAATCTTATCAATAAGGAAATGAGGATAATTCTCAATAACCGCTATTCCTTCAATATCTCTTAATAAAATTCGATAAGGCAGAAAATATCCCATCCAATGGGAAAGAATCGCCTTCACATTATAAATTGGAATAACATACACTATAAATACGCTGGCCACCGACGGTGAAGGTACGCATTCTCTGAAGCATACTTTTATGCAACTTTCGTCCTCCAGGCAGTCTCTATTCTCTCTCAGAAAGGAACTGACTTAGGCATCGGAGCGGCCACGGGCGAAGCCCTCGCCGACCCCCCTTCTTCCTCGTTTTGGTTGCACGATCGCCCGCCCGATCCAACATTACGGCGACCATACCTTAGCCAGGCGACCCGGCATCCCCTCGATTCCGCCCGTAGTCTTGGTCGGCCCAGCGACCTCGCGCTCCGGCCGATTCGATTGAAAAAAGGCATCGTCGGTTAAGCGGCGGAATGCAGTAGGAGCGGCCGGTTCGCGCCGCATGGCGTTTCGATTCGCGATGGTATCAACTTCAGACATAAGCGGGAAGCGGCGCCGTCGCCCGAGATCACGGGGATACGCGGTGGCGAATAATGACCTCACGACCTGCGTTAGAAACAATGCGAAGTCAACGACAGCGAGGGTGGGCGCTCAGCGCTCGCGATCAGCGTCTAACAAAGAGTTCGAACAACTCACCGGACAAATCACGGCGACCGCGGGAGCGCGACCCGGTGAAGGCCATGACCTTCCCCTCGTGAAGGGCGACATAATCTCGGCTCCACGAAAGCCGAAACATAAAAAACGAATCTCCAAATATAGGTTATAGAGCAACAAACGTATCATAAGAAGGCCTAAGTACTCGGAAATTCGCGCAATCGTTCCAAATTCTCCATAAATTAGCATTAAAAGGCGCTCGCACTTTTCGAAAATTAGAAGTCGAATGGTCGCCATGACTGACTCACCTTGATGAGTTCATACACTGCTGCCACGAGCCCTTGGCGCCTCAAAGAGTCGAGACATTTCGGACTACATCGCCACTGGCTACGCCATGCATTCATTTCGGGCATGCAGGCGGCCCGGGAGCCAGTTGCTCACCACGGCGGAAGCGCTCATCTACTCTACCGCGGCCTGCGCTCGGGGTCGGACCCATTTCGGGCTCATCGCCATGGCTACATCGCCGTGACCGAAACGCCACGAGCCCGCGGCGCGGGGCCCGGTTGCTCACTGACGAGCTCATCTACTCACTGCCGCGGCCCGCGGCGCACCGAGTGAACCATTTCGGGCTACATCGCCACTCGGCTACATGCTTATTCATTTCGAGAGGCGCCACGAACCCTGGCGCCCGGGAGCCCGGTTGCTCCTACGGCGAGCTATCTACTGCGCACGGGCGCTCTGCCCCTCGGAAGTCGGACCATTTCGGCTCTGTCGTCATTGGTACGGGCATGCCGGTGCCGCGCCCGGGAGCCCGATTGCTCACTCCCGGCGAAGCTCATCTACTCGCGCAGGCCCGCGGCGCCTCGGTCGAACCGGCTCGGGCTCGTCGCCACTTTCGGTACGGAGCGTCACTCGAACCCCTTTGCGCGGGGAGTCCCGATTGCTCACTACGGCCAGGCCCACCTACTGCGCGCGAGCCCGCGACGCCTCGGTCGGACCAACTCGAGGCTACATCGCCCTTTCGGCCCAAGCGCCACGAAACGCTGCGCCCATGAAGCGATTGTTCTGCGGACGAGCTCCCGCTCATTGTTCACATTAGCGAAGAGCTCTTCACCTCCGGTTCCGCAGACGAGCTCACGCCTCTATCAACGTGCGCGCAGGCTGCTTTGCGGTTCACTTAGGCGAGCTTAGCTCAAGCTATTCACGATAGCCCGAGCTTTTCCTACGATTCATGGGCGAGCCCTGCCTCATCAACATTGGCGAGCTCTTCCCTTGATTCACAGAGGCGAGCTCACGCGACTATTGATTGACGACTCTTCTGCGGTTCACTTGGGCGAGCTCCACGCCCAGCTATTCACTTAGGCGAGCTACGCTCAACTATTCACGGTAGCGAGCTCTTCTTGCGATATTCACATGAATGATACTATTCACATTATGAGCTCTACCTTGCTTGATTCCTCACGAGCTCCGCCTTATCAACATTGTGAGCTCTTCACGACAATTCACTTGGGCGACTCCCTCTCTATTCACATTGAGCTCTTCCTTTAATTCACACAGACGAGCTCCTGCCTTCTCGACATTGGCGAAACTCTTCCTGCGGTTCACTTGGAGCGAAGGCTCGGCTCAATATTCACATTGACGAGCTCTTCACGCCCAGCTATTCACATGGACAAGCTCACATTCCGCATTGGCGAGCTCACGCCCAGCGATTCACTACGGCAGAGCTCAGTAGCCGCGAAAGCATTGGCGAGCTCTTCACGGCGATTCACTTGGCGAGCTCCGGCTTTCCTCCTATTCACGATGGCGAGCTCTTCCTTGATCCACACGAGGGCGAGCTCGCCTCTATCAACATTGGCTTGAGCTCTTCACGCGGTTCACTTGGGCGAGCTCCACGCCCAGCTATTCATGGGCGAGCTCCTACACCTTACATCAACATTGGCGAGCTCTTCTGCCCGGTTCACTTGAATGACTCCTGTGACTAATCACATGGACAGCTCCTACTATTCACGATGGCGACTCCGCCCAGCAGTTCCTGCGGCGAGGCTTTCTACTATTCACATTGCGAGCTCTTCACAACTTGATTCCCTCCAGAAGCTCCTACTATTCACATTGGCGAGCTCTTCCGCAGTTCACTCGGCGAGCTCCCTCTGATTCACTCACGACTAGCTCTTTACAGCAGTTCCTACGGCGAGCTCCTACTTATTCACCTGGGCCAGAGCTCTTCCTAACGGTTCCTGACGAGCTCTGCCCAGTTCACATGGGCGGCTCTACCAGTTTGCCAGCCATTTCAAATTGGAAACTCTTCCCGATTCACAGGCGAGCTCTGTATTACCGCCCAGCGGCGAGCTCCTCAGCAGTTCACGTGGACGGAAGCTCTACCCGAGTTTCTCGGCATTTCACGATGGCGAGCTCCTCGGCGGTTCACCTGAGCAGGCTACCCGACTTCTCATCATTTCATTGGCAGGCTCCTCCCGGCGGTTCACATGGGCCAGGCTCTACCGGTTTCGGCATTTCACATTGTCGAGGCTCCTCAGGCGAGTTCCGCATGGGCCAGGCTCACCCATTGTCCATAGCGCAGGCTCCCTCATGTCTGCATGGGCCAGGCTCCTCGGCGATTCCCACAGACGAAACTCGGCGGCTTTCGCGTGACTACCTCGCCAATAGGTCATTACAACCTAAGGAATCATTTCGGCGCTGATTAGCCGATGGGGAATAACGATTCGCATTAATGACCTCCGCCCAATAGCGGGTCTTAACGGCCTAAAATCATTTCGGCTTATACAAGTTGGCCAGATGGTGGCGGCAACTTCGCATTGGCGAGCTCATGCGGCTCATGCATCCTAAAAAATCGGTTCGGCTCCTGAGTTGCTTGATGAGTGTTGACTCGCGTTGGCGAGCCTGCGCTAACAAGAGTCATGCGATCGAGGTGGTCACAGCTCGGGCAAGTCGACCCGATGGAGGTCAGCGATTCGCATTGAGCTACGCAAAACAAGTCATGGAATCAAGGAATCAGTTCAACTCATGCAAGTTAGCCAATGGAGGTCAGTCGCTCAAATTGACGACCTCTACCAAAAATAGGTCATGCAACCTAAGAATCCAATTCGGCTCATACCGTCGGTAGAAGCGAGCCCGGCCAAGCGGCGCATTGGCGAGGATTACGCTCAGCGGTACGCCAACCCTATGAATCAATTTAGTTGAGGCGGTCGACCACGGGCCCAGCTCGGTTTGAAACTATTTGCTCATTTCAGGCGTTCAATTCAAGCCACTCGGTTCCTCTGAGAACATCGGAAGAAGCATGACGAGCGAAAAAGAAGAAATCCTGAACGGTATTCGTGGGACAAGGCTACATATGTATTAGGTCAGGCCTAAGCGAAATACAAGCAAAAAAAAAACAAACAAAAAACAAAAGTCATCTGCGAAGCAAAATCACGAAAAGGACTTTGCATAGAAGGTTCGGACGGAATACTAAGGAAAAGGAAGTCGAACTCACTAAAAAAGCAAAGAAAAAGCTTAGGACCAGAGACACAAGATGAGCGGTCGGAGGATGCGGAAGAAAGCGAGAAGAAATAGAAATAATTGGAAGGAAATGAGCACGTGCTTAGAAAAGTCATCATTATCAGGGATATATGACAGCGGCAAATACTGGCGATCGACCCGAGTTGACACATGGAAATCACACCCGATCGGCGATTATGGCCCTTGTCCACGTGCACGCGGGTACGCAGAGGGTGGGGGGGTGCTTGTTAAGGGGTTTGAAAAATGGGCTCGCGAGCTGACCAGAAGCGCGCGGATGAAGCACGAGCGGCTTCCGGCCCAGCGAAGGCCCGGTTCGTTCGGCCCAGGCGGTTATGGATAATTGAAGCCCACGTGCACCGTCAAATCAAAATATCTCATCAATAAAAGGAAGTAGGATATTTGATAATATCTTATCACATAAACCAAATCAATCTTATCAATAAGGAAGTAGGATAATTCTAAATAGCGCTATTCCTTGATATCTCTTAAAAAAATTCGATAAAGGCAAGAAATATCCCATCGATGGAAAGAATCCTTACGACCCTCAAATTGGGAATAACATACATTATAAATACATGGCCACCCAACGGTGAGAATGCAGTTCTCTTAAGCATACTCTTGCTCACGACCGCCGTCTTCAGCGAGTCTCTATTCTCTCGAGAAGGCCCGACTTAGGCATCGGAGCGGCCACGGGCGAAGCCCTCGCCGACCCCCCTTCTTCCTCGTTTTTTGCAGAGAAGTGCCACGATCTAAGCCCGCCAGTCAACATTGCAGCGACCATACCTCAGCCCAGGCGACCCAACATCCTCCAGTTCACCCTGCCCATAGTCTTGGTCCAGCCCAACGACCTCCACAAACTCGGCCCAGGTTCACAGGTTGAAAAAGGCATCATCGGCTACAATGGACATGGAAAAGCTATTAAACATTATGTAAGGTTGACTTCTTGAACATTAGATATTCAAAGCACTTGTTGGTAAAGGAAGTACCTTTTAAACCAACATGCATCTTTAGATGTCATTACTCAATACATATAGGATTCAAGGTGACCTAGAATTGGGTTTTAAAATTTTTAATATATTTACTGACTTTTCCTAAAATTCTTGGATATTTTAACTAATTTTAATGGATCATTGAAATTCTTAATCTATAAAGAATATTCAAAAAGTGTAAGTTGTGCTAATGTTTTTCGAATTCCAAACCATTATAAGTAGTGAAAGAAATTTTGTTTGTTATTCTTATCATGTTACTTAATTTTTCTTCCTCGATATAATACTCGACCTCAATTTTGATCTCCATTGAAGCATTTATTTGGTTGTGAATATGATTAATTGTCATTTTATCTTTGAGTGTTAGAAAATGTTGCCTTATAATTAGTAAAGATGTTCTTATAGATTTGAACATGAGACAAACTATCTTGGTAATTTTTTCTTGCAAGAATAAATTTTAGCAACAGGTTGTAAACTCCAAAAGCATCCTTCTAAATGTATTATAAAAACTTAAATGTTTTTTTGTTTCCTTTTATTTGGTTGTCTTTTATATTAAATTAATTTTTCTTACTACTTCAATATTATTGGGTTATACTAATATTGTGTCCATGACTTATTCACCATTTGAAATAAATTATGTGGAGTATCTCAAATCAATAATCTCGACTAGTTGTCATATTGTTATCATATTATATTGTAAAAGCAGTTACATGGTTCTCAGTTAGTATCAATCTATCACCAACATTGTTTGTCCATCATCAACATGATTGCACAAGGTATTATTTTTGAAAACATAAAGGTAATTGTTATGATAGGCTTGTTTCAATCAATATAATCTCTTTGTCATTGTCATATAGGAGGTTCATCAACAACAAGAAAGAATGAGACATCTCGAGAAAAATGATTAGATGTACTATTAGAGAATGGAGAGAGAATTCTTATATCATTTACGGAAGAAGAAGGGAGACCGCTATGTGTTTATGCTTGCAAATTTGCTAGTGAGATTAGTGTTACAGTGAGATTAATTTTAGACCATTTATTTTTGGCTATGGAAATGACCAATTGTGACCATTTAATTTCATCATAGAAATATTTAAACTATGTCTAATTTTTTTCATCATGAAAAATTATAAATCATGACAGTTGTTCTTCATCGTGCAAGCGTGAAATTGTAACCATACATTCACTTCGTAGAAACAGCATGAAATTGTAACCACGCAATTCATTGTAGAAACATGAAATTGGAGATCATGTTAATTCATCATAAAAACACGAAATTGCAACCATGAAAATTCGCCATTAAAACCATGAAATTGCGACCACTATAAATTAAATCATATAAACCTGGCTCCCGGGACCATGTAAATTCATCGTAAAGTACGAAATTGCTGACTATGAAATTCATCATAGAAACATGAATTTGCGATCATGCAAAATTCATATATAAACAAACAATTGGGACCATGCAAATTCATTGTAGAAAAAGCGAAATTGCAACCATGTAAATTCATCATAGAAACGCAATTTATGACCATGTTAAATTCATCGTAGAAACACGAAATTGCGATCATGTAAATTCATCGTAGAAACATTTCAAATGCGATCAAATGTTTTCATTTGCAAAAAAATAAAATTTGCGACCAATTACTATAGATGGTAGAAAGTAAAATTTGCCACCAAGATGTTGGACATAAAAAATTTTCATTAATGACCAATATCATCCATCACACAAACAAATTATGTACGACAAAGTTAAGTAATGGTCGCAGAAAACATTCCCCGACGGACATACTATGACGATTGTGCGACCAACATTTTTTGGTTGTAGATTATTATTCGCTACCAGAAATTTTGTTTTTGGGATGAGTAACGTAGTCGTGGAATATCAAATTTCTAGTAGTGTTATCCTGAGTGCTATTTTATCATCTACATCTCCCTCCATCACCCCACTTATTGCTACAGCACTGACCTCTCATGATGCTTGGACAAAGCTAAAAAATTTATATGCTAGCCGATCCCGAACTCGAGCTATGCAGTTAAAGGAGGAACTCACCTTAATCCAGCGTGGAACTCGGTCAATCACAGAATACCTCCATGTTGTTGAGGCCTTGGATGATGAAATAGCCATTATTGATCATCCAATTTCGGATGATGACCTAACTCTTTATGTGTTGAATAGCTTAGGTCCAGATTTTCGGGAGATCGCAGCGCCTATTCGAGCACGAGAATTGTCATTGGCCTTTGAGGAGTTGCACGACTTTCTGGTTGGACATGATGCATATCTAAGGCGCTTGGAAGCCTCAACACAACAACTAGTTGTTTCTGCCAACTTCACGAAGACGAAGCATTCTGCGCGCGAAGTCGTCGTGGTCCTTGAAACATGATTCTACCGCGGGCCCTCTAGGTTCAAACTTAAGCGAAACTTTGTAGACCCAGCGTGATGGTCGTTAAACTAATAACATCTCTGGGAGGCCCAATTATTCCAATCAGCGTTACCAGCCCAAATGCCAACTCTGTGATCAGTTGGGCCACATTGCCAAGTCCTGTCCTCAATTCCATTCTCATAATGTTTCAATAAATTGTGCTACCGCATCTAATGGAAGGGATAAAAATTGGTTACTTGATTCGGCTACTTCTCATAATATCACGGGTGATCTTTCCAATTTATCTATTCATTCCGAATATGATGGAACTGACGAAGTAATTCTCGATGATGGCTCAGGTTTGGCAGTCTCACATATTGGTTCTTTGACTTTGCACTCTCCTCACCGAACTTTTACATTGCATGATACTCTTTGTGTTCCAAACCTTTGAAAAAATTAAATTTCCGTTCATCATCTCACCAAACAAAATAATATCTTTGTTGAATTTCATCCTTTTTATTTTCTTGTGAGACAAAGATCTCGAGCGATTACTAAAAGAAGCATGTAACAATGGCATCTACACCTTCCCGGAATCAATAGTAGCATCAAAAAAGGTTGCTAATGTGCATGAACGGACTTCTATTGATGGATGGCACAAGCGTCTTTTGCATCCTTCTATTAAAATTGTCCATCATCTTGTTAAAAAATTTTCTCTTCCTATTTCATCGACTAAAACTTTGTTTTCACTATGTCATTCATGTTCTATCAATAAAGCTCATCAACAACCCTTTCATGTCAATAGTCTCCAAAGTCATGAGCCACTTGAACTTATTTACACTGATGTGTGGGGTCACGCTAGTTATCTTGGAATTGATGGATCAAGATATTACCTTATTTTTTGTTGATCATTACTCTGAGAAATATATGGTTTATCAATGGTCACTAAATCCGAGTGTTTCTAAAATTTTTCCACATTTCCAAACGGTTTGTTGAAACCAGCTTTCAAATCAATCAAAACCTATGCTCCAACAATGGTGGTGAGTTTATTGCTTTAAATCATATCTCCTACTTCATGGCATAACTCTCATACACTCTTGCTCCTCACACCTTTGTAACAAATGGTGTCTCTGAACGTCGTCATCGTCATCTCGTTGAAACAGGCCTTACACTCCTTCATGATGCCCATCTTGATTTCTCTTATTGGCCTTATGCCTTTCAAATAACTTCCTACCTCATAAACAGACAGCCCACACCTCTTCTTCAGGAAAAATCACCTTTTTGAAAGTCCTTTTTAGTCGAGCAAATTATTTGAAATTAAAAAAATTTGGATCATTTGTTATCCTCACACGGCCCTATAACTCAAATAAGTACAGCCCGAATCCAAAGCATGTCTTTTTCGTATTCACCAGCAAATGCATACAAGTGTCTTGAACCTCAAACAAAAAAATTTCTCTTCTCCCGGCACGTGCTGTTTGATGAAACCCAAGATCAATCCAGCCTCTCTCAACACGGGTCTTCCGTGCTAACCCAGAAACCTCCAGACTCTCCCCCATTTCTTCCTCTCTTTTTCGGTGCCCACCAGTTCGCAGTGCTGTCATCACTAGTGCCCAGCGCACCAGCATCATTGCACCCTTCGGAAGGTTCACCTGCCATTGTCACGGCCTCCTCAAGTACTTTCGGACCCTCTGGTTCTTTACTTCACGATTCCTTGCCCGTTATAAATCACCCCCATCTCATCCGACTCCTCCTTTAGATGATAGAATTTGCTTCTCCCTTAAATCTTCCATCCCACTCTTATTCCTCAGAATGCCCATCGGTCACGATTTTTCTCCTCCATCTTGGTTCACAAACCTCCCAATTGTCTCCTCCCAGCGCCTCATAACATGACCACAAGATCAATAGACAAATCTTCAAACCCAAACAGGTCCTTATAGTGTCCAAACATCCTCTTCCCCAAACCATTGAGCCAACAAGTGTGAGCCAAGCCATTTCTCAACCTCACTGGCGTGAGGCCGTAATCAGTGAGGCTCCTTTGCTCTAATGAAACATGGGACTTGGGATCTAGTTTACCACCCTCAGGCTTGTGCAGGTGGGGGTTGTAAGTGGGTCTTCGAGTAAAAGGCATGTGATGGGTTCGGTGAATGATTCAAAGCCGTCTAGTTGCTAAGGGTTATGATCAAGCATACAGTATTGATTCACAAGAAACCTTTAGCCTTGTAGGTCAAACTAGCAACTATTAAATTGTATTATCTATTCTTGTCATGAGAAAGGGTGGGATTTGAGGCAAATGGATATCACTTGATGCCTTTCTAAATGGTGCACATTAACTAAAATTTGTTTTTATGGCCTGACCCTCGGGGTTCGAGGACATCCGAACCTAACCATGTTTGCGGGGTTAAAGGCGATTTACGAGGCTTAGAAAAAACGAAGCCGCGGGCTTCTGGTACCACGGCGCTGAAATGTCATTCTTGATTAGGTTTTCCGCAGTTCCAGCGCTCCTCCTCTTCGATTCTGAGTCAAAGCTCCAATCTTTATTTTTAAGTTTATGTTGATGATCTTATTATTCTGAAATAATTCAATTCGTAATATTATTAAGCAATTGGGTGATATGTTTTCTCTCAAGGATATGGGTTCTCTTCATTTCTTCGTGAGATTGAAGTAATTCCTACTCGGGTTAGGTTATTTCTCTGCAACATAAATATATTCGTGACCTTTTGCTTGACTTTAAGTATGAGTGGTGCTAAGATGTCTCAGCCCTCTCTCTGCTTTCAGTCCCTTCCAGTTGATTGATGGCATTACTGCTATGGACAACTCAGGAGTTTCGTAGAATGGTGACGCCTTCAATACCTTTCCTTGACAGCGATCCCACGACACATCATTTGTAGTCAACAAACTTTCTCGAGTTTATGCACAAATAGCCACAAATCAGACGACAACGAGCGACTTCTCATTGCCATAGCAAACCATTTTCATAGTATTCGGATCCACAAGGTGGCCTTCCCATATTAGAACATACTCGGAGTGTCGATTGGAAATTTGGAAATGTGGATGACCGCCGCGTTAACCTCTTGCCTATATCAGTTTTTGGGCTCTAATCCCCCATTCTTGGAGCTCAAAGAAACAACGGAAGTTGTTGCACGATCCCGCAGCGGAAGGATGAATCTGAGACCACCCCAGCCAATGCAGCTTCCGAGACAATGTGGTTGTCCAATCTTCTCAAAGAACTAGCATTTCCAGTCACAGAATCTCTCTAGCTGCTTTGTGATAACCTCGGAGCCACACATCTCAGTTTTAACCCAGTCAATCATTCGCGCATGAAACATATTCAAATCGACCTTCACTTTATGCGCACGGAATTGCTACATAACAAGATTGGTCTTGTCGATGGAAGCTCAATCTTGCGGGGGCGTATAAGGGAAGCACATGTCTAGCCTCAAATCATGTTTTGTCATTAATTCTATATTTGAATGTAATTGTAACAGTAGCTTAATTTTAGCCTTACCATTAACATGTTTACTAAATTAGACTCTCAATCACTCTGTATATATTTAGAACCTCTATCAATGAAAGGTATCGAAAAATCTATTCTTTTACAAACATAGCAGTATCCTTTGGCTTGAGTACAGTAATGACACAAACGAGGGCCAGTAACCGACGGGGCCTCTGAGAGCAGTGAGGTACGCAGCATCGAGAGATCCTATAGGTATGCCTATCTATCCACTACCCGAACATAAGCAAACATTCAGTTATTTATTTTTTCAAATTAGTCATATCGGTATCCTTAACATAGGTTCTTTCACATATTTATCATTATCGTTTTAATGAATTTGCACTAATTCATGTAACATTAATGTCTTAATTCACATCAGGCATCATCTAAGAAGGTTAGGCAAATGCCTACGTTATAAATCAATTCTTCCTTAACAGTATAAGGCAAATCCCAAGTCCATTTTCAACTACAATTTCAACCTAAAAAATGAGGTTTTTAGACAAAGTGATCTTCTTACAAAATGTTCATCTGTGTCTTAAGTTTCCAAAGGCTCATGAATCAGGTCATTTGGACCTTTAAATTAGGAGGTATGGCTTAAACATTCTAAACTACTCCTGGACAGTTTCCAAGAATAGAATCTAGAATTGTGTTCTATATTTGAAAATTTTCTAGGAACGAGAGGGACATAATTTGACCATGCTTTCTTCATGAAAGTTGTTCTCTCAGATATCTAGTTTGTACAAAATTTTGAATCACCTTATTGATTAGTACCCAAATAGTGCAATATTGAGCCTTGTTTATAGCAGGTTTTATGCGCTTTTTGTGTACTAATCGACCAGTATAACCGATTGATGCATTGGGGTCCGACTTCTGATCACATTTTGTAGCTATTTTAGTAGTTTGCGAATCCCGAATGCCTTATATTTCTTCGATTTGACTCAAACACGTTGAACCTGAGCCGAATTCGAAGACTCGTGATTAAATCAGAGGAAATTTGGAGCAAATTTATTGAAGAGATGGCGTTGAAATTTTTGGGGGGTGCAAAATTTGGCAACTTTTAGAACCCCCGCGAGGTTGTGAATTTCGCAACTGCGAACCTTGCTCACATTACTTTTTGTGCTTGTTGGCTTGCTTTTACCCACCTTTTTGGTGGTTTTTTACAAGTTTACCCTCATGTATTTTTGGTTCTTTAACACACTTTTGTAATTTCCTTTTCGCGAGCACCTATATAAGCTCGATGCGCTTGTAATCAAATCAACTTTTGTCACTCAATCCAATCGGTCGAGCACAAAGATTTCTCCTCTCTGGCATTGGTGATTTTTTCTCTTCTTCTCCTTCTCTTGCACTTTCTTGGTAGCCAAACACTGCCCCTTGATGTGACAAATCAAGGGATTAACGCTAATACTGATCCTTGAAGGGGAAGGCCACTAGATGTTGTTTTTAGGCTTAGCGCATGTTCTCATACTCTTTTCATGTTGTGTTTAATGGTATTTTATTGCTTGCTTCTCTGCAGGTCAAATCTCTTAAGCATGCTCTCTTTAATATTGTTGACAAGCTTTTGGGTTCGGTGGATACTTTCACTAGATCACTTGAACTGAGTTAGTTGTCTCTGATAGTTGTCGTAGGGTAGTGTTTTGAGATGTGTTTTCAGCGCTAGGGACATTTATGCTAATAAAATGCCATCTTTCAAAAGGAAAACTCTTAGGGTTTAGAGTTTTTAAAAAGCTAAATGAAGATCCGGTTCGGGGAAATGACTATATGTCATGCTCCCCAGGCTTCGAGGATAAAGACCCGAGTACATGTTGGTTAACCTAGAACCCTAAGCCCAATGGCCGAGACTTCAAGGATTTCTCTTTTAACTTTTTACATCAGCTATTTTAGTTTGCAACCATTCACACACACTGTTTTCTACACACCCTATAAATCCAACGAGAAAACACCATTTTCAATGCACTGTAACTCTTCTCTCACGAAGAAAACACATCCCTGTGTTCGACCCTAGAGCCACTATACTATAGTAGCTTTGCTACGTCAGTAGTAGGAATCCTAGGCTATAAATTTTGTTGATTCTGAACACCTACTTGGCAAGAACGAATCACTTATTTAAATCAGTATAACTCAAGTTATGATTTACACAATCGAGTACTCCAGTTTAGGGGATTGTTTTGAGACATGTTTCAGGTACAAAATTGTCCCCTTATTTTGAAAATTTTCTGGTAACAATAGGGAATAAATTTGGCTATACTTACTTCATAAAAGTTGTTCTCCCATATGTCTAGTTTGTACAGAAATTTTAATCACCTCATTTAGATCAGTATAACTCAAGATATGGTGCAAACAACAGGAACTACTCCCGTAGAGGAGACAGAGGCTGTATTTTGCTATAAAACTCTTTTTCAGGGTTCTAAGAGCAAGATGTACATCTTGGTTTCTTCTAGACATTTATATTTCTAGTTCTTAGGTTTCCTCCCCAACTGAAATCATCTAAATTGGAGGTCAGTAGGCCAAGTTATGGCCAACACAAAAACACAGGTGTTAGGGAAAGTTGGACAACACTTCTAAAATACCTCGTGTCTCTTTACACAATTTTTAGTCCTTATCAAGGACTTGAAGTTAATCAAACGAAACAAGATCAAAGCCAACTTTAAACCCAACTCAAACCAACAAAGCAAAAGTAAAAGGGAGAAAATTAGAGGATAGTTTCATAACCTTGATTTTCTTGAAGACTTTAACCAAGCTTTCTTTTTTCCTCCCTTTCTTCTTAACATGGACAATTAGAACTCCAAGAGATGAAGAGAAACAAACCAAAAGTTGGCTCTTCTTCTCTCCCTCAAACCCGTAGCCCTAACTCTTCTTTAGCTAAAAATGAGAAATCCTCAATTCTAAGACAAGTGCGTTGTTTTAAGGGATTTTGGTTCAATTTTCCCTTTTTTGCATTTTAGTCCTCCAAGTTTATTTCATTTGCAAATCACTTATCATTATTCCACCATAACATATAATTTTCTATCTTAATGTCCTTGGAGTCCTTAATTTTACAATAACCTTTTAGATTTATTTAAAAATCCCGATTATGTCATTTTTCACATTTAACACTTAAATTTCCAAAAAATACGAATTTAACTTTTATTATATCTTAAATCTGTCATAAAACTACTAGGTTATAATTTGGGGTGTTACAGGATGCCTATGTGATTGTTCTATGATTCGTCACATCATTGAAGATCCATGGTGACCTAGCCTGTTATGTCAAAGAGTAAAAATATTTGAGTTATTGAACTTTTGGTTCATTATAGCATATAACTTAGTTGGCTTTATGATCGTATGATATAACCAAGAGGAGAATGCCGGGAGCTTTTCTGCAACAATTTTTTTCCCATAAATTATAGAGGTAGTATATAAACTTTATTTATTACCTTTAAAACTAAGCAAATTTTTGCAGTTATAAAATTTATTACCTTTATTACTTTCTTTATAGTTTTAATATGATATCAATTTCTGCGGATATCTTTAAAACTAAGCAAATTTCTTGTTAATTTGCTATAATATAATGTATCATTAATATGAAATCTAGTTTCATTTGGTAGCATTATATTTGTTTTTCCGGAGCCTTCAATTAAATCTGATATACCAGGGATGGTACTTACACTGGCATTTGTTATTATAAAATTTTAAAAAAAATGTTTTTTCTCGAAGGATTGTATGCGTGGTTGCACAATCAGCAAGACATATATCACTATCATTCATCATGAAATTCAATAATACATAAATTTAGATAAAGATAAAAATATAAATAACAAGATGATATTCTTATTAACTCACAATAACATACAAAGAATTATTCAATAGTTACATTTTCATCATCTATCAAACAATTGAAATTATCAATAGGACATTCAAAAAAGATCATATCAAAATAAGATAGGTCCAACCCATTTCCATAAACAAAATTAGTTTCCACCATTTTTCCTTTATCCTTTAATGATGCTTGATACAAATCTACCAGATGTTTGGTCGTACGACAAGTGCGAGATCAGTGTCCTTCCATTCCGCATATGTGGCAAGTCTCTTCAAGAGCCTTGAAGGGTTTTTTATGTACACTTTCTCCATTTTCTTGTTTTGTCTCACCATTATTCCGCTTCTGGGGGTGAAACGAGTCTTTCATTTTGATGTGGTTAGAAGGATGATTATTATAGTGTCGGGAATTATGCCCACGACCACGACTACGACTACTGTAGCGACCCCCGAGCCCGACCCAACCCGACCCGGTTGGCGGATCCAAATCGAAATCTCAGGGATGCTCGACCGAAGCCTTTTATCAAACACATTTAATTAATATAAGCGTTTTCGTTCTCAAATCTTTACGGAAGCGATTTCAATTTAGGGGAAGCCCATAAACATTTACAAATTCAATGCAATTTCTTTACAAAATATGCATTTAACCATAAATGGCATTTTATGTCGTTTACAACATAATATCCGAAATCATATTCAGGTATAGGTACAAAATGATTTCGGAGTTAAACTCCATTTTGTTTACAAAACAAAGTCATGCTCAAAAATGGTGAGGATGCCATGTAGCAGACATATTCAGTGAACTACGGATGACTCTGGGCTCCTCGTGTGGGTTCCCTTTTCAATCAATGTCTATTACTCGATTGCACAACGCATTGATAAAACAACACGCTAAGCATTTTCATGCTTAGTGGTTCTATACAGTTCTCTATTCCATTTCAGTTCAATATGAATCATGCATTTATCAAAATAACATATTTATACAATGTCTATGTGTAATGTAAAAGATACTTATACAAATACACTTTTTAATATCATTTTTCGCTTTTCGGTTGCGATTTCACATATGACTATAGAGTCAACATTCACGACAGATTTAGTTGGTGAATCATGTCCTGTTTGTCAATCGGTAGCAATGTGATTTCGCTTTCAATATTACAATCTCACATTGGACTAAAGAAATTAACATTCACGACGGATTCAGTTGGTGAATCCTGCCCTGTTTGTCATTCGGTAGTAATGTGATTTCACATTCAATATTACAATCTCACATATAACTATATAAGTCGACATTCACGACATATTCAGTTGGTGAATCCTGTCATGTTTGTCATTCAGTAGTAATGTGATTTCGCGTGAACAAAATGCGATTTACCTTCATGAATTGAGTTGATGAATCGTCATGTTGTGCATTCAATAATACATTTCAAATCAATTTACTCACATGCAATAAATTCACTTATAGTTCAAATACATGCGCACATGTAGATATTTGACAAATATTTCGAATACTAATGATTCAAATCAATATATATATATATATATATCACAAATCGAACTTGAAATGAGAATTGAGTCACAGAGAACAGAACAAACAGAGAATAGAGAACAAACAACAAAAAACAAACCAATTTATCGATCCATTGTCTCTTTCGATACCAATCGTAGGTCAGGTTGTCGTCTTCACCCGCACCTAGTCAAATACAAAATCTCCACTCTTAGTGGTTGAACGGTGTCGTGCCTAAGCGAATATAGCGGGGCGAGTGCGATGCGTTCTTATTTGAACCCTCATTAATCATTTATTAGGGTCCTTAAACTATTGGTGTATGAATATAAGGTGTTCGAAACAAAAATCTGAAATTTGCCCTTTATGAACAGTGTCTACGCCGTAGCGTACCCAAGGGGGTGTCATTTTGGCACCCCGGCCTCGCCGCGGCGAGGGCATCCCACGCTGCGATGTAGGGCTACACCACGGTGTGGGTTCCCTACGCTGCGGCGTAGGAGCCCGTGTTTGCCCAGTTTTTTCCTTTTTGCGATTTTCTCCAAAAATAACTCAAAATCTCAAAACAAATCATGGGAATCACTACCAAACATTCTAAAGTCATCCTAAACCAACCATGAGTAAAACCCGCGGATAGATTAGGGTTTTTCTAACCCAAATATCATTTAAAGAAATCTATGTTTTGGTTCTTACCTTGAAATCTCTTTGCACTTGAAGCCCTAGCCTTTTTCTTCCTTCTTGATCACTTATGCACCAAAAATGGGAAGATCTCCCACCAAAATTACTTCCTTCCAAAACCCTAGCTTTCTCCTCTCTTTCTTTGCTCTCAAAAACGTTTTGCTCAAATGAGCCCTTACACCACTTTTGGTCTTTAAGCCTTTATTTCCTTAAAGCCTTGTTTGGCTTACACAATAAATCCCATTTCTCATTTTGGCATTTTAACTCTTCATTTCACTTTCATTTATTATTTAATTTACTTGGCATTTAAGCTCATTCTCATTAGACCCTTAAGTCCTCATTTACACATTTCCAATTTGCCCTTTTTCACATGGGTTAATTTCCGTGTTCAATAAATTTCTCATTTTAGCATATAATATTTAATCATATGCTCACATTTTCATTTCACTTTTCACAATTTAACAATTTATCAATTTTCCCGGAAAAACCCAAGTTTGGCTCAATTTATACACAGAATATATAATAAAAATTATTATAAAAATTTTAGGGTATTTTTGGGGCGTTACAACTACGACCAATGTCCACACCCACGATTGCGGGATAAAATTGCATTCACTTTAGGGAATGGTTTAGATCTAGTTGGACGAGACTAGTGGTTTTTCATTAGTAGCTCATTATTTTGTTTAGTTATTAGAAGACATGATATTAACTCTGAATATTTAGTAAATTTACACTCTCTATATTACTACTACAGGAGCACATTAGAGCGTGAAAGCGTTGTGAAACGTTTTCCGATATGTCTTCATCCGTGATTTTTTATCCGCATAACTTCAATCTTGAGCTTATTTTAAATAGAGCAGAGTTATACTCACTAATTGTTTTAAAATCTTGTAACCTTTGGTGCTTCCAGTCATAGTGAGCTTTTGTTAAAATCACCATTTTTTGGTGGTCAAATCCATCATTCAAGTCATTCCACATAGTAAAAGGATCTTTTACAGTGAGATACTTATTTTTCAGATCCTCATGGAGATGATGCCTAAGAAAAATTAGTGTATTTGCAAAGTCCTGCTGGGACTCTTCATTTCGTTCTTTTATTGTTTCTCCAATGTTCATGGAAATTAGATGTATTTTAGCATCAAGAATCCATGATAAATAATGTTTACCTGAAATATCAAGTGTCACAAACTCAAGTTTTATGAAATTTGACATTTTGGTAAACTTTTAATATATGAAAAAAAAAACGATAATAATATAACTGGAGCAAACTTGTATTGATAACGTATTGTAAAATGTGTTATAAAATACAAGCTCTAAATAGAAATGTGTTATTCTCTTTGTATATATATCAAAAGAGAGGAGGAATGAGTGAGAGAATTGAGATGGAGAAAAGGGAGAGAGAGATAGATCGTACAAGAGAAATTTTATTATCTCTAGAATGTCTTATACAAAGAATAGAAGTCCTTTTATAGGCTTCCTTGATAAAGTGATACATGAAGCTCAATAATGAAGTTCATTAAGAACTTCATGGATGAAGTTCATTAGGAACTTCATAATTGCTCTCAATGAATTTGGTCATTCACCAAACAAGGAACCAATTTATAACAATATATATATATATATATATATATATATATATATATATATATATATATATATATATATACCATTTATATATATATATATATAAGTGTTTATTTATTCAAGCAGCTTCAATTTTTATAAAGAACTTATGATGGTCTTTTTAATAATTTCAATTGTTATAAATCTTTGTATGATAATAAATTGTTATCTTTAAAATCATCATTATAAAACTTTTTTAAAATATACATCAAAGCTTGAAATAAGCTTTGCTCGAAGATAAAGTCTTTATATTGTAGGCTACCATCCCAATAAACTCTTATAAAACAAGTACTTGATTAAGCTGTTTACCAAAAAATGACCTAATTCTCATATGAGTCGGAAAGGACTACAAGGCGGTAAAGTTCTATTATAAAATATAGTTACATTCTTAAGATTCAAACTTGAAACCAATAATTAAGATAGAAGAGAATTCAATCATCTCACCTTCTTGTTAGATGGTAATTAAATTACGTTTAAAGTAATAATGCGTTTGAAAATAGTATTAAAATCTGTTTCTAATCCTTAGTAATATTTTCCTTAAGAACATTTTGTAGAATAACTGCCAAACGTACCTCAGTTCCGGTGTGGCGAGGTTATCCATTTCATCGTCCAAGTACTTTCGCCGTTTTGTCTAGGCCAAAACACTGCGTTTGGTTTTCACCGTTTCTCTAACCACCCCGAAACTGGCCTCTGCATTTTCCCCATCCCCACTAGTCGGTCGGCTTTGTCGTTTCCAGCGACTGAAGAATCGAGTTTGAGATTGAAATGGTTTATTTGGAAACAAAAATTATAAAATTAATTTTTAACTCAAACAAAAATTATTATCTTATATTTAAATGCATTATTTTAGGCATTAATTCGAATTAAAAACTAATTTTATAATTTTTTTTTCAAATCAACCTATTTGAGGCTAAAACCCGAGAAAACCTCGGTGAATTCAATCTCATTTAACTGCATCCTAGCCCAAAACGACGTCGTCCCAGTTCAAGAAAAAGGAAACGACGTCGTTTTTTTTTTTTTTTTTTGAACCTGGGTTGGAACAAAACCCCTTTTTCATCCGGGTTTTGCACAGTTACTGAGCCTCCCAACAGCTGACTAGTCTCCACTACTTTGGGTTTCTTCACAACCTAATTAGGTAATTTTATGTGGTTTCACTCGTTGTTTTTGTTCTTTTGAATTTTTATGGGTAATGTTGTTTTAGGTTTTGTGGTTTTTGTTTTCTCTTATATCTGTTTGTTTTCCTAGATTATCTGGTGGAAATTTTGAACTTTTAGGATTTTTTGGTGGAAATTGAAGGTTGTTTGAGAATTTTGATTATTTATTTCATGGGGTTTGGACTTACATTTTCGTCTTTTGGTTGCTGGAAAAGCTAAGGAAACGAAAAAGAAAGGAGATTTTGGAGATTCTGTTTTATGAAAAAGTTGGTTCTTTTTTCTTGGTATCCAAACAGGAGTTGTTCTAAAGTAACTGTGTGTGGTGTGGTGACAATTGATTATTAGGCAATGAGCAATGTGGAGTTCTTGGAAGCAACGCAAAACCTGAATGTAGCCTATATATTTCTGTTCTATTCTGAATTTCGGCTTTCCTTTTCATTCTCATAGGACGTGATAGTGAAAATCTTGAAGAAGAGATGATTTTTCATGGCTGAAATGAAAGATGGAATAGAATTTGGTTCCTGATTTTGAAAACCGCTCCTACGAACAGTTTTTGAAAACACAGAACTCTATTTTGGTGTTCTCCGAGAAAACTGTTATTGTTTTCTGAATCGATTGTTTCTAAATCCTCCAGTGTTTTTCCAGAACATAAAAAATGACCAAACAAGTTCTCCTGTTTTCCTTATTCTTCTTGTTTTTCAGAAAAAAAAAGTTTTCAAAAAACCAAAGAGGCCCTAACCCAAGTTTTGTACAATTTGATACTTCTGTGATAATGTTTGTCTAGGCATCTGTTTTGCAATTTTAACTGCCCATTAAAGTCCATGTGCCTGTCATTCTATTGAAAATTTTCTAACCAAAACATTGTTTTGTAGATTTATTCTGACACTAGTGTTTTCTCCAGATTTCTGTTTTCTTCTGCAAGATTCAAGTTGGTGAAAATGGCAGCAACTGCAGTTTCTGGTCTACAAATGGCAACAGCGAGGTCCAATATTTCTTCCTCTCATAGAATTTTCAAAGCCGGGGCTGCTATTCTTGGCACCAATTCTAAAGGGAGATCTTGGGCTAAGCTTGCTAGTGTTTGTCATATATCATCTTTACAACACTTCCAGCGTAGTTTTTCGTCATCTCCTATAAGATTTGACAAGGTTGTTACAAAGGCCATGTCTGAAGCTAGTGAAAAAAAGCCTGTGTCAGGGTTGTCAATTGATCTGAAGGGTTAGTTTTTAAAGATTTACTGTATGCTTTCATCCTTCTGTCTTCGTTTTATGGATGCTTGCATTGCAGGCATTCGTTTACTTTCTCCAGATTTGCTTTTTCAGTATTGTATTCTTTTCCTACCATTTTACATTTGTCAGGGGGAGCTCTGAAATTTAAATTTGCAACTGTATGAATTTCTTCTTCTTAATTTACACCCTTGCTTTGGGTGTGCTCAAGCGGATGATAAACAAATGAGCATCATTGCTTTAAGTCTCTATGACCGTACTTTTCATGAAAAACGTTTTTGAAGAAAAATTAGGCTTTTGGTAAAATTTAGAAAGTACATTTAGAACATTGAGAAATCACTTATAGTGCTTCTTAGAGGAACACTTAGTACATTATTCTTTTTTTTTTTTTTTTAAATTAGAGAAAATTCTTTAACTAAAAAAACTTTGAATCAAAACACTGCCAAACACACATTCTTGGTCAATGGTTATGCATTTAATGAAATGATGTACCTGAAATTCCTTCAGTCATCTACTCATCCTAGGTGTTCAATCCTGTGTTTTTATTGGATTTTATATGTTACATACCTGGAGAAAATGTTATGGTCTGATTATTGATAAGACACAAAAGATAAGATTACCTCTTCAACTAAAACTGTGATTGCTCTCTGCTAGGTAAGAGGGCCTTTATTGCTAATTGTGGCGACCTGACAATGGATACGATTTGGGCTATAGCCAAATCTCTTGCAGCTGCAGGTGCTGAAATTCTTGTTGGCACATGGGTTCCTGTAAGTGAATCGGTCTAAAATGATTACATTTATCATTTTCTTCCTTTAATCAAGGAGTAGTCTGAACCATGTCAAATCATTGGATTACTTACCGGGAGGCTCCTTGTGTAGGCGTTGAACATTTTTGAAACCAGCCTACGGCGAGGGAAGTTTGATGAATCACGCGTGTAAGATGTTAGACTTAGGTTTCTCCAAATTTAAATGGGAATTATTGAAATGTGGCACTCTACGTGCCTTTGCTTAATGATTTCGTTTGCCAGATGGTTCTTTGATGATTACCAAAGTATACCCTTTGGATGCAGTTTATGAGCACCCTTGGCGATGTACCTGAAGAAGTAGAAAGTATTTATTGTTCTATAATAAATATGAAAAAATGGCCACATGCATGCTCTATAAATTGTTGTTTTGTGAGTTTGTGTAGGTAAAAGCAAATAAGCGTTATGCTGGATCTTCTAATTGGACTGTTCAGGTATATACTCATACCCATAATTCCACTCTCTAAATGCATGTTGCTTTGCTGGCATTCTTAGTTTAATTGTTTGAATTTTAAATTTTTATTTATGTATTTTTGTGGGCTCAAGCCTCCTGAATTTAAACACGAGTTCTTGATTAGGTTCTAGGACTTGCTAGATTGATGTATTTGTCCATGTTTTGGAATTTTCAACTAGCCAATGGCTGCTGTTGCCTTCTAATGACATTGGACTACATGAAAATGGTCTCCAGCTTTGGTCTTGTATAGTTCTAAGCATAATTTGGCCATGAGGATATTTGTGCATTGTTTCTTATGCAGACAGACTATTTTCTCGACATGAAAAGTTTATGAGTACAGTGAACTTGTGCTGTCAGGGGTTGGCATGATAATGGTGTATTCTTGCTTAAGGGATTTAATATAATTCCAAATATAGGCAAGAAGTCTCTGCCTGTAGTTTCATTACTTTTCTCAAGAAACGGTAAGATTGCTCCTGAAAATAATGATAACTTCATCTATTATCATTTGCGGTTGTTCCATTAATGTCAACTATATTCATTGCTTGCCTAAGGATTCAACTTTTGAAACTCATCCCTAAGTTTATTTATGAAATATGAGCTGACTCAAATTCTGTGTACTGTATATGAATTTGTTCATTTCACATGTTTATTCTCTATAACTGAATTTGTTTGACAATCATTACTTGTCAAGTTTGGTCTGCTTGAGGAACTCTTTGATTACATATTAGGTTTCCCGATATATGGGAAATTTTTTTACCATTATACGAATTGCTTCATATCATTAAATTATCAAGTGAATCATGCTTATAGGTTTTTTCACATTTTTTGAAAATATTTTTCAGGAAGTTGCAGAAACTGTAAAACAGGATTTTGGCAGCATTGATATCCTTGTGCATTCACTTGCCAATGGGCCAGAGGTACGATTTTGCTGGTTTTGATATTATCAGTTGACCACTCTTATTGGTGCTTCACATGCAAATATCTCTTAAATAGGTGACCAAGCCTCTGTTGGAGACATCAAGACAAGGTTATCTTGCAGCAGTATCTGCATCAACTTACTCCTATGTTTCTTTACTCAAGTATTTCATTCCTATAATGAACCCAGGCATGCATCTTTACCCATACTAGTTCAGTGTTCACTTTTAATTTTTTTTCTTTTCTTTTTTTCTTGTTTGTTTTTTGGTAGTAAGTTATAATTCTGCTGTCATTTAATACTTTTCGTGTTGCTATGACAGGTGGTTCTTCAATTTCTCTAACATACATTGCTTCTGAGAGGATCATTCCAGGGCACGTGCCTGTTGCTTTATTTACTCCATTCTTCTTGTTTTGATGAGTACCACTTCCCACAGGATGATATACTTAAGTTGTCACCTGCAGGTATGGAGGAGGCATGAGCTCGGCCAAAGCTGCTCTGGAGAGTGATACTCGAGTGAGTTTTCTTTACTTTTCTACTATAATTTTATTTTGTGCATTTTTCCTTCTTTCTCCTTTAATTGTATTTGATACGATTTTGGTTGTCTATCGCTTCACCCCAGGTGCTTGCTTTTGAAGCAGGAAGGAAAAGCAAAATCAGAGTCAATACCATTTCTGCTGGTACATCGCTCATTCTTTTCCCTTTGCTGTTTTTCGCACTGTTTTCTTAAGAGCAGGCAAGACGCCCTTCTCATGGCATCGTCGAATTAGTTTTTCATCCCTGAACCGCAGCATGTGATCCCAATGCTCTGCAATGGGTCTCTACATGATTTCACCGAGAAAATGAACCTTGCAACATATGCAATCATATCATATCTATCTTTTAGCAAGTGAGTCTGTAATCTAGGGATGGCAATGGGGGCTTGACGGGTGAGGATTTTTTATTCTCCATCCCTATCTCTATTTATTATTTCTATCCCCATCCCCATCGGATTTAGATTTTTATCACCTCCCCACATCCCTCCGAGGATTGGGTACCCATAGCCTACCCAAACACCTTATTTCAATTTGTGAAATGAATTGCTCTTGAACCACGTTAAATCCCCGGTAGAGTGAAAGAACAGGCTAAAATCATGGGATAGAATGAAAGAAAAAGAAGCGTTAAAAGAAAAGGTTAAAATCCCACATGTTTTTACCTTTAGGGCTTTTTAATATAAATAAATATATATTATATATTTTATCGAGTATTCGGGTTGAGGACGGGTAGGATATACTCAGACCCGTCCCCATCCCCGAATCCAAAAATCTCCAAACTAGACTACCCAAATATTTAATTGGGTCTAAAATATTTTTCAATACTTTCCTCTATTTGGATCAGGTATCGGATTCTTCGTCTGGTTTGGAGGAAATTACCATCCCGACTAGAATGTATGGTTTTTTCTTGGATATTCTATTCTACCGTTCGTAGCCAATACTGATTGGCTTCTCTAGGTCACCATGTTTCTGGAAATCATCTGGCCCCTGTTAAATAGAGTAGAGAGAATTCAAAACTTCCTTGGGGTTGTGTGTGCTAGAAATCTAGCGGTCAAGTTCAATTTATGATCTTCCTAAATAGGTTAATTGTCTCTTGTGTTTTTATAATTATTCCAAATTTTCTTCTGTCCATAAAAACCAGGCCCATTAAGAAGCCGTGCTGCAAAAGCGATTGGGTTTATCGATACAATGATCGAATATTCACTGGCTAATGCACCCCTGCAAAAAGAACTAAGTGCAGGTAACTTACTGAAAAAAAACCCCCTTTCATACCTCTTGTTTATGTGCTCGATTCATTAGTTAATCTCAATAAACCCAATGGAACAGATGAGGTGGGGAATACTGCTGCCTTCTTGGTATCACCTCTAGCATCTGCCATAACTGGTGCTGTCATATATGTCGATAATGGTCTGAATGCAATGGGTGTTGGAGTTGATAGTCCATTGTTTGCAGACCTCAACCATCCGAAGGAAGGACGAGTGTTAGACGCCTGAATGCATCACCTGTGGCATCTGCCATTACCAGCATTCCTTGTTTGTGTATTCTGGTCAGTACCCTTGATAGCTCCTTCGGCATCACCCATTTTTTTTCATGAGGATTTGTATTTCTTTCTGTAGGAAGTCTCTTCTATGATAGGACCGTAGAAGAGGTAAATACCTAATCTTGATTCCCTATTGCATTCAATAAAAACCTTTTAATGTTTCAGTGCATGGTAGTCATCATCTATATTAGACTCTTACCAAGTGAAAATAGGAGAAGACAGAGAATAAGGTTTGTTTAGTTCCTGTTTTTGAAAACTATTCTTGAGAACAGTTTTTAAAAACAACAGAAAACACTATTTTAAGGCATGTTTAGTTTCTGTTTTATGTTCTCAAAAACAAAAAGAATAAGGAAAACATGTTTGGTTCTCAATTTTTTATTGTTCAGAAAAACACAGAAAACACTACATCAAGAGAACAATGTAAAATAATGTTCCCTCTTTGTGTTCTTGAAAATTGTTCTTTTTTTTTAATTTAATGTTTTTTATGTTCTTCATGTTTTCCAGAAAAAAAAATATAGGAACCAAACTTGTTTTTTGTGTTTTTCTTATTCTCTTTGTTTTTCAAAACAAAAAAACATTTATCAAAAACCGCAAACCCTAAAAAATGCAAATTCTTACAAAGAAGTCATAGCCCAAACAGAGTGCTCAAAAAATTGACACTGGAATAGCAGTGTACCCAGAAAGCTAGGGACTTTCTACCTATATACACTACAAAAAACTCAGTAGCAGACAAAACAGATCAGCATCTGGCTGCTGACTACAAAAAGAAACTTGTACATGCAAGATTACAAGTTTGACAATCTTATGATGTATATAACTCAGTGAAGCTTCCGTTTACATCTCCGGCCTGCATCGTCTCCTCTATGAAGCTCCTCCTTGACAACTAGTTGTTCCTGAATGACAAAACCTTGATTCCGGGAAAATTTCTTGATTGGTGTTGCATGAAATATATTTTGGGGTGCCTGAGAAGGACTGGAGCTTTTTGATCGATCCCTGTGAGGCATCAGCTCTTCCCCAACGGGGACCGTGTCCGTCATCAACTGCAGGCCATATACCATTCAACATAAGCAAGTGTGACAATATTTTAAGTGACCAGACAATTTATAATATCAAAGCTGATATCTTAACATGATCGATCATAAATAGCAAGAAAAGGTACATATATGCCGATGATGTATGATCATATGTTCAATTTAACTCTTAAACTTTTTTTGGATCTAATACCGTTCCTAACATTTGTTTCATAACTCAAATATGCCTCTGTCGTCAACGGAAAGAACAAATGAGAAAACGGGTGTCTAACATCGTTAATATATCTCCCACACGTGACATAATTTGTTGATGTGTCACACCACTTACGGGTGACACATTAGTAGCATTAGATGTCTGTTTGTTCATCTATTCATTTCCTTGACAGTGAAAGTATATTTGAACTATGAAACAAACGTTATGAACAACATTAGACCCAAAAATAGTTTAAGAGTTAAAGATGGACATATGATCAAACATTAAGGGCATTTGTGTATATCATCCCTATAAACAGCTGTCCAAAGATTTAAGTAATTGAATAGTCTAAATGGATTCAAGTATGAGGCTCAGAAACAAGTAGCTCCCACTAAAACTGAAACATTGGTAAAAAGAAATCTGTATTTGTGTAATATACCTTCCAATCCTTGAAGTCAAATCTGAACACAAAATGGGAGTAAAGCACCTCTTGCCACTACAGAACTAGCAGCAGGAGCATTCTTAGGTGCTGCAGGAGAAAAACAATAATAATGTAAAAATTGGGGAACAGAAATATGATCAAAACCCAAGATGCTATTTGATCAGATAGAGAGCCTTACAGACTAAATGCAAGCCGTCCTCATTGACGACTACTTCAGCTCGTCCGTCTTTGATCAAGAAAGACAGAGCAAACAAGTTTTCCACTGTCTGTGCAAAGGATTTGCTGTTCAAAATGAGGCTTTCTAGTTTCACTTGCTTCATCTTCCTCAGAATCTCAAACATGGTTGCCATATTCTTGTCTGTATCACATCTGTGTTCTTCCCCATAATTATTGAGCTGTTTCATATGACCAGGAAAATTTTACTAAATTCTTGATCTTGAAGTAACCTGATTGACTCTGTTTCATACTGTCATATTAAGATCACTCATGGATTTTGATCTGACATTTTAAAGCCAAGTTCAAGAGCAATGCAATGCTAGGGGTGTAAAGTACACAAGTCAACTTATTCCTGAGCTACTTGGGCTAGAATTCTAGAATACTCGAATTCATTTCAAAGTTAATCGAATCGAGCTCGAACTCAAGCTCAATAATTTGTCGAGTTGAGTTCAAGTATTATAATACCCGATTCGAATTGCTCACGAACTTAATTGAACTTTAATATTTTATTAATCAAGTCGATTTCGACTCGAGTTTAAGTATAATTATTTTTTAATTTTTTAATTAATTGGAGCTTTGTCGAGTCGAGTTTAAGTAACTCAATTATTTTTTGAATCGAATTTTGAATATCTGAAAAAAAAAAAAGCTCAATCAAGTTCGAATTTCAAGCTTTTTAATTAAGTCAAGCTCAGCTCTTTATCAACTCGACTTGATTACATCCTATGACATACCTCTTCAGGCCTAGTGCTTTCAGTAGGCTGCGGCCTTGAATGCTTTTGATGAACATAAACTTTCCTTTGCTTTAACTCAGCTTTCAGAGGTCCAACCCTGAAAACAACAAACAAAGGAAAACCAAAACAATAGGACCAAAGCCACAGATCAGTAAATAAAAAAATAATCAGATAATGGAAAAAGACACATCCTCTAGTCGAGTGGCAAGTAAGCTGACCCGGATATTCACAGTTATTAAAAAAAAAAAAAGTTGCCAAAAATATACATCCTTACTAGCCTTGTGGCAAAAGGGTCCTAACAAGAACTCACATGGTGCAACACCCTTGCCCTTTTCTGAAAATGGGTGAAACAATAATCCCAATTTTTTCCCAATGGATTCTTGGTTTTTCTGTGGTGAATCCTCCTCCATCTTGCCCAAATTTTCTGAGGAAAAATGTCACTAAGTCGGAAGGTGTCACACCGGCATTGGTCTGTGACTTAACAGAGGTCACCAAGGTGTTAGCAATGTCCAATAGAGCTTCTGCATCTGCAACTTGCTCCCTTGGCTTCTGAACTGAAAACCCCAGATGGATAAACAAAAATTTTAGCATATTTATCCTATCATAAGAAATAATTAATTAACAAAAAATATAATAAATACTGAATCCAAATTGAATTGATGAACCAATAGCCTGATTCAACCAACTTTTTTCTTTCCTCTTGAGTTCCAAAATGATGATATTATATCAATTACTAATTCAAGTATAGCAAAATAATTCATTGCATAAAATTTTAAAATTTGTTCCATTTTCCACCTTGCCTTTTCTTTATTCTCTCCCTGACTTCTAACAAGCCTATGTATATCAGTTATTAGCAGAGAAAAATAGGAATAATTTAAATAATGGAAGCCAATTAAATATTTGAGTCCCATGAAAGATGATCTCAAGCATCATAAACTATTCAGTCCAGTTGGGTGGGTCCTACAAGCGACATAAAATCCGAACTTTTGCTTAATATATTTTCTCAGCAACCAAACACAAGTAGTAGTAGTTAGGCTAATACAGGTAAAGATTTGTCTTTACCCCTACTCACACCCGAAGTTCAGAACCTTTTCCCACGGAAACATTTCTGGAAATCACTTTCTCACAAAACAAACAAAAATAAATGAAAATTTCATGTGTTATCCCTGTCAGCAATTCCGAATGTATAAATCCCTTTTCTTCGTCTTGTCCCTCTTTGTATCGTAAAAGTTTTACCAGGAATTTGATTTCCTTTCAGACAAACAAACCCATATAAAATCATGCTTCACAAAAAAAAATCAATACCAAGTTGATGCAAGTTCTCCACTTCGCTAAAAATAGAATTAAACTTATCGGAATCTGCTCTCGATAAATCATCTCTTCTATCTGCAGCAATAAAAACAGGATGTGAAAAACAAGACATTAAAAACGACAGATACAAAAATTGAAAAAAAGAAAAACGAAAATTTAAAAAAAAGGGTTACCACTGATCAGATTCTTCACAGCTAGATATCGAGATCGAAGAACTCGGTCCGCCGCACCTTGTTGACTGGGACGAGTCGACCTAGTACCTCAGAGTGGATATTTTGCGTCACCTTTACTGGCTTCGCTTCGCTTTCCGGAATTCCTTTCATGATTTTGATTTATGGGATGAATTTTTCACGAAATACAGAAACCCTCAAAGAAGGTTTTTTTTTTTTTTGTCAATTTGAGAACCGGAAGAAAGAGGTTTTCAGAATCGAAAAGGTTGTTTTTGGAAGTTAAAAGGATTTTTCTTATAAGTATTTTACTATTTTTGGGGGTTTGTCTTTTAAAAATTCCGGGTTGACAACGATGGGTTTGGCTTTGGAGGCTACTTTCCCGCCTATTTGAAATTTACAGAATTTCTCTTTTTCTTCTTTGCCTTTTTTATTTCCTTATTTATAGGCCTTTTATTTTATTTATTTATTGGGAAAACTTGTGAAATCTCTTTTACAAAGTTTTCTAAAATAATTTTGTGGGATAATCTTAAAAATTATTTTCAAATTAATTTTAGGAATAAAATTATGACCCTATTTTGATAAATAGTTTAATTAAGTACTTATTTTATAAGAGTTTATATCATAAGTACGTTATTCAATAAACTATTTGTATTTTGAGGCATATTTTAAAAAACGCTTATATATTATTTTAAGGTGTTTGGATGCAATACTACATAAACACTTATAATAGCTAAAACCATCATAAGCACTTATAAAATTGAAGATAAGCATTTGTCTCATACAAACAGGATTCAAACAGGTTTAATTAACCTTTTTATTTTTTTTTTATTTTACCCATCTTTTAATTTCTAATGTGCAGATTTTGATTTCTTTGACCTTTGCAAAACCCAATTTGGTCAGGCCTTAGTGGTGCTGCTGAAGGCAAAAACAGCTTCTCCCACACGATTTCTTGGCATTTCTGGAAAATAGAGAAAAACATGAGGACATACAAATTATGAAAATCAACTTAATCCAGTAGAAAGATTTGTCTCAGCTTGAACCAAATTGCCATTGATTACAGCTAATTATTATATGTCATCTTGTATTAAGAATAAGGTATGTATGCGGCTTTTCAGATAATTTCCTTAAATTTAAAAAAAAATTCTTCAAATGTGCAACAAGTATAAAATATTTATAGATTTACCATATTTTTTGGCATGTGAAAGTGTCAAAACGATGAAAAGACACCCTAAAGTTTTTTGGTACCTTTAATTTTAACTAAGATATTCTTTTGAAGAGACTTTCTAAAATTCTTTAAAATTCATTTTACATCGATAGTGTCTTTTAAAAACATTTTTCAAATTTTGAAAATTTTGAGTTTTATTTAAAGTGTCTCTTAAAAGAAACACTTTCTAAAATTTTTGAAATTCAAAGACATTTTTTACCTAGCAAAAAGTGTGGTACATTTAGAAATATTTTTGTACCTGTTGCATTTTAAGATTTTTTTTTTTTTAATTTAAGGACAATTGTCTAAAAAGCCCCATGTATAGTCAATCACTTAATCTTGGCAGCACTTACTTTTTTTTCTTTTTACATATGTTTACTTGGAATTACAACGACATAATATTTTGTTCTCATGAAGATTTAAACCTAGGTCTTCTTAATACTCTACCTAACCCTTAAATCATCGAATCAGCCTCATTCACATAGCATACAATGCCCTTATTATATCACAATAGTAAAGTACCATGCACTTATACTATATCACAGTAGCAAGACAAATAAGTCTCTAGAAGTAAATCAATTTCAAGACAAAAAACCAACACTAATAAATTGGTTAGAAATCATTCTCTCTTAATCCTCTTCATCCATGTGTTTGCAAGTCCAAGAGTCAAATATAAATCTTAAAGCTAAACACTTCTCTCAACATCAAAAATTTATTTATAACTCTTATTAACGATGAACAGGTCGTCATTAGAGCTGTTTCATCAGATAGAGAAGTCATATTAAATACATGTTTATCATTATATTTCATCGAATCTGGAATCTTAATTATGTATTCTAAGCATCTTAAGATTACTAATTGCAGCCTTAACCGTTTTATTTCATATATATTATCGGATGCTGTCATCCTTGATGTTTTTACACTGATTTGGTGAAGTTCAAATGTAATGTATTGCTATTCTGAACCAATGAAATTTATCTTTTCAAAAAACCAAAAAAGTAAACTTAAGTCTAAAATCCTAAAACAAAAACCAACGGCAATATAAATTAGTTGAGATCATCTTCAACCTTTCCAGGCATCCTTCATGGATGCTTCGCATCATCTAATCTGCCAAAGAGTCACAATGTAGTTCAAATACTTACCACTTGAACAAACCTTCTCAAAATCTATACTATTGCAAACTAGGTATGTTTCTTTTACTTAATTCTAAATAGAACTTAGAAGCTAAATAGTATTTAATGGTGTTAAATGTTGGATTATTTGTTTTTGGTAATGTTTTAATTCTATTGAGTTCTAAAAAGTAAAGAAAAATCATTAAGTTACTCGTTATAAACCAAAAGGGGTAGCTGAGTTGAAGTAAAGCGTTGGGGTAAAAAAAAGGGTGCTCGATGGTTAGGGATTCGAGCCCTCTCGGTGGTAGTAGAGGCTCATCCTGGTCACCTGTCCTTTTGGGATTAGTCGGCACGAAGCCGACTCAACATCCATGGCTATTAGAAAAGTTACTCATTCTATTTAGAAAGCCAAATATATATATATATATATATATTTTTCTAATCCATAATTGAAACCATTTATGCTACATAAATTAAATCCAAAGTTTCCAAAATTAATTTAAACTGACATTATCCGGCTAACAATAGGCTTCTCAACAATTTGTAAAATGCAAATTGTAAAGGAAGACCATCCAAATATTCTACAACACCCACAGAAAAGTCAGAATTCCCTATATTATTTTGATTCATCATTTAGATTCATGAATGAGTCATTCTCATTGAAATCTGCTCAAATTCAAGTCCAAAATAAAAGCCAAAAACAAACCTGTCATTGCCCTTCAATGCTCTTGGCAAGCTCTATCTATCGTTAAACGAAAAGTGAAAACAGCTCTCTAAATACTACTAGATATCATATCTCAGAAAAGGATGTTTAAATTGACTTTTAGATAAGGCAATTTATTTTATTTATTTTATTTTTTTGTGTTCTATACCCAAAAGCTTCTGAACTCAAATTCTGAGGAGTACAAGGAAAACACATACATAAATTTCATCTGAACCTATGTACTAACAAGGATTGGGAGTTACATTTCCAATCCTTAATATGTTGCTTGCCTTCCAAATCATCCAAAATAAGAGTAAAGGAGCTGCCTTCCGAATCTTCTTAGTCATTCCAACTAAGAATATTAATTGTCTTTAATTGAAGAAGAAAGGACCTAAGAGATCCCTACTAATGAGAAAAACAAATCCCATAAAACTCTTTGTATTCAATAATAAATGGAGAAGAAGATTGGTGTATGGTCTCTTCCTTCATGACAGAAGAAGACCATTCATTAGAGTCTATCATCTCTTTTAAAACATATCAAAGGTTGACACATTTCCCCAAGTTGTCTTCCAAGCAAAAAAATAAAAAGAGTCAATTTTAGGCTGCACCCTCAGTTCCAAATCCCCTTAGATGGAAAGCAACACACATAACCTGCTGTAAGGTGTTGTGGAATGAACAAAGACAAACAAAGAAGGGAAAGACTTCCAAAAGCCACACAACAAAGTATAGTACGCTTCTTGTTCATAATAATTTTTCTATCCCACCCAAGAGGAGGCTCTAACTTGAACACAATAATGGAAGAACCACAAATCAAAGTCCCAACCTTCATAAAATAATGGAAGAAGCATGCATCATAACTCTTACAAACAACATAATAAAAGCAAAATTGAATAAAAAGAGAGAGAGAATGGGAAGGAAAACTCTCATGAAGGCTTCGAAAGAAATAAAGACAATTCTATATGACGTGTATGACAATTAAATTCATATACTCTGTTTCTAAGTCAATGATGGGGAATACCTTCCCTATATTCTTCTCACTTAAATGTCACGCCCAAAACCCACCTTAAAAACACGACCACACTCACCAAGCCTTCGTAAAATTTTAAAGGTTCAAGGCAAGGAACGACACTAACCTTTCTCAGAACCTGATTGTCCAATTACCAAACACCCTGCTCTGCAGTAAATGCAACCTTCAAATTCATAAATTCTCCAAATTCAAAATTACACGATAATATTCAAATCTCAATTACGCATGTCATAAAGCTTGTTCAAAGATATAACAATATTCAGATCTCCTAAATTTAACTTTTGTGATTTAATATAAAAACGAATGTTATCATCCAAGTGACTTTCTTTAATTAATCTCTGTAAAATCCGACATTTCACATAAATACGAACTATTAGTTCAACATGATCCAACACAAAGTCTTAATCAAATCCTAATAATGACGAATCCCCAACCTAGCCATCACTCCTCGTAAACTAGCACTGTACATTAACGACGGAGTTTAACAAAGCTCAATAAGAAATACTAATACGCCACATCAAAAGTTTTCAATCATATAAATAATAGATGTTTTTCATCAAAACTTTTGATTCAAAATAAGTTGGAACATGTATCAACAAAATATACTTAAAAACATTCTCACATCCATTTAAATCGGTTTCATCAAATGTGATCCTAAACACCCCATATCAAAATTTCATCCAACACTTTCATCAAATCCAAAATCAAATACATTTCAAATATATTTTTCCCAATATCAACATCAAACTCGCCGCCTCACTTATGTGTGATCTTCAAAATGGCGCTACCACAACTGTCTTTGGCCATGACTGGAATCAAACACTACTAAGATTGGCAGACCTCTAACCAAACCCTAAAGGCTCTCACTCAAATCAATTACATTCCCTACCTCGTTAAAATGTAGCGTCAACTTATTATATCCCGTCGACAAGGGCCAATAAATACAAATTCTATTATATCCCGTTGACAGCGGGTCTTCTAATAGTGTCAACTATTATTCCTAAGTGACAGGCCAAACTAACTGCAGTTTTCAAATTATTTCATTCAAAATTTCAAATTACAAAACATCATATCTCCACATTTTCTTTCTTAAACAAACAAATCTCAAAAGTATTAACCATACAAAACTACTTTGATCCATGGATAATAAATAAAACAAGTAAAACTTTTTATAAAACCAAGTTTATATATAATCTGGCTTTAAACAATTTTCATCCTCAAAATGAAGTAAAAAACAATTTTCTTTAAAGATCTCGTACAATATCCTTTTACTAGATCGCATACATATATAAAATAATAATTTTTCAAAACGTATTGAATCCTTACCTCAAAGTGAGTACTCAAAAGCTCTTTGGAAAGAGCTCTAATCTAAGAATTTCACCTCAATGAAATATTTCTCCTAAAATAATAAAGTGAAGAGACTATCATCACACTTATTTATTCTTAAAAACTTTCCTTAATTTGATATTCTTGCAGTGAACAATTATATTATTTTTGTTCAATTCTCGTAAACATATTAATAAACTGCTCAAATGATAATCATTTTAATCAAGTGGGTTTTACAAATTTTTATAAAACTCCATATTCCTTTCTGATCCGATTTTAATAATTTATTTATTTTTATGATCTTTATCAAATATATGTATTTATTTCCTATAATTGCTAAATAATCATTCTAATCATATTCCTTATCTAATAAAATCTCAATCCTTAATAAAATATTTACTTGCCAAAATACATATATATTTAAATACTTATCAAATATATATATATTTATACAAAATTTAGCCTTTTCAAATTTATCCTATTTGTTTATCATTATTTCTTTTCTTTCAAAATTATCCTTAAATACTTTTTCATTCTCATACTCAAAGTAATCCAATACGATTAATTTACCAATCCTTATTTTATTTTATTCTCAAAAAGAACGGAAGTTAAATCTTAAATCCGACTCTTCAAGTCTATCTAAACTG
The DNA here is from genome assembly GCA_016808115.1 of Tetrastigma voinierianum. Lineage (NCBI taxonomy): Eukaryota > Viridiplantae > Streptophyta > Magnoliopsida > Vitales > Vitaceae > Tetrastigma > Tetrastigma voinierianum. The sequence goes on from JAEQBH010005100.1 coordinate 80,101, forward strand.
TTAAAATTAGCACTCCCATCAAAGAATCTTAAAATAAAACGGTAAGATCTTACCTGCAGAATTTTGTTTCTTAAACCCTAGATCCCCAAAGTCGACGTCCTTCCCAGGGAAATTCACCGTCGAGTAGAGAAATAAACCTCGTGCGGCATCAACGATTTTCTTCTTACTCCAACTTATACCCGACGATCTATTAGTTACCTTTTACCTCCCTCTTTTCATTAATTTTACCTATTGTGATTTAATATTATAATTCCTTTCGTGTCATTAAATTAATTGATATCTATTATGATTTGTCATTATACCTCTTCGTCATTATACCTATATTTTATTTCCAATTTATACCCTCTTTCATGTCATTAAATTAATTGATACCTATTGGTGATTTGTCATTATACTTTTCTACGCTATTATACCTATTTTATTTCCAATTTATACTTTTCACATTATTATTTTCCTTAATTTATACCTATACAAATTCCTGTCATTATTATTTTCCGTAACTTATACAAATTCCTATCATTATTATTTTCCCTAACTTATACCTATACAAATTCCTGGGTGTTACACTAAACACATCAATAATGATTCTCACAGTCTTTTCCCTATAGTTAATACAAGGCAGCAACAGAGTTAAAATCCCTATAATCAGCCATACAAGCCATATCAGCCTGAAGACAATATCCACCCTTAAAATCCCAGGCTTGATGCTTCCAAGGTTCAAGTATATTAGCCATTAAAAGGTTTTCACCAGCAACGCAACGGGTTAGGGTTCTTCTTCTTCTTGCTGTTTCAACGATTTTTAGTCTGGCTAGTTTTGGTGTATTAAAAAAAAGCTAAGACCCCTTGAAACAATTTATTACCTTGAAACAAAAGTGTATTAAAAAAAAAAATTGATAGAAATTGTCACAAAACCCGAAAATTTTATTACATTATAATTTCAAAGTAATAAAATGTTCTCAAGGAGTGGAACCTAAGACCCCTCCTTATGCTTTATGCATGTTTGAAACCATGAACGCTTTACCATTTGAGTTAGACATGATAAACATAAAATTTTATTTAAAATATGTACAAAACTACTTTTCCCTAAATAAATAAATAATACGGAACATTATAAATCTTCTTCCTCCTCTCTAAGCTTCCATATTTATTGGAAAAATTAGATTGTGGACAACATTCTCCCAATGGTCTAAGTGCCCATGGAGGAGAGGAGACACTTACGGCGAGCCAGCAATTAGATGTTCCTAGAGCGGCTGTCTTCCTAAGAAAAATAGCCCTATTTTTGGTTCTTGCTTTTTAAAAAATGTTTTGTAGTGGGCCAGTTTTTGAAAAAACACTCTGAATTTTGTATTATCCGTGTTTTTTTCTGAACACAAATTATAGGAATCAAACAATCAAACAATTTTTTAGTATTGTTCGTGTTTTTTCAGATAAAAAAACCGTTCTTTATATTACACCAATTACTTCTTTTTAGAACTGCGCTCTCTCTTCTCCCAATGGTATAATAAATTTTGAGTCAAAGAAATCCCATTCTCATTCGTTCAGGTTTTGTTTGATTTTTGGAAAAATATTAAAGAAAGAAAAATAATAATTTTCTTATATTTAGTTATGTAATAAAAAATCTAAAATAATCAAATATAAAAAAATTAAAGAACATTATATGTCTATTTAATTATTTAATATTTAGTATTTATAAGAGTTCTAAATAAATTAAAATAAGTTTTAAATAATAAATGAAATTAATATATTGGATTTCAACTGAATTTTTTGCCTCATTTTCTTTCCTTTCTACTTTATTTTTCTGCATTTTCCTCAAGTATTTTTCAGAATCAAACTAACTCTATAAATCTTTTCAGCTCCTTTAGTTTTTCTTCCTTTATTCACCTTAATGACCTTCTTCCAAGAGGTTTCGAGGTTGTTAAGATTGTCAAAACTAATATTACTTAAAATGCTCCTTCAAATGAAATCCTAGCTTTGCCATAAATTTTAAGTGAACTCATTGCTTGCGGCTAGACTTGACAAAATTTGATACAACATGAACTTAAATGCATTTTTTGCATGTTTGGGTTAAGTATAATCATATTTAGGTCAAATCCGTATTGACCCGCATAATCCGTTTAATAAACGGGTTATATTCGTGTCAATCCATATGACACCGAATTGACCGAATTGACACATTTAATTAATTACTATATAAATTAAAATTTAACCTAAATTAACATGTTTATTATGTTATTTGTGTTAAATATTGATGGGTTAATTGTAACTCATTAATTTAAATGACCAAATTAATAAACGGGTTATAATGTCTTGTCATGTCGTGTTACCCAATTATTAATTACATCGTATTTGAATTTGTTAATTTTAACACGATTATTATTTATGTTATGTTTGAGTTAGCGAATATAATAGAATATATGTTTAATGACACAACAAGAGAACACAAATTTGCCACCCTACTTACGGCTCTTAATGTTAAAAACGGTTGAAGATGGAAGGATACTGATGATGTCAACCCAACCCGCCTCAGCCGCTGTAGTGGGCCGTCAGACGACCTCTGACAGTGCGCCGATGCTCTTGATTGTCCGTGGTTGAAGCATGATCGTGTGGGGGTCTCTGCAGGCTCCGAACGTAGCACTCCTTTGCAAGAACAAAAGAGAAAAGTGTAATGACGTATGGTTGTGCCTGCCGTGCTCCCTGATGCCAAGCCGCTTTCTTTCTCGTGAGAAACGAGAGACTCTTAGAAGGCGAATGCGTTGTCGCATGCATGCATCTTCACCGACGGTGACTTGCATTTATAGTGTGCATGTGTTCTACCGCTGACGGTGATTAGGATTCGCATCCCATCGGGTGGGATATTTCTTTATTTCCGTCGATATCCGATCCTGCATTTCGATTTGTAGCTGAGTTCGCTTTGCTCGGTGATAATCCTCCTTTCTTATCGGGAGATCCAACTGCGATGATCTCTATTATTTTCTCCTTCCTTATTGATAAGGTTTGGTTTGATCATGTGACAAATATATTGTCGTGGGTTATTCTATTTTATGGGCCATATACAATCTGATTAGTAGGATATGGACCTTCTTATTCATCTCAGATCGCCTGACCTGCCCCTGCCTTCAAAGCTGGCCTTGCACCGGCATATAGCCCGGGCATTACGCTAAGCAGATTACTTTTCTGGGCTTGGTTATGGCCCATGAAGCCTATTTTTCAAACCCCATCGTCGCTCTCACCCTTGTGTACGCCACAGCGCAGGCAAGGCCGTGAATTCTTCGCATTCGCCTTGCGCCTTCCACGTGTCCGTTCCTGGGCCGGGTTAGTTAAGGCCTTGTCGTCATGTCTCATGATAATGATGGACTTTAGGTTTTCACACATCTGATCTCTCGTTCGCCTGTCTCGTGATCTCACTGCTCACTCATCCCGGATCCTCCCGCCCCGGCCACGCCTCAGGCACTTTATCCGTCGCACCCGGCCCGCCTCCGTCTCGTATCATTTCTAAGTTCGATTGGTATGACGAAACGTTGGGGGTTTAGCTGAGATTTTGTTTCTTGTCGCGCCTTCGTCAAGGGTCCGTGTCGTTCTTCTTTCATGATTGATGGTGACTCTCCGACACGCAATATTGGGCGACCAGGGAGCCGGCCATCGACCGTTCCTACCGGGCGGCCGACCCAAGATGCTCCTTCTGGCGCTCCTCTTCCCTGCGACAAAGTGGTGCGGGAGAGTGAGCCTGGATTGAATATCCCGAGGGATCCGACATTCCCGACCGCCTGCTCAAAGATGCTAATCGTGGGGCCCAAAGAAGGTCGGTCCTTCATATAGCTACTACAACGCTTTTCTACCTCCCTTTATTGCTCCACGTGTGGTCTCCCGATGTTTTGACTTTTTACGTTGTTCCCCGTATAAAATGGTGTGCTTCTTCAAGTCACTTCTGAGAATGGTCTGCTTTTCTCAGACCCTTCATAAAAGGGGTTTTACAACATTTCAATGTTTCACTCTTCCAAATTTCGCGCCAACGGTCGTATTTTGTCGGGTATATCGTCTTCTTTAGTGACGCAGGACTCCTGGTGTCTCTTGCAGCTTTGCTTCTTTATCTTTTACTCGAAGGATACCACCGAGGCTTCCTTTATTTTTCTAGCGCCCCGATCTCCCTTCGTACTTCCTCACTTCCCTTCTTCCTTCAGCAGTCGTACGGAAGCGCTCTACTTTTTTGCTAAGGTCGAGGTCAGAATATGCACTTTCCCTAATAAAGATGCCACGACACACATCATGCCTAGCTGGGCTCGACCACCCCGAGAATCTCCGTAGCATTCGTGTCGCTTTTGGTATGACTCAGGCGAGGTTGTCGACCATTTCCACACGCAGTCTTTCTCGCTTCCGGCTGTGCCTGGATTTGATCTCGCCAAGATGATCAGTGGCTGGTGACGACGACGTTCCGCCCGCCCTACGCGGTGAGCTAATTAACCCGACATTGCCGCCCTCGACCTGGAAGCCCGCCCGCCTACCGCTTGAGGCCCTCGCTCCTCCCCTCCAAAGGTTTCTCCCATTTGGTCAAATCTACCCCCACCCAGGTGCCGCTCAATCGAGGAATTATCACTTTAAGCCCCTGAGCAGGAAGGAAAATCGGGCTTCGCTGATAAAGATAGGCCAGCTTCGGCCAAGGTTCCAAGATTGGGGCATCCTCGTTCTCAAATGCTCAATAGTCTGAGCGTGTGCATGACTCGCTGCAGGGGCTCCTATAATTTTGAGCCGCAGCCCCTCCACACTTCGCAAGGCGTGCACCGGGCGGGTCCGCCGAATCGCCGCTGGCTTTGCGCCTATCATCGTCAATCCACTACGAAGCATGCCGTCGCTTCACACGGCGAAGGGTCGGAAGAAGAAGGCCTCGAATAAAACAAAGGAGGATGTGGACCCTTTGTTTTTAATGCCGAGTCGCAGCAGCGCAAGATCGGGCCCATTCCGAGGGATCGATATCGGGAGGTCTAAAGCGCCGTCATTCGGACGAGGCTCCGCCTCGTCTCTCTTCAAGGTGTTGCCCCTGGCAAAGTCCCCCTCCCTGTCTCTGTGTCTATCTTCGTGGCTAACTTCGCGTAGGTGCTTGACTCCATGTTTGACGGTAGCAGCGCACTATTTCATGGTTTGGCCCAGCGCCAAACTAAATGAAAAGCATGTGAAAATCGCCAGGATTTATATATGATGCTTAATTTCTCTTACTCCTCCGAACGGACTGAGCTACAAGGACGAGCGCAGCGTATTACTGAAGAGGTAGAGAGGCTTAAATTTATTTAAAGCATTACCATGTCGGCCTGTGCTCTCGGCGGAGCAGAGAGGCGGACTGTTCTAGCAAATGGCGACATTGAGGGCGAGTCGGAGGTTCGCGGCGAGTCACATGTGGCTGGCGCTAAGACGATCGATCGAGACCCGAGATGGCCGTGAATCTACCAAAGATGAGCTTCAAACGGTTAGGAAGAACTTATCTCATCCCAGGTGAGCCGGAGTCTTAGAGGAGCCGCGCGGTACCAATGGCTTAACTAGGTGATGTTTACGCAGCCTAGATGCGACTTGCCGCGGCTCGGCGGCTAAGGCGCTGCTAGAGGTAGCTCGTCGGGAGGCCTCCGAGGTTGTAAGCTTGGCGGAGAGGCTAAAGGAGGAGGCCAGCCAGACACGGGATCTCTCATCAAAGAGCTTTCGGTTCGTGAGGGACGGTTATCTAAGATCGAGAGACCGCCACACGCTGGCTTCGGTGGCTCGCCAAAGAAGGCAATTAATGCTTATGCAGATTTAAATCCTCGACTCTCGATCTTCCTGTAAAGGACGAGAGGAGGTAGAGGAATCTTTCTCTCAAATTATTCTCAAGATCCTACCGCGGAAGCCGACTTCCCTCTTCTCCGTCTGTTTCTACCGACGCCCGACCTTGTACTCATTTATCCGACTCGACTTCTTCATACTCTTTCCTTCTCATGTATACTTGTTTGTTTTTGTTGGGCCTGGAGCCCGAGACATATGTGGCCTCCACTCCAACAAATGATCTTCATTCATTTTTCTTTTTTCTTTTTTTTTATATACGTTGTTCCTCAGGTTCTGCCTGCATTCGCGCTTCCTTTTGAACGATCCGAATTGAGAGCCAGGTTGAGCAAACAAGCTCATCAAACTCGGCCGCCAACGGCTACCCTCTCGCCAGTCGACAAACCCTTATGTCGCTGCGGGCGGTGTGTGTAATGGTGAGGTCTGCGCCAAGATGAGCGTGTAGGGTTTCGCCCCGCCGACTTGCCTCGGGCGGCGATGATTCCTCTGGCCGCGATTTGCTTTTGATGAACTCACTAATTCGAGGTTGACCTCATTGCTCGACACTTGCATGAGTTGAGTCGTGTAGGTCGTGATGGCCTATCTTTGGGAGAGGTCATCGACCAACCGCTGACTTCCACAGTTGATTCGCCCGAGTTGAGCTTCGATTCCTGACCGCAAGACTTCCATTGGTAGTATTAATCTCGTTCCAGATGGATTTTGTTTTTTATGGACCTCACACCCGTAACGACTACCTATTGCTCGTCTGCATGAGTTGAGTCAGAGGTCGCACGACTCCATCTTTCGGGAGAGGTCAGCCGCATCTCGAACTCGCCGATCTCCATTGGGGCTGATTAGCCTCCGTTGAGTTGATCTTCATCTCCGGCTGATCAACGTTTCAGGTCGCTACTTGAGCCGATCGACCTCTTATTAGTTGATTCGCCTGAGTCGAAGTGATTTCCTGGGTGGCGTGACCTACTTTTGGCTGAGGTCGTCAATGCGAGTGGCTAGCAGGAGCTCGTCCTCGTGAACTGGGAGGAAGAGCTCGTCTGAGTGAATAGCTGGGTAGAGCTCGTCTGAAAGTGGAACCGGATGGGAAGAGCCTACCGTGAGTGAAGAAGCGAGTAGAGCTCGCCCGAGTGGATTCGGCTGAGAGTTGAGCCCCGCCGAGGACTGCAGAGGAAGGTTGAGCCTGCTCCAAATGGTTGAGAAGAGCTCGCCAAAGTGAATACTGAAAGGTGAGTCGCCCCGGAAGTGAACTGACGGAAGAGCTCGTCATCGAATTGTGAGTGCAGAGCTCACTGAAAGTGGAACCCGAGAGGAAGAGCTCGCCATCGTGAATTTGGTCGAGTAGAGCTCGCCCGAGCGTGAATCGAGAGGAAGAGCTCACAACGGTGGCGTTCCGCACCAGTGGCGATGTACCGAAGGCAACGTAGCTCGAGCCGGTTCGACCCTAAGGCGCGCTGCCTCGCAAGTGTGAGCAGGCAGCTCGCCAATGGTGCTGCCACCGAAAGGGCGATGTAGCCTGAGTTGGTCCGACTTAAGGCGCTGCGGGTCTGTATGGGCAGCAGCCTCGCCAATGGTGGAGTCTCAACCGAAAGCAACAGCCGCCGAACAGCCTGTCGGTCCCCACCGGCGCAGTGGCTCAGGCGGCAGTGGAGCTCACACGGTATGCTCACCGAAGTGCGGCAACAGCCGAGTGGCAATGGGGGCCCGAGTTGGTCCGACCAGGCGTGGACTGCGCGGGCGCAGTGAGCTCCGCCACTACGCGCTCTACCGAGCTACAACGAATCGAAAGTGGCAATGTACCGAGTCTGGTTCGACTCCCGAGGTAGCGCGCCTCACATGGAGCAGGTGAGCCTCGTCACCATGCCCACCGGGAAAGTGGCAATAGCCTCGAGCCGGTCCGAATTTCACGGAGCACAGCGGCCTCGAAGGGCGTAGGTGTGAGCTCGCCACGTAGCGTTTCACCGAGGGCAATGTAAACAGGCCGGTCTCGACCCAGGCGCGGCCCGTAGCGTAGGTAGGTGAGCTCGTCAATGGTGGCGTTTCCAAATTCTCGAGCGGCAATGAGTTCGAAGTTGGTCTCGACCCGGCGGCAAGATGGCTCTGCGAGTAGGTGAGCTCGCCAATGGTGGCGTTCTGCACCGAGTGGCAATGTAAAATTCGAGATGGTCCGACTTAAGACACCGCGGGTCAGGCGGAGTAGGTGAGCTCACACGTGCATGCCCAGCCTGAGCGGCAATGTAGCCGAGCGGCAATGTACCGAAATGGTCCGACTCCTAAGGCGCCGTGGCTCCGTGCTGGGAGAGTGAGCCCGCCAATGGTGGCGCTCCTCCACCTACCGACTCGCTCACGCAGTCGATTCCTTAGCCGCCCGCCTATGGGCCGAATTGTCGAGCTTGTCACAAAGAACGTGAAACTACGGCCTCGGGCGCTGTGGATTCCTGTGTTGAAGAGTTCGAGCAGGTTTAACGCCAGGCCGCTTTCTCGTTAACTTTCACTGGTGCAGGCGAGCCTTTTAATGCGGATTTATGGAGAACTCGAACGACAGACGAATTTTCAAATGCTCTGATCTTCTTATAAATAGTGGTTTCATTGCTGTGAGGCTTGTTCTTTGTATATTTTGCTTTCTCTAATGCACAACTGAAATCTGTGTGAGATGAAGAGTCGAAGTTTGATCGCTCTTCACGGAGATCCTTCAAGATCTTGGTCGGCATCATGCCTCTCTGCATGAGCTTCAGAGTTTTTCCTGTCTCCTTATGTGAGTTTAAGGTTAGCCTCAGCTTCAGGTTAGGATGTTCCTATGAGGGCTTTTACATCTTTAATCGTTCTCTCAGCTTTTATTTTCTTTTCTCCTCTTTTCTCCTCCCTCTACTCCCCTTTCTCCCTCTCCTCTTTTCTTTTCTCCTTTCTCCTTCTTCCTCTCTTTTTCATATTTTTTTTTTTGCAAACCTCCCATGCCTCTCTTCCTGCTACTTCTCCCTATTCTTCTCTCGTCTCCCTTTTTCTTTTCTTTTTTAGTTTTTATTTTCGAGGGAACTACTAGATCGAGTACTTTCGATGTAATCGAGAATACCACCGAATGTAACCTGGACAGAACCCAATGTGAGTCCCATTGAAACAGCTAATGTGAATTTTCCTTCTTTGAAAAAGTCTTTAAATCTTCCTTATTGTGCCTTTTTTCTCAGATTCACATACAATTTAACCGCTTTGAGATTGTTTAATCAAATGATCAAATGAACGTTCCATTTGTCGCCACAAGATCCGATAAGGCACATGCACTACAAGGATGCTAATAGTAAACACAAGGTGTTCCGCATTCCAAGTATGCCTAAGATTTTTTCCCTCTCTTCGCTTTTGAGTTCATAAATTGCCCTGTCCGCGACCTGACATGATGTAAGACCTTCCCGCCGTGTGGCCTTAGTTTTTCAGCGCACTCTGATTCTTCCGCCGGCAGGAGCTTTTTAAGACTAAGTCGCCCAAGATGTAGCTCCCGGGTTGACTTTTTTGATTATGCGACTACGTGCTTTCTTTCCTTTGATACCCTTCGCACATCCCTTGAACCGGCCGCGCTTTCATCTAAGAGCTCTAAGTTTAAATGGCGGCCCCCGCCATTATGCTCCTCCGATGCTAACTCGATCCCGAGACTGATCTGGCTCCACTGGGGGCTATCGCCCTCAATAAAGGCTAAGGCAAACGGGTTTCCCGAGTTGTGGTCAATTCCAAGGGGTTGTCCCAGAGGCCCATAGTACCTCGTGAGGTATTTCTACTCCACTTCTTAAGGCTTTCTAATCCTAGTCTCAAAGTGTACTTTAAGTGTTCCGATAAGGATTTCCCACGCCCATTTGATTAAGTGATGTGATGGGACGAGTAATAATTTTTAAATTCCGAGCTCTGCACAAAATCGAATTTAGCGTTGTCGAATCGCTTCAAGGTCCGATACTTAGGCTCTCTGGATGCTAAAACCCAGATATGATGGCTCGCCACAATTAAATCATGTGATCTTTGTTCACAACGGCCAAAGGCTCCTGGGCTTCTCATTCCACTTCTAGAAGAATCCATCGCGACATTATGAATTTGCATGTCTCATCATCGGGGCAGGGTCCCACATATCCAAACCCCCCATTGTTGAAAGCAAATGCAGACTTGTGGATTGATGTTGGTGGCTCACTGGAGAGGTTGATTCAAGCAAATCCCATCCCAGATTTCGAGCCAGGTCGGGCCGATTCCAGCAATGGCCGCGCAGTATCCCCGCTTTAGCACTTTCTCACACGTCTGTCTTGATATGTAGATTCCCCATATAACTCCTGCAAAATTCCTCTCAAAGACGCACTCCAGGTCCTCTCCCGCGATGGCTCTTATGAGCGTGAAAAATCCTCGTCGTAGAGGCTTCCTTATGATTATGAACTCACCACCCCGCCTATTTCGTCGCCGCCGGCCACCCCGTAGGCTTCCGCCCATTATATACTCCAAATGGGGTCCATCCCACTTCGGCACTGATCTCACCGGGCTACTTCATCATGTTATATAAGGATCGACATGGAGGTTCCGCTGTATTCAACAAAGCCCGACCGCCTGTGTCCCTCCCGTGCGAAGCCAAGCAGCCAACTTTGCCAAGGCGCCCGTCGGAGTTCTCGTCGGGACATGCTTGATCGGAATCACCACAAACTCTTTATCACCGCGGACCTTTGGCGGCATGGGCATCATCCTTTCCGCCTCGGCCCCAGAGTGGTCTTCTATCCCGCCCCACCACCAAATAAATCACCAGACCTCGTCGATCGACTTATCGAATGGGCGAGGCTGAGGCCTCATGGCGACGGCCCTGGCACTCGCCGCTAAAAGATGCCAAGGAACCCAAACCCTGAGTTCAAGGCATCATGTCTATTCCTTCCGGGAGGTTAGGATAAGGCCCCTGCCCACTCCTCATATCAGGTCCAGCTACAGAGTTTCCAAACGTGATGTTCGCCTTTCGCTGAGGTTTGCTGCCCCGCCTGAGTGAATCTCAAGACGGCTTCGCTAGGACTCCGCCCTTTTATAGCGCTAGTTTGTATCTCATGCTAACTCGCTTAGCTCTATGGCCCACTTCATCGCCTTCCTGAGGTTTCGCCTGAGCACACTTGTCGCCACTGATATCTCTGGCCTGACTTCACATGAGTCCGGGAAATGCGAGACTGAGCCCAGCCGTCATCGTACACGATAATTTCCTCCATCCGGCACTTTCCTTCGCTCCTCGCAGCCTCCCTGCCATAATAGTAAACTCCGGTGTCAGATTTCGCTCTTCACTGGCCGAGCACTCGCTACCGGTCGAGAAGTCCGGGATACGGCTTAAATATGCAGGAGAGCCCCCTTCAACAGACTCTTGGCCAGGAACAGCTTTGAGAACTCAGGTGTGCTCTTTAATGCTGTAAATGCTTCTTCACACTTCACATCCCATTGCTGCCTCTTCAAAGACTTCTGAAGAAGGCCTGCACTTCACTCGCCCGATACAAATCCCGCTTGTAGTCGCAATCCTTCCCGGCCGGCCAGCCGACTCTTGCTCCCCGATGGCGGCAGATGTTTGGTGCTACAACCTTTATTTTATCCTGGATTTGCCTCACTCCCTCGTGCTGACTATGAAGCCTGTAAAATTTCCTACCTGACATGCCAAGGCGCACTGGCCGGGTTCGCCATGTCAGAATTCCTTAGGATCCGAACGCCTGAGAGATGGTTTCGCCGTGGAGATCGGGCCGCGGATTTTACCAAAGATGTCGCCTACGTATACTCCAGCTGGGCGCCTATCCCGCTTCGAACATTCCGTTCACTAACCCCAGGGTCGCTTCCCGTTTGAGTCCGAATGGTATCACACGAGCAACAATAAGTTCCCCGAACTGCGGACGGTAAAGAGGTATTTTCGGGCCGCCCGGGTCCATGCCGATCCGACAAATCCGAAAATGCATCCATAAAATTAGTCGTGGCCCGCCGTGGCGCCCCACATTTGTGCTCTATCCCGGCAAAGGGAAGCCGTCCTTTCAAGTAGCTTTGTTTATGCCTGAAGTCGATTACAGAGTCGCCATCGCTATATTTTCTTTTGACAGTACGAACATTAGCCAACCACTGATGATTCTATCACTTCTCCTCGACCGCTTCCAGCTGGCGGGCTTCGCCGATTTCCCGCTGATGGCTTTTCGCCTCGCGCAAGCCTCGCTTTTGCTTGACCTGGGCTTGGCTGATGGCCAGGTTCGGGCTAACTGCGAGTGATTATCGTAGGATCGATTCCTCCCATGTCCGGCCTCGCTTTCCATGCAAACGCCGTCCCGTTTAAACCGAGTGAGTGAGACTCGAGTTCCTCTCCTCAAGGTTTGAGCCATGTAGCGAGATGTTCCCGGGTCATTATCCAAATGATACCTGCTCTCTAGTTCCTCCGAGGGCTCGGGTCGGGTGACCTCGTCACAAGATGTCAAGCCTGGGCCTACATTCAATGCGCCGGCTGACGCCTTTGTTTCATATGGAGGCGGTGTACACTCCACCACTACCGATTCCTGACCATTCCTACACCATGTATGGTCGAGAATTTGATTATCATGTGATACGCTGAGGGGATGGCTTTATCAGATTGAGAGAGTGGTCCGCCTAGTAACATGTTATAAGCCAACTGGCATCTGTACGCATAAGGAACCTCGGTCATGTCGCCGCTGAAAGGGGGCCCGCTCTAGGCAGAGGCACCTACTTGAAATCGAGCCCAATGGTAATACCTTTTCTCCTCGAAACCCCGCAGATGCGTATGTTTGACTGTTCTAGCTTTCTCTCCCAATGCCCATTTTGTCAAAGGGGTTGACGCGAAAATGACAGCAATGAATTCTGTCAATTAAACCTCGATGAATCGTTGTGGTTAATACAAATCGCGCGAACCACCAATGGGTCGTCATGGGGATGTTGGCATCCTTCCAGGTCTGAGTCAGAGAACGTGATGGTAGTGCCGAGTCACGACGCCAGATACCGCTTGTATTCCATTCCCGTTGATCATGCCACGCAGTGGCCTTCCGAGCAGTAACTAGATTCTCCTCCTTCCGCGAACCTCCGAACAGATCAGCCGCGGGGATTTCCTCCCAGGGTTGTCGCAAACAGCCCGCCGCCGCTAAAGGCAAACGCTGTTCAGAGCTCCGGGCCTGTTCCGACTCCGCCTCGACTGGGCCTGATTTCGCTCTGGTTCCTTTCGAGATATGAACGCTTCGAGGTGTCTGCCAGATAAAGGTTTTTTCCCATTTCTACCAAGGCACTGTCCCCCGCGATGCCCAAATCCCTGTGGAACTCGCAATATCGGCGCCGTGTCCTCGCGTGAGATCCGACTATCCGAGTCACATCTCAGAACTCGCTCGCTTTCAGACTTCATGACCTCGCGACACCGAGGTCATAGGAGTGAAGCGCCTAAAGTGAGTAACGCTGCCATCTTTCGGGATTAGCAGGCCCAGACGGCCCCCATGATTTCTCTCGAGGGATCGCTTCTCGACTTTTTCTTCTTTGATCACCGGTCGTTTTGCTTTTAGGACTTATCTCGCTGCCACTGGCTGGGATTTTTACGAGGGAAGAGCCCCTTCGACACGAGGGTTGCCACGCCGATCCCGGCGCCCGACCCGATTACTGATCCCAACCTACTTCTGACGCGAGACCAAACACGGACCCTTACCGATTTAAACTCAAACTGTACTGTGGGTACGCTCCACATCTTATAACTATTCAAAATATTATATACATATAATCGAGTCCCATTTTACAAATACAAATTGTACTTTTACTTTCATACAAATCGTTTACGTAACCTACATGTAGTGAACTCCTTCCTGCAAGTGTCACCGTACGCTTTTAAGTCTTCATGTCTTCTCCTGTACCTACACTCCGATTGAAACCCGTGCTGCTTTAATGCTAGTGGGAAATATGTATCTTATGCATATACACATTTAATGCATAAATAATACGTATAAATATAAATTTCAAGGTATTTATATTATGAACTCATACGAGTACTTTTTCTTATAACAGCTTACACTTATTCACATCTTATTCTTATGCGTAACATATCCTTATAATGTGACTTATGTGCATTCAGACTCCCTAGTTAGAGTTACGTAACTTCTTATACTTATACGGACTTATGTTTATTCAACAGACTTAGGAGTTACGTAACTTATACTTATTCTACTCTGACATATCCTTGTACTTCTCATCTTATACGAGCCTATTCTTCGTATTTCTAGATACTTGTGCACCCATAGGTACTATGTAGAACATTTTGTCGGGTAATAAAAGTACCGTAGGTACCACAGACGTGATCTTTATACAGAGAAAACTGTGAGTACCCAAGACTTATGCTTATCTTACTTGATACGTGAGTACCGTAGGGTACTGGCAGATACAAGAGTCCCCGTAGTACTAACGGATCCTATACTTAATCTATCAATAGAGTACTCATAGTACTAATGAGCTTATACAAGATATTATGACTTATTGGATACAGAGTACCCGGGAGGTACCACGTAACTTATCTCAAATGCGTGAGTACCCAGTACTACAGACTTTACCCGAAGATCAATTTCAAAACAACATGCAGCACCCATAGTACCACAACATACTCGATACCATTTAACTTCTTAATCAAATGTCGAGTACCCGTAGGTACTACGCAACGTGATCGATACGTGATGCGAACTTAATCAAATGTGAGTACCCCATAGGTACTACGTAACGATCGTATACGTGACATAATTTGATGTCTGGCATATGGGACTTATCAGGTACATGAGTACCCGTAGGTACTACAGGACTTATACAGAGACAGAACTTATCAGATACAGGACTTATTAGATACATGAGTACCCGTAGGTACTACAGGACTTATTGAATACGAGAATTGCCCTTGGGGCTCACGGACTTATCAGTCCGGGACTTATTCGGAGGCAGAGTGCCCATGAGGCCTCTGGAACTTATTCGGATGCGAAATTGCAGAGTAGTACTACATAAGCCTCCTGGATCTTGAGGGAGTGCCGTGGTACTGCAAACCTCTGAGATCACGGGGAGTACCAGTAAGATGTATGGAACCTGAAATCTGAGGTACCCCAGGTACACTCACTGTGTGGGCCATATCAGTGAATTTTGTGGGTACTGGAACTTTAAGAGACTTATCATATATTGTTTGACTTCCTCTGGACAGTGTCTGGTTAAGTGAACGTGATAAATACAGAATCACCTTTGATCTGATGGCCCAGTAGCCTTAGTCGGAAAGCGAGTCTCTGTGGCATATTAGAGTGAGGTGCCGTAGCACTAATCGGAGTCTTAAAAATTACTATTCACGAGAATCTCTCTTAGGATAATCGGAGATCTCAGAGTATACTAATCGAGGTCTTGGAGCACTAATCAGTCTCAGAAGTACTAATCGAGAGATCTTAGAACCTTGTCAGGGAATGCAAAGTACTAATCGGGAATGGGACACTAATCCAGTGCAGTACTATTCGAGTCTGGGATTTTCAATGGAATCTGGAAGTACTAATAATCGGGATGAATCATGTGTCAGGTAATAACTGGTCTTGGTAGTTTTACAACTATATGAGTTGATAACTTTATCTTATAATAGGGCATTGTGTACGCATGCGTTCATGGCGGATAAGTAATCATATCTTGTGGGTATAGTGAGCAGCGTAATCACACCTTATTCATATATTCTTATTCTTTATAGATGTCTACTGGGAAGTGGAATCATTTCCAATTGGATCTTCGAGCTCAGGTTATGGCATTTTCATGTGCCAACTATTCGGATTTTCCGATTTTACCTCAGGGACTGTTTGAATTACCAGTTTTCAGGGTCTTACTTCATATTTTGACACTAGATGTAATACTTATTTAAAGCTAAGGAATTACTAAGGGGTTCTATTCAGCTGGAATCCACCCAATTAGACCTTGGGGCTTTCATTAATCCCGAAACAACCGGGACTTCTCTATGATCTTATTTTTAGGAAATGGGCTTGCGGCCTCCGCTGATGGATTTTCTGACCACATAGAGTCAGGGTGAGATGCCTTCTCTTAGGGTTTGGTTCCTACCTTGAAGTCCTGACACACAGACGCGCGATCACTCAAATCCGGATAAGAAATGAGGAAGTTGTATTGCAAAATCAAAAAACTGGTGAAGCTGAAAAGCGAGAGCAGGTCCACAAGTAGGACTTTGAGTTCTACAGAAGTGGACATTAAAAATAACCGGAACCAGGATTCTAGTGGGGACTTCAACTTCTACCGGTAGGAGTCCCAAAGTGCCGGGAATGTGTGTTTCTCATTTTCCATACTTAATGATCCCCGATCCTTGCACTTGAGCACGCGCCAACTTGATTCCAATTCACCTCTTGGAATCTCTTTTCTAATCGATTAATCTATAATTTTCTCTTTCTTAAAAATCTTGTGGATTTCTTCCAAACATCTAATATGGGTTAAAACCCATACACAAACCAAACATGTTAGTTTAGGGTTTATTTAACCTATAACTCAAATATCAGTGACCATGGAATCCATCTAAGGAGAGGATTCTGTTGATTATCTTATTACAATTTACTTACTTTCCACAATTTTTTTGGCTAAGATGAAACCCTAGGAAAACCCTAGGTTCGGAGCAAAATAATCATCCTACATACCCAAAGATACATGCCAAATCTCATGGAAATCATAATCAAGGTTGGTTTTCATACCAAAAATCTGTTCGGCCACCTCGCTTCCCCCTCGCTTCTCGCTCCTCCTTCTCTCTTCCTTCCTCCTCTCTTCTTTCTTCCCTCTTCACGTTGAAGCTCTCTCAAAATGAGACTAATTTGGTCTTTAAATTCTATGTTAGCTAAGGCCTCGTTTCGTCATCAAAACCCATTTTTGGGTTAGTTTTCTAATTGCCACTTAGCCTTCAACTCATTATTATTTAGCTTTCAATTTACCATTATTTCATTTTCGGGGCTCCATAGTCTCTTCCAATTTATGACTTTTAAGCCCCTTTTGGACTAATTACAAATTTACTCTTAAATCTTGTACTCTCGGTCTCTGCTCCCGTGTTTCAGATTTAACTCACGAAACACCAAATTATACTTACAAAATACCCTAAACATATCTAAAACGACTAGTATATTTCAGGGTGTTACAATTCTCCCCTTAAAAGAATTTCAGTCTCGAAATTCACTCTAGCATGTGCATGCGTATATCGATCATTTCTTTTATGTCTTTTACGTAAGCCGAGCGCACTCTCACTTAAGCCATCAAAGCCCACGAACTACATCTCCCGTCTTAATCTTTCAAAGCCGGATTGGGTACCGATTCATCTTAGCTTCCATATACGTAACAGACACCGCATTAGCCAACACATTACTATGTAGTGCATCCCTTAACTGGAGACTTATCCAAACGCCTCAAACTCCAGCTCGATACTCAACTTGTGTTGGTATCATATTCCTCTACAAGCCTTAGGTTATCGTAGATACCTATGCTCATACTTGACCCAGCCACGCCGAATCCCGCCCCGACCCGGGACGCTGGAATCCGAATCCTGCCGCCCGGACGCGAGGACCAAATACCGGGACTCCTTACCCCGATTTTTTTTTTTTAAACCGAATCGGTACTGTGGGTATGGCCCATCTATAACTATTCAAAATATTATATACATATAATCGAGTCCCATTTACAAATACAAAATTGCATTTTTACTTATACAAATCAGAGCATTAACCTACATGTGCTGAACCCTTCCTGTGTGTCAGCCCAAACAGATGAAGCCCTCAGATGTCTTCTCCTCGTACCTACACTCCGATTAAACCCGTGCTACTTTACGCTGGGGCTGAAACATGTATCTTATGCATATACACATTTAATGCATAAAACACAATGCATAATATAAATTTTATGTATTTATATTATGAACTTATACGTACTTTTTCTTATAACAAAGCTTACACTTATTCTAGATCTTACTTTATGCAAGAATCATATCCTTATAATGTAATTTATGTGCATTCAGACTCCCGTAGAGTTGTAGCGTAACTTATACTTATACTGACTTATGTTTATCTGTAGACTCTAGGAGTTACGTAACTTATACTTATTCTACCTTTAACATATCCTCAGACTTCGCATCTTATACTTGTTTATTCTCTTATTTCATAATGTAAGTACTGTAGGTACTATAGAACATTTTGTCGTAAGTACCGTGAGGGTACTACAGACGCATTCTTATACGTATATCTGCAGACTCCAAAGACTTATGCTTATCTTACTGATATTTGTATGAAGACTGCAGTATTTACGTGATATTAAAGAGTACCAGAGGGTACATCGACTTATACTTAATCTACTCAATACGGAGTACTCATGCATTTCACTTATATGATACAGACTTATTTGATACAGAGTACCCGTAGTACCACGTAACTTATTCAAATGCGTGAGGCCCTGCAGTACTGGCAGACTTATTCGACATCAACTCATTAAATACGTGAGTACCCAGAGGGTACTACAGAACATATCGATAATTTTAATGCACTTAATCAAATGTCGGAGTACCGTAGGCACTACGCAACGTATCGATACGTGACGTAACTTAATCAATGCAGGAGTACCCAGGTACCATGTAATGCATCGTGATACAGGACATAATTTATTCGTATAGACTTATCGGGATAATGGTGAGTAACTTAGGGTACTTACAGATTCTATACAGAGACGTAACTTATCGTGACATGTGACTGGTTAAATACATGAGTACCCGTAGGTACTATAGGACTTATTCAAATACAGAGGCCCCAGGTACTACTTCAACTTATCGATCGCACTTATTCAGAGACAGGAGTACCTATAGGTACTCACGTAACTTATTCGCATGCAGAGCACTGGGAGGTACTACATAACTTATACAGATGCAGAGCACCAGAGGTACTACAAAACTTATTACAGATGCGTGAGGCCCGTAGGGTACCACGTAACTTATAGAAATACAGGAGTACCCCTAGGTACCATGTGCCTTAATCGTAGACAGGAGTGACCCGTGAGGTACTACGTAACTTTTTAAGAGACTTATCATATAACCTGTTAATTTTTGCACTGCACACGGGATTAAGTAAGACACAAAAGACAATAAGTAATTCGAAGATACTACATTACATGGCGCCGTGAAGACTAGTCGTAATCAGAGGCCAGAGCACTAATCGTGGTCAGAGGCCAGAAGACTAATCGTGAGTACCGCACTAATCGAGTGCCGGAGACTAATCGTGAGTACCGGCATTAATCGGGAGTGCCGTGAGCACTAATCGTGAGTACCGGCATTAATCGAGGCCGAGCATTCAATCGAGTACCGGCATTAATCAAGAGCGCTGCAGCACTAATCGTGAGTACCGAAGTACTAATCAGAGGCCGAGCACTAATCGTGAGTACCGGGCGTACTAATCAGACAGAGTGCCGTACATTTAATAACCTGGCCTTGCGTAGCTTTACAACTATATGAGTTCAAAGAACTTACTATCTTATAATAGCACAATTCACTTTACGCTCACGACAGATCAGAATCCATATACTCGGTAAGGTATGAAGGAGCATGTAATCACACCTTATTCATATATTCTATTCTTCTATGAATCATCTTTACTCAGAAATTGAACTATTCCAACTGATCTTCCAAACTCAGAGGCATTTCTATGCCAACTAGCCTGCCTCCGATTTTACACTCGGGACTGTTTGAATTACTGATTTTTCCGGGGTCTAACCCTTACATTTTGACACTAGGTCCTTGTACTTATTTAAAGCCAGTGCTAAGGGTTCTATTCCAACTGAATCACCCACCCGAGCACCTGAGCTGCCACGTCTCAACAACCCTGACTTCATGACCACGATGCAGGAAATGGGCTTGCACATAGCCTCACTGAGTGGATTTTTCGACCACATAGAGTCAGAAATTGAGATATCTTTCTCTAAAGTTTGCCCTCCTTGAAGTCTATTTTACGTGAGCCACTTGAATCACTCAAATCGGATAAGAAACAGGTGCCGTGGCCAAAATACGAAAATCGGTCGAAATCGAAATTCAGAACAGGTCCTACCGGTAGGACTTGTCTACGTAGGACTTGGCCAAAATGACCAGGAACCGGGAGTTCCCACCGGTAGGGACTCCCAACTTCTACCCCAGAGGGAGTCCCTAAAGTGCCTGCACGTGTGTGTTTTCACATTTTTCCATACTCTAGATCCTAAATCACTTCTACACTTCAAACACACACTAAAACAATTCCAAATTCATTCGACCCTTTCTATTCAATTCATCTCTCAATTTTATATCTTTCAAAACTCCTTCATGGATTTCTTCCAAAACTCCATCTAATATGGGTTAAACCCATACACAAACCAAACATGATGTGTTTAGTTAGGTTTATCTTAAACCCTAACTCAAATACTCATTCAACCATGAATCCATCCTAAAGGAGAGGATTCTATGATTATCTTGTACAATTTAAGGTTTTATCAACCTTACTTTCCACAATTTTTGGGCTAAGATGAAACCCTAGGAAAACCCTAGGTTTGAGCAAAATAATCATCCTACATACCCAAAGATACATGCCAAATCTTTATGAAATCATAAATTCAAGGTTGGTTTTCATAACAAAACCCAAGTTCCATACTCTTGGCTTGCTCGTTCCTCCTTCTTCTCTCTTCCTCTCTTCCTCCTCTCTCTTCTTTCTTCCCTCTTCACGCGCTTTTTGAGCTCTCCCCAAAATGAGACCAATTTGGTCTTTAAATTCTATGTTAGCTAAGGCCTGCTTGGCCATCAAACCCATTTTGGGTTAGCTTTTCTAATTGCCACTTAGCCCTCTTCAACTCATTATTATTTGGCTTTCAATTTACTATTTCATTTCGGGGCCCATAGTCTCTTCAATTTATACCTTTTAAGCCCCTTTTGGACCAATTACACTTACTCCCTTAATCTTGTAAATCTCCTGGTCTCTGCTCCTCGTGTTTCTCGCATTTAACTCACGAAACAAATAAGATAGACTTTACAAAATACCCTAAACATATCGAAAAACGACTGGGGTGGTATATTTCTGCGTTACATCTTCGCTGCTTATATATTTCCGCTCATGCAGCACCTCTGCCATGTCATTAAATTTTTCGAGATGGAAAACATCATATCCTTCGACGCACTCCCAACCCCGCAATAAATGCCGTGATGGTGAATTTTTCATCTGCACGCCTATCTTCGTGGACTCGGGCGCTGAATCTTGCACGTATGACTTGGGCTCGCCAGCCCCGGTTGACGGCCAATAGATGGTACCCCGCCTCGCACGCCCGGCTCCGGATGAAGGAGACGAATGCAATTGATGGGGCTCTTCCGAATCTAAGAGACGGCGAAGTGGGGATCCTATCAACTGTGCCAAGGCTTCGGGCTCGCAGCGTGCGAAAGCCCCCCAGACCGCATGCGGTCTTGATACCCATGCAACCCATGGATTCTCAGAAGTATTGAGATGGTCGACTCCGGTCCCCTTCGGCTCCATCAAAAGTTTCCATCGGTGGCATTCGACTACGGAAGCCGGATAAATAAGAATACCCCACTAGCGGTGATTCGCCATTGCACTAAGGTATCCATGTCCGGGGCACGCCCCTTAACCACCTTCACACTACGAGCCCTTGAAGACCCTAAACCTTCCGCCTCCCATGACCGCTTCTTCCCAACCGGGTGGGGATGATGTGGTTCTTCTGCTTCCCGACATGTCCTCCGAGCACGTCGTTTCTTCTTCATAAGCATCGTGGTCCATAGCCGCTTCGACGGACTCGCTTCGCTTTCAAGACGGGGAATGCCGTGGATCGCGGTTTCCGCCTTCGTGGTGAGGGAATGCAGACCGTCCCGGTTCATGCCGTATCTCCCGCTGATGGCCGTGACTGCCTAGTGAGTTGTTCTAGCTCCTCAACAGCGTTGATCACGACGGCGCTTCCACTCCCGCCGCACGCCCGCATTGTTTCTATCGCCCCGTGATACCCGTCCGCGTCGCCCTCGTGGATCTCGTGATCCTTGGTGGATTACGCGTTCTGCCGGTGGTTCGAAGCCGATACCATCGCGAATCGAAAGCGACGCTTATATTTATAAAGGAACTGCTGCTCTACGCACGACGCCAATCGATGATGCTTTTTTTTCAACCTAACCGGGCTGGGAAAGCGTAGGCCGCCGTCGACCGATTGCCGCGGGCCGGGATGTGCCTCGATTGTCCGGGTCAGATCGCAAGGGTCTCTGTGCTCCGAACGTAGCACTCGCAAGAACAGTAAAGCGCCGACGATAAATGGTTCAGGTCGCCTCCGCGCTTAAGTCGCTTTCTTCTCGTAGAAACAGAGACCGCTTAGAAGGCGAATGTCACCCCGCTAGAAGCAGATCGTGTGGGGTCTTCGCAGTGCCCGAACGTGCACCTCTCGCAAGAACAAAGAGAAAAGGGGGTCGACGAGGGTCGCCCGTGGCCGCCCGATGCTTAAGCCGGCCGCAGAAACGAGACCGCGTAGAAGGCTAATGTTGTCGTATGCGCTGGGCGTACCTTTCACCGGCGCTAGGTGGCCTCGTATTTATGTGATGTTCTACCGCTTGGATGGTGATTAGGATTCTCGTATCCCATCGGGTGGATATTTCTTATTTCCGCCGAGATCCGTCCGGTACGGATTTAAGGAGCCGCTTGTCGGAGATAATCCTCCTTCTATCGTGGGGAGAGATCCAACCTGGCCACGATTCGCATATTTTCCTTCCTTATCGAATAAGGTTTGGTCGACCTGCGACAATATATCAAGTTAGGGTTACGCCTCATTTTCTGTATTTCGCGATATACAATCCGATTTGTGTGATATGGACCTTTTATTCATTCGTGATCGTCTTGACTCCCGCCTCCTAGCCTTCGCTGGCCGGTACCGAGGGGCCTCGGGTATCAAGGCTGGGCGCATTACTTTTCAAGGGGCTTGGTTAGGGCCCGCGAGCCTATTTTTTTCATAAACCCTATCGGTAATATAAATATTTTATCTTCATAAATCATGCACCCGGTTAGAACTTTACAATGATAGACTTTTCTTATTAAACATTTGCATAATAATAGTGCATATTGCCAAGCCATGAATAACCATTTTTTTTTTTTTTTACTATAACTTAAACTCAACAAAAAAGTTTATGATATTTAGCAATGTGATTGATGATGATGCATCATGCATGTAGTCTCCTCTCGCCTAAAGAAATTAACTGCAAGAATGTTATTCGTTTAGAGGGAATTTTCCTATCAGACGGTGATGGGTACTCAATTTTTTTTTACCAAGAATTTCTCCAAATACTAAACTAACAAATGTTTCCACACATTTTTTTACTGTAGATGCTCATTTTAATTGAAGAAATAGAGAAAAGGTAAAATGTGTTTGTTATATGGTGGAATCAAATCGATAATTCATTTATAGGACAAAAAGTACATATGTCATTGAAAGATATTTCGGTTATTCTTTTCACTAGATTAATTGCATGAAAATGACGTTTTTTATTTTTTTTTCTCAAAATTAAATAACTTTCATTTATTTATTTTTTAACTTTTTTTATGATTTATTATTGAAATTTTAAAACTTTTTATTCAAAAAAAGTCAAAATATTTTACTTTTTTTTACTTTTCACTTTTTCTAAATATTTTTTAATCTTTTTCTATTAAAAAAATGAGACGTTATAATATAAGAAATTGCATAAATATAAAAATACTTCGACACATCGGGACATCAGATTCACGACATTGAAGTACTCTTCAATTTTAATTTACGTTTATCCAATGAACTTTGAAGATTCATCCGACGTAGCTTGAAGATCCGTATATCATTCATTTGATGTCTCTTGAAGTTCGTGATTATCTGATGTACCGGAAAGATTCGTGAACTTGTACATAATGGTCATTATGGCTACTTTATGATGACTATTAGAATGACCTTTTAACTTTCCTAGATAATGATCATTATGATTGCTTTATGGTGACCATTATGAAGGACTTTTCAACTTTCCTATATACATGTATTAGAAGCCTATAAAAGGGCCTCACTTACACCTTATAAAATAATCCGAAGAAATACAATTCTCTCGTCCATATTTCTCTCTCAATATCTTCATCAATTTTTCTTTATTTTACAACACGTTATCAGCACGAGTGCTTTATCACTGTGAACGAAGCCGATATTGATGACTTATAGTATCTATATTTACATTTGATTTATCTTTGTTTTCATTTTAATAATTGTAGACTTTTAAAATGTCTGATATTACTAAGAGGGAATTTGCCGAGCTCGCCCTAAATGGTAGTAATACTCGACTCGACCTTCGATGCTAAAATTCACCTCACCTCCTTCTCGACTTATGAACCACTGTCTCGATTCTCTAAATGCAACTCGCCTGTGGCCAAAGCGTTGATTTTCCTCCGCCACCATCTAAAACGAGACCTTAAAAATGAGTATCTTACTGAAAAAGATCCATTTATTTTATGGCAATCCCTGAAGGATCGCTTTCATCAACAAACAAACATAATCCTCCCTCAAGAACTATGCTACGCATTCTAAACTAATTTCTACACTATTGGTGTGAGAAAAACATAACCAACTATTAATGAAAAATCATAATGCAAAGCTAGTTGGTTCACAAGTAGTGCTTGAAGCACATGCTATAATTCACATAAATGATAGTAGACATGGAAGAGGACGAGGTCGAGGTTGAGGATGAGGTCAAGGAAATACCAGTTGGTCTCATAGGGGTGGTCGAGGTCGGGGTAATCATAATATTGATCGGGTTCAAGGCCATGAAAGGGGCATGAACAATATTGAACCTCCTCCACAAAAACCAAGTTTAACTTAGCAAACTATAAATCAGAGGCAAGTTTGTTATAGGTGTGGATGTGATGGCCATTGGTCTCGCACATGTCGCATACCTAAACACTTGGTTGAAGCATATCAAATAATGCAGAGGAACAAAAAGGGGAAGGCTCCTCAAGGTCAATCGCATCATGCTTGTTTGCTTGAAGCAAACATGACCCTAAATATTGATAATTACGATTTCAAAATTGATCCGAAGATTTCGAGATAATGAGGATCGTGATTTTATGTTTATATCGACAATTTGCTTTCTTTAGTTTGTTCTCTGCTTATTTATTTTTTTATGAGATCTTGCTTAATTCGACTCTTGAATATCATCTATTAGTTTTTTTTTAGTTTGTTGTGACATTTTAATGTTTTTTTTTTTATATTTTGTAGTATCAAAAAATTTTTGGATAGCAACCCATGAAGACTGAAGATGTTCTATGCTTGGTAGACAGTGCTACCACACACACTATCCTTAATGATAGAAGATTCTTTCACACTTTAATCGAGAAAAGAGGAAGTGTTACTATAATTGCAAATGATAATATTTTAATAGTGGGCTCCAGAAGAGCTTCACTAATCCTTCCCATGGGTACAAAACTAATTATCGATGATGCGCTACTATATCCATAATCCACACGTACCCTTCTCAGTTTTAAGGACATTCGATCAAATGGTTTTCACATTGAAACCGAAATTGAAAATGATATTGAATATCTTTTCAAAATTCGATCAATAGGATGTCAAAAGCAAATAGTTGAGAAGCTTCCCTCTTTCCCTTTAGGATTGTATTATACATACATCAAACCTTCTCATCACAATGTTGCGATGAATTTAAAATTTAAAGACCCATATTCATTTAAATTATGGCATGACCGATCAAGTCATCCCGCAAACATGATGTATCGATTGACTAACCATCTGCATAATATGCCAAGCAAACAGAATCCCTTTATGTAAATAAATTTATTCGTGAAGATCAGGCAAAGGGAAAACTCATAAGACGACCTTCTCGTACTAAAGTCGAATTAATCTCCTATTTTCCTGAATGAATTCATGGAGATATATGTAGACCAATTCATCCAAGATCGTGACCATTTCCCAATATTTCATGGTCATAATTGATACTTCCACTTGATGGACTCATGTGTGTTTATTATCAACACGAAATAATGCATTTGCCAAGTTTATTGCTAAACTTATTAAACTTAGAGCCCAATTCCTTGATGATACAATTAAATCCATCCGAATGGGTAATGCCGATGAATTAACATTGAAAGCATTCGATGATTATTGTATGGCATTTGGTATCCAAGTCGAGCATCCAGTTCCTTACGCTCCACGCCTTAATGTACCGAGTCATCGATTACACATCAAATTAATCATAGACCGTTGTTACAACATTCCGACTTACCTATCTCTTGTTAGGGGCATGCAGTTTTGCACGCTGCTGCTCTAATTCAAACCCGACCTATTGCATATCATGATTATTCCACCTTACAAATAGTGCGTGGCAAAGAACCAAATATTTCCCACCTACGAATCTTTGGATGTGTAGTCTATGTTCCTATATCACCATTGTAAGTACCATGGTATTTAGACCCACTACTCAATGGGCCTATGACCCATTTGGCCCAAGGCCCCCTGGCCCGCGATGTGAAGCGGCCCAAGGCCCACATACCGTATTAAAACCAAGGGGCACTACTTAGACCTAAGAACTGGAAGCCCGCTTAGAAAGCCAGATGTCTCTCAGAGGTCAACTTCGTGATGCCCTATCTAGAGTTTTGGGTCCCTGTGCGCTATCCTTCCGTATATGACAAGTTCGTTATTGATAAATGGATAAAGAAGGGAAATACACAAAAGATATTTATTCATAAATTTCCTAGTTTCCAAATCCCATATTTCTTGGAAGAAGAATCCTTGATAAATGAAAATCAGTCATAAATAAGGAAAAACAAACTTATCCCTAAAAATAAGAGATTCCTTCTCAAGATAAAAGGAAAATTCACAACCATTGTCTATAAATCAAGAAGATCCCCCACGAGGGAGAAGTATGCAATTCCAATTGTGCGAACTTCCTTCTTCCTCCTCTTCGTATTTTTTCTGACTTAATCATCGAAGAGGAGGCTGGCTCACCGTCGCAGGATCGCCCTTTTTGCAGGTTTACATTACGCCGCTAATGCCCCGGAGATCAGACGATCAAGGCAACAACAATTGGAGCCATCTATGGGAAGGGAACATAAAGTCTTGTTTACAGGTTGCAAGGACTTGCGCTATTTCAACGATCAGTTTCCATTAAAGGCTCGTCACTCGGAACTCTACCTGCTCCTCTTCCTCATTTGATTCTTCAGGCGCCGCAATGTCAACTAATCCGATGATTCAATCGCCAGAAGATCAATTCATCTATTAGCGTTAGGACATAGAGACGAAACAAGAGGAGCAAGCAAGGCAAATGAAAGAGTTACAAGCTCATGCCGAATGGTTGGGCATGAGAATGACTAGTTGCAAGCCTAGATGGAGAAAAGCCATGATCTTGGAACGGCGCGAGATAGCGATCGAGTCAGCGATTCGATCACCGCACGAAGGAAGGAACCCATCATCCCCGCCGATGTCGATACCTTCTTACAGATGATGAGCTGTCCCGTGCGCTTCCTACCTCAGCCTCTCACCAAAGAAACACAAGGGCTAAATCGCAGAAGAGATCTCACGCCTCACTTTAGCGATATCGTTAAGGATTTGTCCCGGCTGGGCAAGGAGAGGAGCGTGCGGCAAGGCGCAACATATCGAAAGCGCCCCCGATGAAGGCTTCAGATTGCCCGCAAGCATGATGCCATCAATGTCGTTTGTACATCCGCTTTCATGCTGCCAACAGCTCCAATCCAAGGACTCAAGACATGCTCTCCTCACCCTTAGGGCAACGCATTCTTGACTACGAGCCACCTCGCGGGTTCGTCATACCCGCTTTTACCATGTTCGACGGCTCTGCAGACCCTTACGATCACATGCTCCACCATAGTCAGGCAATGATACTAAACGCCAACAATGACTGTCTGTTGTGTAAAGTTTTCCCGGCTAGCTTGTGGGGCCCCGCGTTAGCCTGGTTCCATAAGCTCCCACGCAACTCAATAAACTCATTCAATGACCTATGGGTGGCATTCGTATCGCAATACCTTTGTTCAGTGCGATAAAAGAGGAACATCAACTCATTACAAGCTATTCTCAAGCAAGAATCGAAATCTATTCGAGACTTCACAAAGAGATTTGGGCAAGCCGTTCTGTAGGTAGAAGTATAAATGCGATCTTCCAGAACTTTAGAAGAAGCTTTGAACTTGTACATAATAATCATTATGATTGTTTTATGGTGAACATTATGAAAGATCTTTTAGTTTTCCTAGATAATAGTCATTATGGTGACTAACATGAAGAACCTTTTAGCTTTCCAAGATAATGGTCATTATGATTGTTTTATGATGACCATTACGAAGGGCTTTTCGGCTTTCCTAGACAAATGTATTAGAAGCCTATAAAAAAGCCTCACTTACGCCATGTAAAATAATCCAAAGAAATACAATTCACTTGTCCATATTTCTCTCTCCAATATCTCCATCCATTTTTTTTTTTAATTTTACAACAAAAATCATATTCTTTATAATCCAATTGAAACTCTCATGATTCTTTTCATACTAATTAAATAAAAATATATGTATTTTAAAATTTTTATTTAAAAAATTATTGTATCGAATTTTTATCAATTAATTTTTTTTAGAACAAAAGTTCTATTTAGCATTAAGTAAAAAAGAACATACCCCACCTTATTCTCCGTTAAACATTTCTACATCAAACAATTTTGGAGTCAACTTTCAATGTTCTTATGAAGCAACAAGTAGAACATGTTTCGTTGTCAAATAAAAAAAGTAGGACATGTTTCAAATGAATGAGTCATATTATAAACTTTTTTTTTTTTTTTTTGATGAGTAAATGAAGGGTATATTAAAACAAAATAAAGGAAACCCATAGGCCATCAAAGAGCATACATGACGTATACAAAAAGAAGCCACAGGGAAGGATAAGAACACCAAAAAAAGAAGAAAACAAAAAAGCCATCCACCAACCCGCAACTATACCCATCAAGCCTCATTTACGGCCCATCCAAGTCAAAAAATAAATAAATAAATAAAATCTAGTAAAGAATTAGTTCTATCCTCAATGAACATGTTTGACTATGTCCAAAGAATATCTACCTTCACTTCATGAACAAAGCCAATTTGGTCAGGCATTAATTAGTAGGTCTCTGCTTGACACTGCTACTCAGGATTTGTGTTGTCCTGTGCATTTCTGGAAACAAGGAAAAGAGGGAGAAAAATGAGGATCCAATCAGCATACGGAAAAAAAATGTCAAATTCCACAAAACTAGTTCAACGTCCGATGCTCAAGAATGATATTTTCTCTCTTAATCAGCACATACAGTTGAATCAGTGTTCAATTTAATGAAATACTGAAATGCAGCATGAGTGTGAATCTAGCAGAGTGATAAATATATATATAAAAGCAACACAAACAACACAAGGTCACTAAGTCAATTCTTTTTTCCTTTTTTTTTTTTATAACCGCAGATGTCCGGATCAACTTACCTGCACCCCAACTAATCCCACGACCCCTGGAGTGACCAGCCGGGTAAACCCTCTAGTATCACCTAGTCCATTCATTTTCATTAATTTTTAAGTCAACAAAACAGCATTTTCTTAATGGGGGTACATATTCAAACAACACACCAAACCCAAACACATTCAGATTGTTTTAACTTGTGCAACATTTCTAGAAAAATAAGAACATACAAAGAATGAAAGATTCCAGCCAATAGAATGATCTGTCTCTGCCTGAATCAAAAGATGATTTAAAGCAAATTATTAAAATGTGATCTTGTATTCTCAGAATAACGCATGTAGGATTTGGTCAATCCCTTAATCTTAACAGTACCATGCACTTATACTATATCACAATAGTGAGGCATAAAATTAGGAACTCATTTTGGAACAAGTCTAAAAACAACAACCAGAACAAAAACGAACAGCAATATAAATTGGTAGAGATCATCTTCTTCAATCCTTCCTCCATCCTCTTCATCGATGCTAGCATCTTCTGGATTGCAAGTGCAAAGAGTCACAATTCTTTTTTTTTTTTTTTATAAGACCAGAGTCAGCAATATAGTCTTAAACCAACCACAAGAACAAACCTTCAAAATCACACTTTTATTAGCAACTCTTACTTATGATAAATATTCCTATTTCAATCCATAATTGAAATCAGTTATACCAAATATATTAAATTCAAAGTTTCAAAAAATAATTTAGACAACTGATTACTGTCCAGTAAACATATATTGCCAAACCATCTGTAAAATGAAAAATATAAAGGAAGGCCATCCAAATATTCTACAACACCACAGAGCAGTCAGATTTCATTACAACATTCATGAATATGCTTAAATTCAGTTCCGAAATAACTAATCAAAAAAACAATTAAAAATTAAAAATTCAAGTCAAAATTGAAAGTTGAAAACCAACCTGTCATTTATCCCTCCTCCATGCTCTCTTTTTACTTGTTTCCTGATAGTTGTGGCAAGCTCCATCTATTGTCATTCAAAGAAAGGGACCATCAAAATCCATTAACACAGTCTTTTTTAAACCTCCAATACCTTACAGTTCACCCACTCACAATATTACTTGTTTAAAAAAAAATGAAAACAGATCTTGAAAATGCTACTGGATATCGCTGAAAATGTCGTTTATTAGGCAATTTTTTTGGTGCTCAACACCCAAAAGCTTCTGAACTTGCTTCTAAGAAGTCCAAGTGAAACACAAACCTAAACTATTTGCAATCTGTATGACTAGCATGGTTGGGAGCTACACATACATATGCGCACATGCACACACATATATTTTTAAAGGATACTTAATGGGCTTGGGAGACATAAATGGAGGAACAATAGTCTTTTATTTCCATAATATACCCTTGTTTGTAATCAATTATAAGCAAATATAACTATCTAGTGGCAACAATTCCTGAATTATTCAAAGTTGAAGTAGATGAGTACCACCATAGCTTGCCACACACAAAATTTTGTCATGTGAAGCATAGACATTTATGAACCTCTCTTCGTAGATAAGTGAGGTGCAGTTCAACATCAACATCAACCCATAGTTTTAAAAGGCATGCTTAAAGCATGCCTAGTTCTCAAGACCTAACCACTTGTTAGTTATAGTGCCTTGCTTTTCAAGACAAGTGCTTTATTGAAGAGGCACACCTTTATTGCTTTACCTTTCCTCATTAAACATCGTTGTTATGGAAATTTCTAATTGTATATTGAAATGTATATAATTTATTTAATCTTTTATTGAACACTCCTCAGTTCACAAGCAGTTCCCTTGGCTTCTTCAAATCCCAGAATTTCACTCAAATTCTAGCCTATATCAAGTGACACATCTCCCCTCTCTCTACGTCCACCCAACAAACCCCCTCGTAGGCATTGCCCAACTTCGTGAAGAAATTATTTCCCACAGATGCCTTATCAAAAAAAAAAAAAAAAATCCCCACAGATGCCACACTTCATCAATGGTACCCCCCCACTAACACAGCCAACCAAAGGACTCCACCACTCCAATTGCATTTTCCATCCCTCAACCATAACAGATCCCAAGAGAAAGACTTTTTCGGCTTCAGAGTAATCTTACAAATAAAAAAGAATGAAGAATTACTTTTTGGGTGTTGTTGTTTCAGCTTCTTTAGGAAGTTTTTGTAATATGGGTGGTGGAGCAGTCTGGGAGGCTATTTGAATTTTCTTTTGGGTTGTCTTTTGCAGTTGTGGGTTGCTATTTGAGTGGCTGGATTTGTTATAATTCTTGGAGTCGCTTTTGGGTGGTTCTTTTTTTAATATACATACTCATCAAAAAAAAAGAAAGAACAAAGAACTATCCCAACAAGTACAAAATTAACTCAACTTTCGAGTCCCATTCATGTCACGCCCATGAATACACCAATCGTAAGATCAATGGCCAGCTCAACAAAGCTTCCCATTCCCCTGCCAGACATCTTTTTTCTGAGCCCCTGAACAGCTCCAAACCTTCTTTGTCTTGCTCTTAATCCATACTAGCATGCCCAATTTCTCTTATTTTTGTTCAACACTTTATTGCATAAAAAGCATGGCTTGTGCGATCATATCTTCTGTTAAAGTCCCTTTATTCTCGAAAACTAACAAATTCCTAGGAAGTCTCCAAAGGCCTTGACTTGAGGATGACCTGATGCTCCTAAGCCCCTAGGAACTCTTTTCCTTCCAGGAAAACTAATGAAAACCTTATCCCCTGATCATTGTCTTGTTGCCTATACTGATTAGGCAGGACAAGGGTTCCACCTACGAACAAATGGAAATATCAAGTCGATATTTCGCCGACATTCGTATCGGCGACACCGAAACGGCTTTTCAAACATAAAGTCGCTGCGGAAAATCGGTGGCCCCAGAATATCGCGATATTTCGCGAAATATCTAATCGGGGCGATATATATCGGGCGACATCGACACGCGAGACACGCCGCGGAAACTTTTTGACATTTTTTGGGAGATATCGGGCCGACATCGGGAACATCTGGGCGATATATCGGCTGATATTTCGATATATCTACGATATATCACGCACGCTTCTATACTGGGACCGTTGCGCCAAAATCCGACCTGGCCCGTGATCAAGCCTCCTTTTCAAAACCCGGGCCAATGACTGAACCACGGCCGATTGGACCGCCTGACTCCAACCGCCAGATTTCACCCGATTTAAATGTGATCCAACTAATAAATTTTTGATCCAACGGCCGTAAATTAAATCTGTCGATCCAACTACCGAGGATTTGATCCAAACGGCTAGAAGAAGATCCAACTACGCATTTTCACCAAACTAAATCCAACTAAGTTGTAATTAAATCTTAATCAAATTTTGACCATTCTATAGCCTTTTGGACCTAAAAAATCCTATAAATGTCACTCAAAATCACTTATTTTCTCATTAAACTTTCTGCTCATCAAATCTTTTCATTTCATCTCAAAATTATTTTCTTTTGTTATATATTCCAAAAAAGGTAGAAATTTTTTGGTGTTTAAAGGTTGGAAGCTCCAAATTTCAAATAAGATTAATTAAGGTATGTTCTTACTTCTTATTGTATTTATGTTTTGTGTATTTAATAGTTTTACTTTTTACATTTATTTTTGTATTTATGTTAATTATATATTAGTTTGTTTTTTATAATTTCATATTACATTATAAATTAATAAAATACAAATTTATAATATTAGTCTAAGATACTTTTACATTTATTTCATAAATACTACTATAGTTTTATATTAGTTTATAATTTCACAAGAGATTATAAATTGCATTAAATATAAATATATTATTTTAAGCTTTGCTTTACGAATACACTAATATATATATATATATATATATATATATAGTATATATATATATATATATATATATATATATATATATATACACAGGTTTTATATACTATAATAAATTTAATAGTGGTATTT
Source organism: Tetrastigma voinierianum (assembly GCA_016808115.1). NCBI lineage: Eukaryota > Viridiplantae > Streptophyta > Magnoliopsida > Vitales > Vitaceae > Tetrastigma > Tetrastigma voinierianum. The sequence goes on from JAEQBH010005100.1 coordinate 113,324, forward strand.
TTTAAAATAAATATACATTAGTTTTTTTTTTTTTATAATTTCAGTATTAGATTATAATTGCATAAAATATATATATATATATATATATAGTATATATATATATATATATATATATATATATATATATATATATATATATATATATATATATATATATATATTAGCTTGCTTTCAAGGTAAATATCATATAATAATATGGTTTTATATACTATATATTTTTTATAATTTACATTAGATTATAAAATGCATAAAATATAAATATATATTATTTTAAGCTTTAAGGTAAATATCATATAAAAATATGGTTTTATATACTATAATAAATTTAATAGTGGTGTATTCTTTCAAATAAATATACTTTAGTTTTTTTTTTTATTTCACATTAGATTATTAATTGCATAAAATATAAATATATATTATTTGCTTTAAGGTAAATACTATATAATAATATGGTTTTATATACTTATAATAAATGTAATAGTGGTGTATTCTTTAAAATAAATATACATTAGTTTTTTTTTATAAATTTCACATTAGATTATATAATTGTGATAATATATATATATATATATATATGCTATTTAAGTTTCAAGGTAAATATCATATATAATAATATGGTTTTATATATCATATATTTTTTATAATTTCACATTAGATTATAAAATGCATAAAATATAAATATATATTATTTTAAGCTTTAAGGTAAATATCATATAAAATATGTTTTGTACTATAATAAATTTAATAGTGTATTCTTTTCAAATAAATATACTTTAGTTTTTTTTTTATTTCACATTAGATTATTAATTGCATAAAATATAAATATATATTATTTTAAGCTTTAAGGTAAATACCATATAATAATATGGTTTTATATACTATAATAAATGTAATAGTGGTGTATTCTTTAAAATAAATATACATTTACTTTTTTTTTATACTTCACATTAGAATATAAATTGCATAAAATAGATATATATATTAGTTTAAGCTTCAAGGTAAATATCATATAATAATATGGTTTTATATATTATAATAAATATACTAATATATATATATATATATCAATTTTACATTAGATTATAAATTGCATAAAATACAAATATATATTAGTTTAAGCTTTAAGGTAAATATCATGTAATAATATGGTTTTATATACTATAATAAATTAAATAGTGGTGAATTCTTTAAAAGAAGCACTTTAGTTATATGCATATATTAATAAATTATATATTAGTTAATATTATGTATGCATATTAATAAAATTAATTAATTTTCATGTTAGTTAATATTTTAAAGTAAGTTATATATTAGTTAATATTGTATATATATATATAATAAATTTGTTGTTTTATATGAAAATAAATTCATTTTCAATTGTATAATAATAGATGGCTAGCTGAAGCATGATTGGAGGCCGTAGATCTCAAAGATAAATATCGCACACATAATGCGAGGTCAGAATGGCACAATACGCACCATCATGCTTACGCGATACGGAGCGGTGGGACCACTCGCTTTAAATATCAATTGGCCACATTCGATCCCAACTCTAATACAAAAAGTGCCCAAATGTGCATTCTGCTTAAAACAAGAAATGAAACAACTTTTAGAGCAGAAAATAGCAAAGCGAAGAAAGTAAAATTCGATATAGAAGATATTCGCGCTGAACTACGAGGCACAATGGAGGGACGCGATAGACATCTCATTGATGATGATGATGAGGATGAGGAGGAAGAAGAGGTAGATGTATATATGTATCCGGTGATACGAATTTCACAGACATTGAAAGCAAGATATCAGGCATCAAAAGCTACTGAATGGAACCGACAACAAGAAGAAGGATTTATGAGAGGCAAAAGAAAAATGGGTAAATGTTTAAATTAAATAATTTTTTTTAAAATAAACGAATTTACTTCGATAACTAATTGAGATATTGCAACAGGTGAGCCTTCACAACCACAACCGACTAATCCAACAAGGCGCATGCAAAGATCTCAAAGTGTGAGACACCTGATCCATTACCACCGCGTCCATCATTATACAAGTCTTCTAAGCAGCTAGACAAAAGAACATTAAAAATCTTTCAAAGGTGGTTCAATCAAAGAAACGATGGGTCGACTAATCAGCAATTTCATATATGAGAGTACGGGCCACAAAGCGCACTCACCACTTCAAGAACATGATTTCGTGCACAATAAGCCGGTATGTGACAATCACTTTTCGCTTTCTAATAAATTATTATCTTATATTATAATTGAAAAACTAGATAATTAATTTCATTAATTCTACTAGGCATGGGAATGTGAGCCACCATCTCCATATGAAATCAAAAAACAAATACTGATATATATAAAGACATGGAAGATTATGTGAACATCCAAAGGGAAAAAATGTTACCATGGGTGTACGACATGTCCATTTGATTAATTCACTACCTAAATGAGCATTATTAATTTCACAGATATCTTAAAGGAAGCAATAATATTCCTCAAGCTCCGCTGATGCATCCGACAAGATAAAGGACAACAAATAGTGATGCATACGCTTTGTCAAGGACGTGATCATGAAGTAGGTGAAACAAATGTTGTGCAAATTGTTACGCATACCGACGCGATTTGTGAAGGCTGAAAGTTGCTAATGACTCCATGCGCAAAGACACCGCATCGGGACTTGATGTTCAAGACACGCTAAAAGAGCCACCGCTTCGAATTAATTACTAATGCACGCAAAATCACCAACTTCATCTACAATCATGGTCAGTTGCTTGCGAGCGAAAGGCCCTCAGTGAGATATCATAAGGCCCTGGGCAACACAAGATTTGCAACAAATTACATCAGCTCTAGAAAGTCTTCTAAAAAGAGGGTCGATTCAAGAAGATCTTTATCGCTGATGAATGGGCTTCTCACAAGCTTAGTCGATCGACCATTGACATGATGTTGAAGTGTTCATGCTCTGATCATACATATCGAGAAGGTCCTGCTAGTATCAATATATGGTTTCACTATATACGCTCTTTCGCATTGTTGATTCCCGGGTCGTCCCAACACCGGCCATTCAGGTATGGAGTCGATTTTGGCATGAAACAAAATTTACATCAACTCAATGCCAAAGATCAGTCAAAACAATATTCATCATTGGGATAGAACGCTTCAAACATCCTCTTCATGCAAAGAGGAATCTGTTTATATCTTAATCACTTTAATGTATATTATTTTCCTCTTATGACATACTAATTTAAATCACTTTTTGGCAAAGATATTATTTGAATCCGTTTCAATATTGCACTGGAGTTAGTAGTGACTCCCGAGTTACTCCAAGTCGCTCACGAAGTATTCGCAAGATTATCTTCACTTTGCCAGCATCGGGTAATTTTGGAAATGAGGTACATCACTGGGTTACAAATCTAATTAATCGATTCAAGTTAATCGTTAAACTTACACTTTTACTGACAGACATGTATATTTTCAATGCACAACAATGTTTCGAGATGCGAAGAGAGTGATCTTGATAGAGCAAAAGAATAGCCTCAAGAGATTTAATGGTTCCCGGTTAGTGTTCTTCTCATTAAAACATTAAAATAAAGCTCATTTTATGTTATTATTAGATTTTGAATACATTTATTTTTATCAAGAATCGAATGGTGGTTCATGTATGAAAACCACACTCCCACATCGGTGAATTCCGCCACGTGCCTCGCCCAAACTCGCATCTTCTTCGAAGATGTGAGAGAAATCGAGCACATTTGCTCTAATACATACAAAACAAAGAAATCTATTGCTTACCCTAAGCTCCAACAATTAGTTTCTTGTTGGTACATGGAAAAACTAAAGATACGTGATATGCAAGCGTAGTCGATAAAGTTGCCGAAAAGAATTACTCTTGATTTAATTCGACATTTCAAATTCGAGTTTGGTGAAGAAGAGGATAATCAATTATTCAATTGGGTTAGACCTCTCCATTCGATGATGAAGATGGAAATCCCGATTCACGAATTGTCACAAGCATGTCTCGGAGCAGTTCTGCCGATATTGACCGTGTTTTATCCGAAGAAGTTAATAAGGAAAGTTTCGGCCAAGACATGAGAGACTCCTACCAAATTACTGGCTGAGCTCTCGACCCTCATTTGATTCAAGTGTCAACATAGTAGACCTAGTTTTGCAGATTTAACCATGTGCAATGATGGCTCAAGAGGAGTAGGGGACTAATGATGGTAGTGATATCGAAACGATGGTGGAGATATTGCAGATCGACAAATAAGTCAATATCCACGAGTCCATTCACCGTGAAGATGATTTCACACATGCTACAATATGATGAAGACCCACTGCCCAGAGAGTCAGCGCAGTATCGGGAGCCATCGAAAGCCATATAGAGGTCGTATTAAATCTAAGGATGGCATATCACAATGAGGATTCACATCGTCGGGCTAGTTTTGAATCTATGAGCATTGGCACTCAATACAAAGGATTCATCCAATGATTCGTAAATATTTTTCCTCCTCACATTAATGACTTATGGTCACCTTCTTCAAATACTTCATTTCATTGACGAAGAATATGGAATGATAAATTATCCCCTTGTGCCGAACAAACGCCATTCAACATTCCATATCAAATGCAATTACGATTTCAAACGAACATGTAAGTGAACCCCACTTCCCATCCATGGAGATGGTCATGGGTACAAGTGAAGACATTTATACATGGCATGTTCGATCTTATAACTAATATTATCTAACACCACGCCTGGGTATGACTATTGTCTTCACCAAGATGGGATCCTTCATCAAATGTTGCAATGGAGCCATCGATCTTTCATTTTGCGGTGAAAGACCATGACAATGTAATATCAATGTCAGATTTCATTATTAATGTCATTTTTACACTTTACAGTGTTTCCATCAATTTAAAAGTATTTTTATTAATTTCGATATATCGATATTCATGTAAAATATCCACCGATATATCTCCGATATATCCGATATATCTCCGGGAGTATCCGATATATCCAGAATTCCACCACCGATATATCCGCCGAAACCGATATTTTCATCCTTGGTCTCCCACATATCCGCAATCTGACTTTCCTTGGAATGAACAAGAGTAAACAAAGAAGGGAAAGAGTCAAAGGGCTTTCCCCACACCACCTATTCTTCCAAAAGACACAACAAAGTATAGCCTTACACTTCTTCATAATTTTTCTATTGCACCCAAAAGGAGGCTCTAACTAGAACATAACAATGGAATAAGCACAAATCAAAGTGCTGACCTTCATAAAATAATAACATAATGGAATAAGCATCACAACTATAAAATCCTACAAACAACATAATAAGCACGTAGAGTAAATCACATTTAATATACAATAAACATTTTGATAAGGCATTTTAACTGAATAAAAAGAGAGAGAGGATGGGGAAGGAAACTCACATATGGGCAAAGATGAAAGGATAAAATCATTCCGATAAGCATCATAATTGAATTCATATACTTGTATCCTTAGTGAAATGAGAGAATGATTTTTCCCTGTATTCTTGTAAAAATTCTAAACACATCAATAATGATTCTCATTATTGTCCTAAACCCATATTTAAGACAAGGCAGCAATAGACAGTTATATCTGGGTCCTCTCGACCTTGACCTAGCTCCTACAATCAGGGATACAAGCCAAATTCAACGCGATATGGTATTCACCCCTAAGATCCCGATATTTTTCGATCAAGTTCCAGGATTGATTCTCAGAAGGTTTAAGCATATTAACCAATAAAAGATTTACACCACTAATCCGCAAGACAAAATCATTGTTCCCAGCAGCCAGCACCCCTTGCAACCTAACCCAATCCTGCAAATTCATCTGCCGTGGTGTTGATATTTCCAAGTTCCCATGTTTCGTCATGGATGTTGAAGAAAAGTGCTGTGAAATCAGTCACAGCCATAACAATCCCCCTTTCAGTAAGGAAGTGGCCCCTTAGACAGAGAACACGGAATGGGGGATATGGAAGAACGAAGGATTCCGCAGTCACGGGATCCCAAACTTCAAAACTGTCAGGATGCCTGGATAATATATATATTTTGGAGTTCAATTCGAAAACGTATGGAAAAAGTTTTGGAGCTTTTAATTGACCCACACAAGTGGGTTTGGAATGGGGATTGCAAAGATCCAACTTCATTACATAGTATCCAGGGTTCCCACTCCCGAATCGAATGCAGCCGCCGCCGTCCTTAAACGAGTCCTCTGTGAGAGATTCTCCACCAAACATGTACAGAGTGTTCCCGGACTTCAAGCAACCCATGGCAATCGGCAAATTTGCATCCTCAAATTTGATCAATTTTTTCACCGGCGGAGATCTCACTGACGCCCTTCTCCAGTCCTCTTCATTCTACCATCGCCTGCATGTCCAGGATGACGATAGCTTCACACGTGATGATGCAAATAACGTCTTCCATCTCCGCCTTCTGCTTCCTCTTGTAATTAAGGTTCTATACCCTAATATAATATTTGGTTAAAGGGATGAGAAAGTGAGATTGAAAAAGTTTTGTAAGTCCTACTCAGATTTTCCTTACTCCCATATGACTTTTTTTTCTTTTTTTTTTTTTTACAATAATTTATAAAGTCTTTGGACTAATTAAATATCATGTGAGTATAATCATGCATTCTCTTAATACTAAAAAAAAGTTATAAATAATTAATTTAGACGAATGGACATAATAGCAAAATATCAAAGATACAGGCGACCATAATTATACATGTAAGGAAAATTCATTAATCAGAAAAAGAAAATAATGGTACGTGGTATTATAATGTTTAGAATCTGGGTAAAATATTCATAATCCTAGCTTCTCCCAAAGGGATACATCTAGATTTCCAAATTCTTATATACCATAAGAAAATATAAAATATTCTTGTGCCATAAGATTTTGAGAGAAAAACCCTTCGTGACGTCCTGACAAAATGAAACAATTAATTAAACATATAAATAAATAAGAGAAGAGAGAAATATTAAACAAGTTTCATTTGATAAAAACACACATTTATACAAGAGGAAGAAAACTTGAGCTAAAAGCTTCTGAAAAGCTTATGATAAAAGCTTTGGAATACATCACAAATAGAGAGTTGTGGGTAGAAAAAGAGGGCTCAAAAGTGAGAGAGGTTTGAGATATATCTTACATAGAAGAGCCCTTTATATATAGAGGAAAAGAAAGAAAACCAGGGATGGTCGGATAAGGATAAAGGATAATGATAGGATTAAAGAATTTGATTCCGGGTGCTCATTGGGCCCCATCGTCAAACCAAAAACTTCAAACCTTTTCCTTTACAGTGACATGACAAGGGAAATTTGGATACATAAAGCTTCGATAAGATTACGACACATGGATGGTCGCATTTGTCCATACTAAGGGAATCTTATCAGAAGATGATTTAAAAAGAAAAATAAAACAGTTGTCCTTCAATCTTAGTCATCTCTTATATAGTTGGCCTCTGTTTTCTTGTCAAATCTTGTCAAAAAGTCTGTTGTCAGTCTTATTTTAAGTCTCTTTCCCATACAGCTGGCTTCTGCTTTTTTTGGCTGGCTTATGTTTTTTCCCATACTTTGTTGATTTTTCTCCTACTCCTGTCAAATCTTGTTTAGAAGCATCTTTGGTGGAAAAGTTACTCAAACATCCTTATCTTCAATGGATCTTGGGCTTTTTACTCTCGCTTCGTGATAAATCCTTTCGGCGATTTCACCCACTGTCAGGTTAATCGACTAGTTTTTTAGGAAAACCTCACCCATAAACTAAAGGATTGACAAGGTTTTTACTGCCTAATGCTTGAAATGGACTCAGTTCATTAATTCACCAATTTAACCAGCTCCAACAATTCTTTAAACTGACCCAAGGGACTAGGTTCTATCTTGATATCAGGTCTAGCATCATATTGGTTTTCTAAAATTGAAAAATTATTCGTATGTTCTATTTTGAATTTCTTTCTTTCAAAAGCTGTATTTTTTAATTTATATCTATTTCGTTTTCTATCTTATCTTCATATAGTTTCTTCATAGCTAAATAGTCTTGTTCGGATCTATCATATTTTTTCCTTAAAATTTCTAATTCTTCTCAAAGTAAATGGTCTTGATTTTGGAGTTGAGGAAAAATATGAGGAAAATCATGTGTTAAATCTAAAGTTTTTGTCTAACTATTGCATGGTTCTACGGGTTTTAAATAGGGTTGGCCATGATGATTTAAAAATTGTTTAACTAATGGGCTAACAAAATAATTGAAGGACCCCGACCCAGATTAACCTCATGAACCCGAGGGGACCTCCCGGCACTCCAATGGATATAGAAACTTTTCCTCAAAACCATCAAATAAAACTATGGAGCGAACCCCTTACAGTCTCATCATACTTCCTTAGAAAATAATGCTACGGCGGTAAATTTTTTTCTTTTCTTTCTTTTCCAAACCCTTAGATTTTTCAGAAAATCGGCCAGAGTTTCCTCTGTTTTTCAGACTTTCCCAAATTTACAAAACCTCGATAAAAGCATTTAAAACACTTAATCTTCCACTAACCTCCGTTTTGACTCCTCGTCCACAACTCAATCAACACAATATATACCATATACATTTATTCATTTAATCATCAAAACATTTAAACTTCTTCAATTCCATGCACATTTTATCGTACTGGGCTTGAGCCGGACTTAAGCCGACCGCTTAAGTAGTTCCTTTTCAAAATATATCCATATATGCATATATACATGACAAACTATTTGACATATAAACATGTGAAACTATTTATACAATGCGCCTCTCACATGCGTCGTCTTCCCCGATGGCTCGACTCACCGCAGAGGGTACTCACCGGCCGCACTGCCTCGTCCCGAAAAATGTTTTCGGAAACATATGGAAAAGAATGAGCTAAAGGAGCCCAATGAGTGTACATTTTCATTAAGATAACATTTTCAGTATATATCAAAATAATACATACTTATACAATTAAAATCAATTTATGCCTTAAACATTTATGCCTCAAACTTTCTTTCTTTATTTCTTTCTTTATAATAAATACTTATACAATTAAAATCCATTTATTTTAAACATTTATGCCTCAAACTTTCTTTTCTTTCTTTCTTTTCTTTTTATAATAAATCCTTATACAATTAAAATCCATTTGTTTTAAACATTTATGCCTCAAACTTTCTTTCTTTCTTTCTTTCTTTCTCTCATGGAACTCAGATAAACACACCGAATGCTTTTCTAGTACTCGACTGCGAGGGACAAGCCATTCCGGGGCCATAACCACTACGCTACGAAGAAACTCACGCTTTGCATGTGGTTCCGCCATAAAGACCTTATCACGTGTAAGGATATCGCCTGTACACCTAATTCCCTCCCCGCTAGTAACCTATAACTTTACCCTAAATCCCACGCTGGGGCACCTTTACCGACATATCGCTCATAACAAATATATGGGGTTAGGTAATCCATCAAGAAACATTTATCAAAATACATTTATAAATTCATTTAAACTTTACTTTATCATGAAAACTCATATATATATACAAATATACATACGCATTCTTTGGCATTTTTAAACTTTCATAATACCTTAACATATGCATACATATATTAATTAGTATAAATATATATATTGATGCAAGATAAACATGTACATTAAATTTTTCATTTACATCAAAACTTTTCATTTAGGCAATAAACATTTACATTAAACTTTTCATTTTAACATCAAAATCGCTCACTTTAAAACTCAATTTGCAAAACATCATTTTTACACTCACCGCTCAAAGACTCGATCCCGCTTTTCCGCTTCCCGTCCGATAATCCATTTCACCTTTTTCAAGAAAACCACAACCATACATTAACTTCCATTGAATCCACCATACACATTCATTTAAAGCCAAATGAACAAATTACCCTTAAGCACTAAAAACCCACTCATTTTGGCCAACCTTTTTCCAACAATACTTTATAGACTTTATAACTCAAAAATTATTCAAACATTCTTCAAAATTTATGAAACTCTCCAGATCAGTCCTTTATATATCCAATGACATCTCTTTAAATTTTCAACTTAAAATTCCTTCTCTAAAGCCCTCAACCACATAACACAAGTTACAGCATGTTTTTGATGCCAACTTGGTTAACTCGAATCACCTACTGTTATCCTTGATTTATGGGATCTAACTCCAATTGGAAATGGTTTCTTTACTCATTTGAAGCTATGGTTCTACTGTTTCTTCTCCAATTGAATCACCCAATTTGGATCACCAAAACTCAAGTTATTGTATTTTACATCTAGATGACTCAATTTGGCATAACAGAATCTGCACATAGCTCCACTTTGACAAATTTTATGGGCACTTTGCACTTCCTTCAGATAAATTTTTTCCCTAGAAGTCTATTTTACCCAGAATTTTTAATCACTCAATTTGGATGAGTGAAACTCCACTTATGGCCAAAACACTACAACCATACCCAAATGAAAGAAATCAGTGAGCTACACGAGCCTCACTCTTTCAGTCCGTATTTGGGAGCCTTAGAGCTACAAGCAATTTGCTCTTGGTCCCTTCTATACATTGTTATCCCTATCTCTTATGGTTCTTACCAATGGGAATCAATTCATTTGGATGATTCTACTTAATCTATAGCCAAAATAAAAACAGGGTTTTACAGAAATTTTGACAAAGATTCCCTTTACTTTTACAACATGATCTTAATGCCCTCAATTCAAATCCTTTTCTTTTCTAACCAATTCCAATACATTATACCTCAATTTCATAAATCCCTAACCAATTTCAACATCAAACCCTAACCATTCACTCACTTGATTTTTCAAACCCTAACCTAATCCATTTATTTCTCAATTTCTATCAAATTTATCATGATTCAACCTTAAATACCCCAATTGGGGTTTTATCCACAAAACCTCAACAAATCAAGGGTTTGTGTGACCTCTCACCAAAAAACCCTAGCTCTTAAACAAACCAATCTCCATAGAAAAACCCTAGCAATCACACCAATAACCCTACATCCAAAAGACACTTGATTCCATACAAAAACATACCTTGTTCTTCTCCTTCTTCTCCTCCTTCCTCTTCTTCCTCTTCTTCCTCTCTCTTCTTTCTCCCTTTCTCCTCCATACTAGGTGCCTTAATCCTTTTGGCAGCACTAAACGAATTATTTTGTTTGTCTCTCACATTCATGGGCCTCCCACGTTTCACTTAATTATAGGTTAGTCCTCCATTTCTCAAGATTTGCACATAAACTGCTATTTCTATTACGCCATCTCTACTTTGATTTTGACTTTCATATCCATTTTCGCAATTACAATTTAAATTCTCAAACACTTGACATATTGCAAATCAACTTCCAAAATTGCCCTCAACCAAAGAATCCCATTGGTCCATTCTCAGAGTCACTAACCCTAACTTAGCCCTAAAAATTTGATCGCTCTGCGGCCCAAGAATCTCTTACTGTCCATTCTCATGATATTTTAAATCATAATCCTAGCCATTAAGAAAGATTTTGATTCGCTTCACAAGAAAAGTGATATCTCCATTATACAGATTTTATCTCGCTCACCTTATACCGCTTTTATACCCGATTAAATGTCAAAATATTCTATGGTCGCCTAAACTTCTAATGACCATGAAATATTCTAATTAAATCCTTCACAGCCGATTCCAAGCTCGAATCACCAAATCGATTTAAAATCATTAAAATTGTAAATCCCGATATTACAAGTATTATTATCCGAATTACGCTCGACGCTCGAAACTATCCAAACGGACCCGCTTCACCGCTTCAGCTGCTAGACTCTATGATTATTTCCGACATTTTCGTATTTTCTACCACCTCCGAAAAATATCGCCGCAGGCCCGAATTCTCAAATCGGAATCACTATTCACTTAAATCTCCTAATCTCTTCTAAATATCAACAAAGTCATATGAACCGAAATTTTTAAAATTCCTTTGCAAACCCTCCATCCCGGGATATAATAAGAAAAAATCATTCCTTAGGAATTCTAAGTGAAAATTTTCTCAAAAGTTTTACTTTATGCCCAAATGACGCCCTGAAATAGTTTAAATTCTAATATACCCTCATTTCTATCATCGACTCTAATCAATTCAAAACTATTATAACATTCAATCAGTCAGTTTTAAAATAATTACTTCCTAAATTTGCTTTACATCGTCTAAAGCCTAAGCTGATTATAAAAAATCCTTGAAAATGATCTAAAGTTGATTTGAAATATGCTAGTGCACTCTTCCTATGTTTTAAATATACACGCTTTACGACCTTATAACATACACTCCAAAAATTGACATTACCATTATTCTTTTGTTAAAATATTCTGATACAAGCTTAAGCAAGTAATAAAATATTTTCATCTAAACTCTTATTAGTCCGGTTATTGAAAATCTAGTCAAACTAATTCAAAAGGTCGGCAATACATTTTTGTTCTTCATTTAATTCTAATGAGGTAAAGATTAAAAGTTATATTACTTCTAGGATATACCTAAAGAGAATTCTTTCCGGCTGCAAATACCTTCTCGGATCTTTACTGAATAAATCGAATGATCTCAATATCCGCATGTTCATCTATGACATAAAATTAAATTATTAGTCTGCTTAGTGAATCTGCTAGGTTGTTATCTTTTTCTTTGATATGTTCTATTTCTATTTTTACACCTGTATTAATTATCCTTTATGTGAAATTTAACCATCTCCTTTGAGAATATCTTTTTCCATTTTTTAGTTTGTAAAAGTTTACTATTGCTTCACAGTTTGTTCTGATCAAAATTTATTTTTTAGAAATTATTAATATTCTAAAGTTATCTATGACATATGTTATGACTAATACTTATGCATATGTGCTACTTATATTACCCTTTTCTTTGTATTTTCCACTACTATATTTACAAAAAAAATTTATGTATTTTTGGTTGAATACTAGGGTTTCGCTAATAATACTTCTCCTCATCCTAAACTACATCCATCTATTTCAATTATTAAGTAATCATTTATTAATGGTAGTTCTAGTGGTGGTAATTTTGTGACTAGGTCTTTGAGATTTTTACTAGCTTAATATCTTCTTGGTTAAAATATTTTTGTCCTTTACTTCCTAATTTACTAAACAGAGGGCTTGCAATTCTACTTAGATTTTTTATAAAAGGTCTAGCATAGTTTAATAATCCTAGAAATTTTTGTAATTATTTTGTTTCTTCTATTTTATCAAGAAATGTTAGAATTTTTTCTGAAATATGTGGTTGTAATAATATTTTACCGTTTCATATTATTACCCCTAAAAATTCTATAGTATGTTGAAATAGTTGCATTTTACTTTTACTAATTATAACACCTACGTTTCTTCAAACTTTTAAACTATTCTAGACAGCTCCTATACGTTTTTTCTTATTTTTGCTAAAAACAAGTATATCATCTATGTATAATGCTACAAATGAATCATTATCTCTAAATATATTATTCATATTTTTGGAATATCATCACAAGATTCATGGCACTTAAAATTCTAATTTTCTAAAATGGCAAAATCGCACTTCAAAAATTCAAAATTTTTCTAGATCTCGACGACGAAACTGACTTCGCGCTGGAACGCCCACAAATCTAGCTACCACGTCGACTTCGTCAATTCTAAGACAATTTCGAATTTACACGTTTTTCGAGGAAACGCATCATGGCATCGGCGCATTTTTGAGCCAAGACACAAAGGCGTCACGTGTCAAGCTCCACCCAGCCAACCCTGAGCTCAAGGTGGACCCCGCTGACATTACGACACGATGCCACGGGCCGAAAAGTCAAAATCCAAGAGGCGATATATGAATTTTGGGGACTCATAAATCGGGAAGTTAATAAAAGTATCTACTGGTGATTTGCCTCTCTCAAATTTGAAGACAAAAAGAGACCAAACGTGCAGAGGGCAAAAAACTAATCGGCAGAGGCTGTGTTTTGATGTTTTGATATTTTTAGGTGAGAAGGTGTGCCTTCTCATAATCTTGAGTGATCCAATTCGGATTCGTGAGATAAGAAGGAAAGTTGTTACTGTAGGAGAGGGCCAATCGTGGACTCCGGTTTTAAGGAGTTTCGACAGACTCACAGTGAAGTGAGGATTTCTCAGTACTTGGGTTTTTATTTCTTCTTTAAGTACTGTCGATGTTTGAGTTGAATGAAATTTTTGTGAGGGCCGTTTGGTCGAGTCCCGAGCAGGACCGAATTGATATAATTTTGGAACACCAAATGGAAGCGGCCGTAGTACCATGGCCCGGTTGGGTTGTTAAATCTTGAAATTTTGTATTGATGTGTATTGGTTTGGATGAGGCGGGGAATGGCACGTGAAATGCGGGTTCCTGAGAGTGAACCAATGAATTGATGAGTGACGGAACCGTAGCCTAGGGTTTCTTGTTCATAGGAATAGTGACTCGAAAATATATTTTGTGTAAAAAATGTGTGTTTGTTCAGTGATTCAAGTTGATTACCGTGTTTGATCGATGGCAAAGTGAGCTAATTTTAATGTATGAAATGAGAATTTACATGACATGATTGTGTGAATTGAATGTTTTGTAAATATATGCATGTTTATATATTTACATGTGAATTAGACTGTATTGAAAATGACATAATGCATTTTCATATGCACTGGGTAACCTAGAAGTTAGGAGTGAGTATGGCCATGTGGTTTTTGTAAACGGGCGTAGTTTGCGAAGGAATTTCCACGGGATGATATTCAGGAGAAATTGGGTTGGGAGATGGGCAATGAATCTTATCGGATGAGAACCATATTGTTGAGCTCACTGGCAATTCACCTCGGAGGGAGTAGTCCCATACTTTTCACCAGATAATTGGTAGTATATTTTCAAGAACAACGGGTTTTGTTTTGAAAATGATTATTTTCATCGTAAGCAGAGCGAGTGTGGGTGAGTGGTGGGGACTCGTGACACTGGGGTGATCATGTAGACATTCAAGTAGGATCACATATTTGCTTAAATGTGTGTTTACTTTGGAGCATTGCATATGCACTTAGGTGAAGAGTAACCCATTTAGGGTGATTCCACTATTGTCACGATAAGCTCACCTGTCGAGAACATTTTTAGAATGCAGGGTGTTCGAGAAGAGCGGCTCTTCTTAGAAGTCCAATTTTGAATGTTTTGGATAATATGTATTAAATTATAGATTTTAATATGTATTTAGCGAGTTTGGAAACTTCCGGATACCCTTCCGGGGTACTGGTGGTCCGCTAGTGGAGTCCCATTGTATACGATCTCTAGGAATGCACAAAGGGGCCCCACCTAAAGAAAGTAAACCACATGCGGCACTATAATACCTGTGATATATAAGATTAAATCCCTGACTGAGCTTATCGGGTGAGTCATGCTCTGACATACATAAGGGACTCAATGGGTTTTATCTTAATGTCGAGCATTCTAAGAGTATTTGCGAATTTAGGATTACAAGATAAAAATAAATAGGTCCAACAATCCAAGACAGAAGGATGGGGTAGAGTACTACAGCTGTCGCAGAACGAACGGTGTTGAGTCTGGTGCGAGGTAAGCTCTACGAACTGCCCGGACCTAGGGAACAGATTTAAAACAATAAAACGTGAGAAATAAATCTCAATGAGTGGCATAATTTATATGGAAAATAATGTTTTTATTTTACGAAAATTTCTTCTCTCAAGACCTCACGTCCACTCTTTTGTAATGTTCCCCGTTTAACAAACATTTCCTGAAAACCAGCTTTACCAAACCCAAAACAATAAGAAATTCATGCTCGGTAATTTCTGACTTCCATTATCAAGAACCTTATAGCACAAAATTCATTCATCACATATGAATTTGATACATAAAACATATAAACATCGTGTTATCTGATGTCATGGAAAATATAATAATCATGTATTGAAAGGTTACGTCTTGCTCGAAACCAACAATGTAAGTCTGTAAAAAAATCAACTATGTACCATACCATATACACCAACGATGTACCATACCCTAAACACCAACGAGATACCATACCATATAAACCAACGATGTACCGTATCATGTACCCATCCTTAATAGTCGGTGGCAGGCCCTCCGTCTATGTGAAAACCAGAATACCAAGCGGAGTCGGGTAAGCCAGGCCTCACTGCAAGTGGCAACTAAATAAGTTGAGATTGACCAGCCTCTCACGCGACAGTGGCAGCTAATAACATCGTGCCATACCATATATCCACCACTGCTTAGGCCGGTAAACCCGACCTCACGTGATGGAGATAACATATAACCGTTGGATGAAACCAACCTCACGTCACCAGTGTAAAACGAGAATACCAAACCGTCGGAGGTGAGAAGCCAGGCCTCACGTCACCGTGGTAAAACCCCGAAAATACCAAGCCGTCGAGGTCGGCAGACTCACGTCCTTGAGTGGTAAAGCCCGGGAATCTGAGCCGTCGGGTGAGAAGCTAGGCCTCACGACAGCGTGGCAGCTAATAGCGGGTCGGGTGGCCAGGCCTCACGGCAACGTGGCAACTAAATGGCCGTCGAGATTCGAAGCAGACCACCGACACGTGGCAACTAATAATCGTCTGGTAAGCTTGAGCCTCACGGTCGTGGAATTAATATAATGATTGGATAAAACCAACTCACGACAGTAAGAATCCCAATGTACTACAATATAATCCCTTTAGACCCGATATAGTTACAATATGGTACATCACCTTATAACCTCTAACTCAATGTCCTTACTCATGTGTGCCTTTCCCAACGTCTCCGTATCTTAGGTTAAGAATTTATGAACTTACTTTCCACAACTCAATCAACTACATTGAAGATCTTTAGTTTCTCAATTCATGTTGAAATTTGAACAATACCTCAATGATCATATTCCTTAACCATTTATTAGACACATATATTTCAGAATCCATTTCATAAACAATAATTTCTCAAAGGAGTTTAAAACCCAATCTACGTGCCCAAAATATCTAAACACCACATAATCATCCAAGAAACCAGTACAACTTCCAAACAGTGAAAATGTTGATAAAATTCACATGAAATGATAACTTGTTTTATATAAGACCGATAACCACATTTATATGCAACCAACCATTGATCAAACGGTATATATGAAATAACAAACCACAATATATATCGTAATAATACCCCAAAGTATTTTTTTTTTAAAAAAAACATATAAATCGTTAATGAAATTCTGGGCCTTTCAGTCTTGTCTTGTGAGGATAGTCTCATAGGCTCGCGTGGGTGCTGTAATATAAAAATAAAATACCATTTAGGCTCAAATAATTGAACCAAACATTTGGAATATCCTGAGCCTTAGAACAACATTTAGAACTATGGGGTCATCCTGAAATTGAGCTGTGGAGTCCGATTACAGGTGTACCTATAGGCCGATACCGAAATTAAGGGCTTTTTCACACGAGGAGCTAATTTCTCGAAATTGAACGATCGATAATTCTAAAAACATCAGATTTCACTAATACAACTGATTTTGATTTGGCCGATTAGTGCTACATTTGATCCGGAGCATTTCGAGTAATTCATAAAAACAGCGCAAAATGGAAAAGTAACCAAGCGGCGTCAAAATTTACAAACCACATATCAATGGAAAGCCCGAGGCCAAGGGAGGCTGGTTAGTCATAATTACCTTGGTCAACAGTCGCTGTGGTGGCCGGAGAAGCCCGATCCCGACCTTCGGCGGGTTCGTTTTTCGTTTGTAGCCAGCGTTGTGGAATGCGCAAGGGACGTACGAAATGAGTTGGGGGGT
Organism: Tetrastigma voinierianum; assembly: GCA_016808115.1. Classification (NCBI taxonomy): domain Eukaryota; kingdom Viridiplantae; phylum Streptophyta; class Magnoliopsida; order Vitales; family Vitaceae; genus Tetrastigma; species Tetrastigma voinierianum. The sequence goes on from JAEQBH010005100.1 coordinate 131,111, forward strand.
CAAAATGGTGGAAATGAGCTATGGGGTGGCCGAAAATGGCCGAAAAATCACAAATTTTCGGTGGACAGTTCCACGGATGGCGACATGGCAGCCAGCCGCGCCGATCGGCACGTCGAAGGCGATTCGCGTGAAATTCACGGATGTCATGCGGATGTTGCTCACCTCCTAGGCCGGCAAGCGTCGCCGGTGGCCGGCCGGTGGTGTCTCGTGCAGTCGATCTCTCCGGCTGTGGTGAACAAAAGGCCCGGTCGGTTCCGGTTTGGAAGCTCCTTCCTAGGGTTTTGGGCTCGAAGAAGAGTGTCTTAGGGCTAGGGTTTCATTTGGAATCCCAAACTATGTTTATATAGGGTCTAGGGTCGATTTCGGGTAAAAATCCAAGACAGAAATTGGACACTGATAAAGTGCTACTATTGAACTTCTAATAGTCGTAACTTTTTATCCATAAGTCGATTTGTGGCGTTAGCGATCTATGAACTTCGTATCGGCGAGGCCTAGGAAATAGTGCCTTAAATCGGCCAAAATTATTTATTCTCGAAAAAGTCAACTTTGGTCAACCCACTAAGTGTTGGTCAAACCTAGTCAACTTGGTCAAACTTAATCACACTTGGTCAAACGCGTTTCAAACTTGTATTATTTGGTACGGGTCATTACATATTTGTATTAAGAGAAATGTTATAACTCTTGAACCATGTAATATATTTGGTTGGGATATAGATTTTGTGAGTTGAACTATTGGAATATAGTTGGGTATATTTGATGAGTGTTGATGCAGGGGCCAGTGGCCATTTTACTCGGGTATATGTCTCGTGATACGAGATGTATAGATTTTCCGCAGGTTGACGGATAGTCAACGGACCCCCCGGATTTGGGGCGTCACAGCTTGGTATCAGAGCTTAGGTATACGAATACCTAGGGAGCTCGGGTTTGGGTATCCATCACCACTTGGTTGGTTTGATATAGAGTATAGGTATATGAAAACCTAGAGAATGAGGGCTTGGGTTTAGGCCATAGTCGTGTAAGAACATCACCACTAGGTGTGGTTTGATGTTGAGTTTAGGTATGAGATTACCTAGAAAGGCACAGAACAAAACTAGGACACTGCATGTGTGTTTTGTGTGTGCTTTGATGCATGGTTGTGTGTTTGGTGTGCATAACATGGTTGTTATGTGTTGTGATTGTTTGTGTGCTTAGTAGTGCTTACGCAGTGTGTATAGGAAAACAAATAAGGTGTTAGAAAAAAATTTGGAGTTCTGATTGTATGGCTGGAACAAAGAAAGAAAATAAGAAATAAATTTTAATAAATTTATTTATTTGGGTTGTTGGATAATGAGATAAAATTTTAATAAATTTTAGATGGAACACTAGGGTTTAGTGTGAGAACAAAGGTTGAAATTTTTCGCTAGTGGTTCAAAATTACCGGATAGTAGCTCCGGTTTAAACGAACAGGTTGGGTTTGTGAGAGTGCGGAATTTATTCCGAGTTTTGCACAAGAAAGGAATAAAGTTGAACTCATAAAATTTTGAGTTGGCATGGGTGCAGTGTTCAAGCTCTTTTGCATGTATGGGAGTAGCAAGGGAAGGCTCTTTGGAGGAAATTAAAGCTGAAAAAAAAAAAATGAGGAAAATTTTAGACAAAATAGTCAGAATAAAATGAAAAAAATGAGAATGAAGAAAATCATTTTCTAAGGTTTTGTAGTGTGTAAAACTAAGAAAATTAATAAAATAAATTTTATAAATTTATTGAGAGTCTTTGGAGAATGAAAAAAAATATATGGATAAGTATTTTTTTTTTTGGTGGATCGATAGCAAAACAAGAAAAAAATAAAATAGAGTATATTTTTGTGTATCTTAGTAAGCCGGAAGAAATGAAAAAAAAAAAATGTATATATGTTTTTGGTATTTTTTCAATAGCATGTGTGAAAAAAAAAATATGTATATATGTATTTTTTTTTGGGTGAATTTCCAGCAGCTTAGAAGAAAAGAATGAAAAAAAAAAATCTGCTCAAAAAGTGCAGCAGAAACGGATTTGAAGCTCTTGTATTGTGTATTAATGAAAAAAAATTGTATTACAACCTTGGGTTTGTATTGCAAAGAAAGGTTGGTTCAGGAAGAGTGTGCAGCTAAAATTGCCATTGCCAACGGGGGAGCAGCAAGTGGGCTAGGAAAAAAAAAAAATATTGTATTGTGATATAGCTTGGTGGGTAGAGAATTGTATTGCAAGAGAGAGAGCATTGGCTAGTGTATTGCAATAGGGAAAATTGTATTGCAACTTAGGAGGCTTGGTGGGTTGGAATTGTATTGCAAGAGAAGAAACATTGTACTGCAATATAGAGGTGTGCAGGAAAAAAAAATTTGTATTGCAATATACCTTTGTGTATTGTGACTTGAAGGGCTAGAAGGGGAGTTGTATTGCAAGACAACCAAGAGTATTGCAACAAAGATTGCTGGAAAGAAGTATGTTCAGTAAAATTCAACCATTTGCAATACAATTATTAATATTACAACAGAGTCGATCTGATAATCGGTACGATGTCAGAGTGACGATGTCAGTGAAGCGATAACTGATCCAGTCACGATGACCGATAAATTTCAAAAAAAAATTTTAAATAAATCAAATCAAATCAAATAAAATGGAGACAAAATTTTGGAAAATACAAAAATTTCTAAAATAAAATTTTGTTGATAAAAATGATTGATATATTGAATAAATTGTCTTGCATTGCCTATAAATGCAAGGACATATACACGGTGTGATGGATATGGAAATTATATGCATGGTGTAATGCGTATGGAAAAGGGGTAAATGCTAAGGTTAGGAACTATGACCTTAGGGATTTGGATAATGAAATGAACAGGGTACGTTTCTACTCTTGCAATTATTGAATAGAGTAGTGTTTGAATTGGATGCATCATGTTCATTCATTAATGCATCTTGTGTGATAGGTTTGGGCATAGAGGTTGAGGCCTTTAGAAAAGTCGTAATATGATGGAAAATTCTTCCCTAGGATGTAGGGAGAGATTTGATTTTTCTAGAGATCAGAGTTGCGCAACGGAAGCATGGTGGACCTTAGGGTGGTAGACGTATTGGTTGTTAATGTCATTGCGTATTATGAGTTGTGACCGTCGGGTTGTCGATGGTGGGACCTTAGGCCCCGGAGTCTCATACCCAGAAAAGCGGTCTTGGAGTTAGGTAAGGATACGTATGCACATGGTTGGATGTATGTACGTGAGAATTCGGGACGAAATTCTTTTAGAGAGGGAGAATGTGAGACTCCACAAAATTCTAATTTTTTGAAAAATGGCAAAATCGTAATTTCGGTAAAAATCCGAAATTTTTCTAGATCTCGGATGATGAAACGGACTTCGCCGTTGGAATCGTATCGCGAAATCTAGCTACCACGTAGAATTTCGTCGAATTCCAAAACAATCGAAATTTACACGTTTTTCGAGGAAACGAGCGTTGGGCGGGACACTTGGAGCATTTTTGAGTGGCACACAGGGTGCCATGTGTGAAGCTCCAATTCAGTTAACTTGAGCTTAAGGTGGGACCCACGTTGACACATGGCATGATGCCATTGGGTTGAAAAGTCAAAATCCAAGAGAAGGGATATAAGGGGAATTTTAGAATTTGTTAAATTGAAAAAGACAAAAGAGCCAATAGTGTTGTCTTCTCAAATTTGAAGACAAAAAAGAGACCAAACGTGCAGAGGGCAAAAAAACGAATTGCAATGGCTAGGTTTTGATATTTTTTAGAGTAAGAAGGTGTGCCTTCTCTCTAAAATCACGAGTGATCCAACCGTCGGATTCCTTCGAGATAAGAAGGAAAGTTGTTCTACGCGGAGAGGACAACGCGTGGATTTACATTTAAGGGTTCAGAGCTTAGGCTCAGTGAGGTAGAGTTTCTCCTACTTGGGTTCCTTCTTTAGAAATGCTGTCGATGTTTGAGGCTGAGATTAGGCCGTGAGGAGCCGTTTGGTGACCCGAACCTGGGGCTAGAATTGATATAATTTTGGAACACCAAATGGAGCAGTCGTGACTGCCACGGCTGATTTGGGTTGTTAAATCTTGAAATTTTGTATTAAATCATGTATTGGTTTGGATGAGGTCGGGAATGGCCGTGAAATGCGAGTTCACAAAGTGAACCAATGAATTGATGAGTGACGGAACCGTAAACCCTAGGGTTTTACTGTTCATAGGAATAGTGACTCAAAAATATATTTTTGTGTAAAAAAATGTATTTGATCGAGTGATTCAAGTTGAATTGCTCGTGTTTGATCATTAGCTCAAGTAAGCTAATTTTAATGTATGAAATGAGATTTACATGACATGATTGTGTGAATTAAATGTTTTGTAAATATATGAATGTTTATATATTTACATGTGAATTAGACTGTATTGAAAATGGCATAATGCATTTTCACTATGCCTTTAGGTAACCTAGAAGTTAGAGTGAGTGTGACATAGTTTTGTAAAAATGGACATGGTTGCGAAAGGAATTTCACAGGATGATATTCCAGAGAATTGGGTTGGGAGATGGGCGGCGGATCATATCCGATGAGGACCATGAAGCCCATTTCGAAAGCTCCTGCTTAATTCACAGGAGAATAGTCCCATACTTTAGAATAATTCGGTAGTATATTTTCAAGAACAACAGGTTTTGTTTTGAAAATGATTATTTTCTCATACATGGCTTAGGCAAGTGTGAGTTAGTCGGTGAGGACTCGTGACATGCGGTGATCATGTAGATATTCAAGTAGGATCACATATTTGCTTAAATGTGTGTTTACTTTGGAGCATTGCATATGCACTTAGGTGAAGAGTAACCCATTTAGGGTGATTCCTCTTGAGCGATAAGCTCACGCATCGATGGAACATTTTGGTACAAGGGTGTTGAGGAAGGCGGCTCTTCTTAGAGACCGATTTTGAAGAAAGTCGGGTTGTGGCTTTGATGTTTTTGGATAATATGTATTAGAATTATAGATTTTAATATGTATTTGTATTAAGAGAAATGTTATAACTCTTGAACCATGTAATATATTTGGTTGGGATATAGATTTTGTGAGTTGAACTATATTGGTATATAGTTGGGTATATTTGATGAGTGTTGATGGGGCCCAGTGGCCATTTTACTCGGGTATCGTCTCGTGATCACGAGGCAGTATAGATTTCATGGTGTGGTGGTCGATGGACCCCGGGATTTGGGGCGTCACAGCATTGTTTAAACCAAATGGCATTACAAGTCATTCAAAATGTCCTTCTAGACAAGAAAAGGTTGTCCAAAATCTTAACTTGCCAAAATCCTGATTTACAATCAAATTTGCTAAATATAGTACAATCTTTTATTTTTCCTAATAAATATTCTTTTGTTGGTATATTATATCCATCATCTTCTGTATTATCGTTTAATCTTTTGTAGTTAATCACCATCTTACTTTTTCCTCTTTTTTGTTCACTATGTTTGTTTACTAAGAAGGTTGCTGATTTATAAGGTGAATCTAAACTTCGTATTACATCCAGTTTTAATAAACCACTAATATGTGTCTTATAATCTTCTCTATTTTTTTCAGTTGCTTCTATCTTAGCAGTTTTTATTTTATTATCTGGGTTTTTTATTTTTAATATACATTTTACTTTATCTTTTTCCCAATATTTTTAAACATTTTCTCCTATAATTTCTAGTTTTTCTAACCTATCAACTAAATTTTGTATTTGTTCTTCTTTTATATTTATCATAAAGTAGGTTATGCTATTACTGATATGAACTAAGTCTATTAAATATATGTCGTCATATTCTACGTCTTCGAATCCTTCTTCTCATATCATGTTTCCTAAGCTGCACTGTCCTTCTTTTTCACATTCACAATCTTTTTTGCTAATAGCTTGGTTTTTAGAATGTTAAATTTGTTTATCTAATGCCTCTGGACTTATAATTTCTAATTTCTTTTGTAATGAGCTTATCATGCAATGTCTTGATAGAGTAAAAAAGTCTTTATTAAAGTTATTTGCTCATTGTCTTTTAATAAAATGATAGTCCCTAATATGACTTGATGTCTATTTCTAAGATTTAAGAGTTTTATCAGGGTTCTTTTAATGGTAAAGAGTATTCTGGGCTAGAGTAGCAATTTGTCATAAAAGATATTTTGGATGTGGTAATTAAATGGTTGGTATATCTATTAAGACTTCCATCTACTTGTGTTGCCATAGGTTTTTCTGCTAAGGTTATAAATCTTTCTGGTATTATTTTCTCATCTATAATTACATGAGTACAACCTGTATCTAATAGTGCATGTGTTTTTATTAAAAACTCTTCTATCCTTATTGTACATTATTTGAGATTTTCCAACTGTTCTCCCTAATTTATTACATGTTTCTATAGGATAGATTATTACATTATTATTTTCTTCATTCATAAATTCTTCTGGGATTTCTTCTAATTTTTTCTTTCCTATTTTTTTTTTCAAATTTTATAACTAAATCATTATATCATTCCTTTAACATAATTATTTCTTGTTCTAATCTATTGATCTTTTCTTCTAACGAGAGAGTATTTATATTTTCTTGATGTTCATTCCTTTCAATACTTAGGCTAGTGTTGAAATATTCTTCTACACATATTATACATCCTTCTAAATAACATTTATGACATTTTGCTCTATGTAATATATCTGGAAACCATTTACATTTAAAACATCTAATACTGTCAAGTCCACTATTCTTTTTCCATTTATGTTCACATATTATGTCCATGAATTCTATTCCTAAAAATTGTAGTTCTGCTAATTCATTTATTAAATCTTCATTTTCACTATCTAAGTTTTATTTTTCTTCTTTTATGCTAACTATGTTGTATATTGTTTCAGTATCGAATATTTCTTCGTCTATTTCTACTAATTCTTCATTTGTACATTCTAAAGCATGTGCTCCCCAGTATTATATAGATTTTCTTTCTAGAATAATTTGTACTTAAATGATGCGGTTCTCCATACACCAACATAAGTTTATTTTTATATAGTCTCTTTGGATTATATTTTCTAACATATCTGTTAGGATCTAAATAAGGTTTTCTTCTAGTAGATCTTTTTAATAAATATCTTTTATTATGTTTTTTATATGGTTTATATTTCTTTTCTTTTCGATCTTCTTCCGTTCCATATGTTTGTGGTGTAAATATATTTTTACAAAATTTGTACTGGCTTTTCTTTAGTTGTCTTTGGGTTTGTATTTCGCTCCATTTTCTTTTAAGTATTTTCATTCTATGGTTTATCCTATGTCCTATATTCGAGGTTCGATTTTAAATCATCTCTTTGTTGGACTTCTTTCCATGAGGTTTCATTTCTCTTCTAAAGTTCGCGAAAGTTTTCCTGAAAACAATTTTACTCCCCAATTAGGTTAAATCCATTTCCTGAAATGGCACAAAAATGGTAGTATGATTTGCAAAATTCTTTTATATATTTCCAGTCTTTTATCTGCATTTGTTCTAGATTTAATAATGCTTCCTGTTGTAGAGTAATATGTCCTGAGTTAGGATCTTCTCCTATAATTAAACTACTAATCTAGTTACAAATTATGGATTGAAATACTGGCGAGCATGGCATTGTAGTTTTCTAATTTGTTTATCGATTCCCATAATGCTCACATTACTTTTCTCCTAAAAGGTTTCTAGTACCCTGTACATAGTTTCGAGGTCTGTTTCTTGGGGTATATTTTTCCATACTTCTGCTACTACTGGATATTTCCATACGTCTATTACACTATTCCATAATTGTGGATCATGAGCTGCTATATTTAATATTTGTCTTGAGGCTTGTCCTTGGAACTTATAAGGTGTTTCTATTGGGTAAGGTCTTCTTTTAAGTCTGTAGTCTATAGATTCATCATATGATTGGTTTGGTTTAGGTCTATTTTCATAGTATGCTTGTGGTCTGGGTAAATTTCCTCCTCTATTGTGTCTTACTTCCATAGGTTGGCTTTTAGCAAATTGTGTAGGAGAAGTTGCACTACTTACTTCATTTTCCATCATTTCTAAGTCGTTATCTAATTCTATAGTTTCATTATCATCTTTTATTAGTTCTATTACTACAATATTTCCTAAAATATCATAGATTAATCTTTCGTCTTCTTCTATCTTTCCTTTTTGCAAGGCTAATGTCTCTATTTTTAATAAATCTTCTTCTCCTGCTATTAATATGTCTGCTTCCTAGAGTATTCTTTTTATTGGATAGTCTCTTCCTTCTAGAGTTACAGAGTCTATTTTTATTTATGTTAATTCTTCTTGGTATTCTTCGCTTTCTTGTATGTCATCCTTTTTATAGTCTATAAATCTTATACTAGTTTTTCCTGAAGTAGTTGGTATACTAAAGAGGATTTTGGTATAACTGTTTCTGTTCTTTTAGCGAAATCTTCTAAATCCCATTCTAATCCTACTAAATTTTCTGTACTTAATGCCTCTGGTTTAACCATTCCTACTCCTTTGGTGGTTAAGAGATTTACCACATCTTATACTTTTATTTTTACTTTATTATCTACATAATTTGTACATCTTCCGATAAATCCTATATTAATTACTAAATTACTACCTTTTACTTGTTCATATCCTTTTGTTTTAATTCCTATTTTAATATCTTGTTGTAAGTCTTTGAGCTCATCGCAAATCTGGCATACAATAAACTATTCCTATGTTATTATTCATATCTATTTCTATACTTGCTATCATTGTTTTTCTCATATTTGTCCAACTATCATCATATATATGTACTAGTGTTTTTGTTCCTAAACCTTTCCTTCTTAATCCTTTAATGGCTATAGTTATTAATCCTAAATGACAAAAGCTATAATCTTTTCTTAATTTGTCTACTATACTTTTTCCTAATAGTTCAGACGTGGATAATTTTTGAGTATGGGCAGAAGGTGACACAGTGATGAAACTGCATATGGACAGATAGACTCATTAATTTTAAAATTTTCATATTCTATTTCTGGATCTATGATTTCAGCTATTTATGTTCCATATTTATCAGCTTGTCAAGTAATCGGTCATTGTTACTACTTGTTTATCTTATTTTAGATATTGTTCTAGAAACTCCTAAAAATGATCTTCTGCTATTCATTACTTTTTTGTTTGTTTTTAGTTGTTCCAAAAGTATAAGTTCTAGGTATGGCTATTGATTTCTTTGATTTTCCTATTTCTAAATTATTTATGCATTTTATAATATCTTCTATGTCTTGTGTGTTTGAACTACTAGGTTTGTCGTAGATTCTACTAAGTTTATGATTTATGTTGATTAATAATAATAATATTATATTATTTTGTTTTACTAGAGTTAAATCTATTTTGCTTACGGGTTTGAGCTCTAGGCGCGGGTATATTATGGAAATTTTTAAGCTTCTTCTAGTATTTGGAGATATGTTTGATCTTTTGATAAGTTATTCATATGTTAGTCTATTTAATTCTTTAATATATATATATATATATATATATATATGTGTGTGTGTGTGTGTGTGTGTGTGTGTGTGTGTGTGTGTGTGTGTGTGTGTTCTCTATTTATTTCACCATAGTTTTCTAATTGGTTAATGATCTTATTATTATATTCTTAAGTATAATATTCTTACATCCTATTTTCTTTACCAAGTTTAGTGAATGGATATAATCAAGGTTTTCTATTTGTTCTTTTATTTCTAAACGTTTTATCTTACTAAATTAAGTTGAAAGTCTTAAAATTTTAAAGAAAATTGATTTATTAGATCTACTAATGTATTTAATAGTAAATTTACAGTTTTCTAAATTTTCAAAGTGTATATTATGTGTATAAAGCTCATTTTTATAGTTGCACTTAAGTTTAAATGAGTCTAAGGAACTTATTTGTTTTTCTAATTTTTCTATTTTGAGATCTAAGTAATCTAAATATCTAATTGAATGACTAATCTTTAAAGTGATAAATTATATCTTTTATGTGATTATACGAAGGTGTCCATACTTGAGTAGAGTTTATATTAAGTTAATTATTTTCTATAAAATGTTTTACGGTATAATATTACGTCTTTGATTTGTCTTCTTATAGGGAGATGGACTATATCTAATGTTTATGTAATTATTATATATTAATTTGTTAATAAATGTAAGAAGCTTTCTATAGTTCCGATTTTATCACTATTTTCGTGAAAGTCTATATGACTAATTCTTTCTGTGAAGTTATCAAATCTTGACATAAACTAATTTTTTAAATAAGTAAGATAAATAAAGTTGGTTTATATCTAAGTGGGTTAATCTTAAATGTTTTCTTTCTAGGTTGTTTCTAAGTATATTAAACACTAATCTTTCTTTATCATTTTTTACTTGATAGTTATTATCTCTAAAAGCATTTAAATCCTTTCTAATATAATTTGTTGTAATATTAATTATCTCTCTAAAACCTTCGTCAAATTTTTTTTATTTTTTATTTTTCGTATTGGATCTATGTATTCTGATAGAGTTAAAGGATCTAAACACTCTTCTAATTCTCTTATATATTCTTTGATTATTAATTTATCTATGTTTAACTAGATCTAAGGCTCTGATACCAATAATAAGAGAGGGCTGAAATTTTCAATTTAGGTTGTGAGAAAGTGATAGAAAAGTTTTATAGGTCCTACTCAGGGTTTTCCTTACTCTCATATGACCTTTTTTTTTTTTAAAAGATTTACAAATTCTTTTAACTAATTAAAACATCTATAATGAGTATTATAATCATACTTCTTTCAATGCTAGAAAGGCGTCCTAAGAGTCAATTTAAACGAATGGACAAGATAGCAAATATTAGAGATATGAAACCATGATCATATATAAAAAAATTTATTATTCAAAAGAAGAAATTAAACTTAAAACTTAGAAAGACCAGTTGTTTATGGTACATGGTATTGTAGTATCTAGAATCTGGGTGAAATATTCATAATCTCAACTTCTCCCAAAGGGTTGCATGTAGATTTTCCAGCCTATATACTATAGTCAAATATAAAATATTTTTAAGTAATGAGATTTCGAGAAGAGCCACACTTCGAGATGTTCTCTAAAGTTTAAAACAATTAAAAGTTAAGCATATAAATAAAGAATAGTAAAATAAAACATTAAACAAGTTTCATTGATAAAACACACCTCTATACAAGAGAGGAAGAAAGTTTGAGTTGAAAGCTATGGCTGAAAGCTTATGAGGTATATCACAATAAGATAATAGGAGGGTCGTGGGTACCATTTATATGCTTAACTTTTAATTGTTTTAAACTTTAAGGAACATATCCCGAAAGTGGTTTCTTCCGAAATCTTATTGCCTAAAAAATATTTTGTGTTTGACTATGGTATATAGGCTGAAAAATCTAGATGCATCCCTTTGGGAGAAGCTAAGATTAACTGAATATTTCCATACGATTCTAGGCAATTTCTGATGCGCGTGTCATAAACAACTTGTCTTTCTAAGTTTAGTTTAATTTCTTCTTTTAATAATTAACTTTCCTTATATGTATGATTATAGTTCGCCGTATTTCGATGTTACCTTTATCCACCAATAGGTTGTCTAAATTAGTACATTTAGGACGTCTTTATTTGATTAATGGAATGTATGATTATACTCACAGGATGTTTAATTAGTCAAAAGTGTAAGGTTTTCATTAAGTGGGCTTCATTAATTGGAATTAAAACTGAATTAATTCTTGGTCTAATTAAGTGAGGTTATTGGGCTTCTTAATAAATTATATGGACTGGCTAGTGTGTGGGCTGAGTTCGGCTCGGCCCGTTATGAAGGGCAGAGTGGTGGAACTACATTTAAGGAAGAAGGCTGAGTCACTCGGCCTTTGGGATACATTTCTATCACATACGTACAATTCTCTCTAAGGTTTTCTGAGAAAAGTGATCGGCAATCTCATAAAGCCAGTTTCAAAGGGTCGTTTGGGAGAAGATCTTGAGATCGGTTCTCTTCTCGACTCTTCATCGATTCATATCAACAAGAAGATCCATGGATTCCAAGGTATGTAATTCTGATTTTCTCCATTAATATTTGACATGTTCTACCATATGATCTAGGTTGTTAGAAGCCGTATCCAACGAGTTGGTATCGAGTGACCATGGATTAGAACTCAAAACATACGGTTGGAGAAAAATTTTTAGTTTTATGAAAATCGCGCGTGCAATCGATTTCGGGTTTTGATAAATCAAAATTAAATATTTTTGCATATTCCAGGTCTACGCGGCCGAGGCGATCACATCGGTGGGTGGCGTCGTAGGAGTGTGGGCCAGCCCTCGCGGCGCCCGCGCCGCACGCCGCGTTGAAGACGACGGCGTGCGAGCCGCGCGCGGCCCATTTCAAGCGAATTACGTGGCGTCATTGATAGCGTCGGCGCATGACCCGATCGGCAACCGGCGGTCAAACCGGATCACCGTCAGTTTGTTGACCCGGTTCGATTAGTGGGCGGCGTGGCGATGGCGTGAGCTGGCAGCGTGGGCGATGGCGCGTCGATGGCGATGGGCGGATGCGTCGACTTTGACCCAACGTGACTGACCAGGCCGACTGGATATTGACCGAACGGGTCAGCGGTCGAACCGACCCGGTCATTTGGCGGACCGACGGTCACCCGGTGCGGTCAACAGGCGGTGTCAGCGGTCGGCCGACCCGTCACGAGTCAACGATCAAACGACGGTCAACCTAGCCCGAGACCACATTGCACGCGTTGCCACCTGTATGAGCATACGGTGGCGCGTGAGGGGCAACGATGTGAAGAGATATTTGCAGGCAATTTTGGTACTACTTGATTCGTATGAGAATTCTCTACAATGTGGTATATAGACCATGTTTGAAGCTTTACAGATATGAAAAATCGAGTATAGAACCCTAAGTACACCTAGATATTAAATTATTTTCACGTATTTATGGTATTTCTCTATGGTTTGAAATACATAAAGTAGCTAACATGCATATCCTTTACTTTATATAAGGACTATGTAAAGACTAAATTAGTTGACTATTAATGAATGATTGAACAATATAATTAACAACATATATATATTGGATATGATACATAAAAAGTTTATATCCTTGGTATGAGTGATTTTTAAGAATTCAATTGGGTTGTGACCGCGAAGTAGCCACAGCCAGTTGGAGTTTGAGAAATATCAACCTCATATTGTGGTGGGATGTCTCCTGTTTTAGTGCATGGTCATACTCCCAAAGGAGGTGATCTTGTGTTAGTTCGTGGAGGGATACATGATGGCATGCAATGAGAAATGACTGATCTTAGTGGTTCATACACCCCGAAGGTGGTGATTTCACGAAGGGTTAGAATATGTTCTCATGGCCGGTGTCATGTGTATGGAGGTGTCTGTTGCATGTCATATTTTACGCCCCGAAAATTTGATTAATGTGATGATGTATGTAATTCTCTATGAGTATTCACATGATCGCTGATTGTATTGATATGTTTTATTTTCAAAGTCAATTTTTTAATGACGGTAATTCCATTTCAATTGAGATCCTTCTTGGGGTTGAATTTCAAGAAATGGAAGAGGATTTCAATTTGGAATGGGCTGAGGATGTTCATGGGCGCTTACAATGGATAGTAGGCGAGATATCACAACCTCTAGTGCAGATTTGACGGACTATCTTTTGCTGAGGAAGGAGCAATAGAGGATTGCTTATTGACAATGAAGGAAATCCATCTGAGAACACTTGAAAAGTGGTTTGCAGTGTTGTCTTGCTAAGGAGATGATGGCGACCATGAAATTTAGAAATCGAGTTTCATCCAATCTTGAGGTTGGAACACTTCTTCAAAGCTCTTCAACATGAAGTATGATGATGCAGTGGGGTTAGAGATTATGTCGCCGAGGATGGTAGACCTAAAAGTAGACTCCAAGCTCTTAATATTTTCTGATGCTTGCATTGTGCATCAAGCCTGAACACCTTCCACGTTTTGGGATTATAAAGACAAACTACAATTCCCAGATGAAACTTGGTCGATAAATGACTTGATAGCGAGGTGGTGGCGGAGGAAGAAGCTTAAGAAGGATAAAGAGCATATGGCCTTATATCTTTGCAAGTCCCATAAGAGGAAGAATAAGAAGTTCAAAGTGAACTCATAAAGGTGCTCATGAAACTCAGGTCAATCGACAATATAGGTCGAAGACATTCTTGAAAAGGATGGTGTTATTTGCTCTTTTGTAAGAAGGTCACATGAGTTGTAAAAATTCAAAGCTTGGATGTCCAAGCGTGGAAGCTGGTAATGATTCTTTAATACTTGTTTGTGAATCCAACCCTATACGAGAAGCACCATCCAATTCTTAGTGGCTTGATAGTGGAGCAATCTAATCATATTTGCATTTACCATACGAGGATTCATAAGCGGAGGAAATGAAACAAGGATGAATCAAAGCTCCTTGTGAGAAATAGAGAAAGGCTTTGAAGTCATGTTCGTGGGAGATGTAATCTTAGTTTTAGATTACGGTTTTAAGTTGATGTTGAAAACCCAGCATTTGTACCTTCTTTTAGAAGAATTTAGTTTGATATCATGTTTGGATTCATATGATTATTCTTTTGAAATTAAGAGCAATATTATTTGATATTTCTTAATTCAAATAAGGTTGGAGTATTGTCGTATGTCAATGGATTATACAGTTAAGTTTATCTCCCGATGGCATTATCCCGTGGCTTATCACGAATTTGAAAAGGCTGTTTATAAAGAATGATTCTGCAGGAAGAGTCTTGTGCGTTATGGCATAAACGACAGCCATATCTCTAAGGATAGAGTAGAAAGGCTAATAGAGACTAATATCACAATGCACTTTGTTGTAGGGTAAAATGACGAGATAAGAAGAAAAGCGCGATCCGTAGTTCTGACTTGTTGGAAGTCATTCCCTGCGATATAATTATGGACCTTATGTGGAAACCTTGTGTAGAGTTTTATTTCATCCACATTTATTGATGACTATTCTCGATATGGTTATTTATACTTGATTAAAGAAAAGTCAAGTCTCTTGAAAATTCGAGATTTTGGTTGAAGTCGAAAGAAACAATTGGGAAAAGTCATAAAAGGTTGTTAGATCTGGCCGAGGTGGAAGTATGGCAAGCATGATCTTAGGACGACAGGGGCCGTGCTTCCAAATACTTAGAGGATTAGGATAGTGGCCTTTGAGTTTACTATGCACAGGAGTCGAAGCGAAATGGTATAGCCGAAGGCGCAATCGATACTCTTATGGAAATGGTAAGGAGTATGATAAGTAGGACAAATTTACCGATTTTCTAGCAGGGTGAAGCTTTGAAAGCGACTTTGCATTTTAGATAGTGTACTACAAAATTTCCATTAACTCCTTTTGGAGTTATGGGTGGCGAAAACTAACTAAAATCATCTTAAGGTTTGGGGATGTCTGCGGAAGTAAAGTTATATAATCCCGACATTAAGTAAGTTGGACTCAGGAAGCCATTGCAGGTGTTATTTGTATCTTCTGGAACATTCGAGGGATATAGGTTCTATAATCCCGATGGGCGAGAATTGTGGAATCCGCAATTGGTTAAGTTTTGGAGTTTGATGTGGCCGAAGAGAGTATTTGCTCACGGTAGTGAGGATGATAGTACGATAAGTAATGTGGTATCTGTCTCACCCATCTGAGATAATTGTGGAAACTCCACACACCGTTTTTGAACACAGTGAGGCTAGGGGATCCCTGTTGATGAGACAAGCTCACAATGAAGTTCATCAAGGCTCTCGGGTGCGGGGAATGTTATTCCTCACGTGGGAGATCCGCTGGGAGGAGCGATCATGATACCACGGACTATTTAGTCTATATAGGAGAGCAAGACTACGATATCGGTTCACGTGGCGATCGATAACTTATAGAAGGCATTTCTTGTCTCGATCGGAAGCGTGGATGGATCACGATGAGAGATGAAATTCAATCCCATGAGGCATAACGGAGTTTGGGAACTTATTGGATTACACGAAGGTCATAGACCCATTGGCTGAATGGGTGTATAAGACTAAAAAGGACCATAAAGGAAGATTGAGAAGTTTAAAGCCCCGGGCCCGGTAGCGAAGGTTTTCACTTTCCCGGAGAGAAATTAGTATGGAAGCAACCTTTTATAGTCTGTGGAGTGCTTTGGTGATCGTAACCATTAGTTGCTCATTTCGATATGGAGTTACACCAGGATGGATGTTAAAGCGCCTTTCGATGGAGACCTTAATGAAAAGTCTATATAGTCTGACCCGAAGGTTTTGTGACAAATGATTCGAATGAAACTTGTATGTAAGTAGAAAAGTCTATTTATGGTCTCAGTGGCTTCTAGTAATGGTACTTAAAGTTTCATAGTGTTGTTTAGCTATATGGTTTTGTTGAGAACAAAGAGTAGATCGATGTATATCTTCTGAGTCGGTGGGAGGAAATTCATTTTCTAATACTACATGTGGATTGATATCACGCTATGACAGTGACAGTTTCTTTGCCGTAGAACTGAAAGCGGATATTGTCGAGTCTTTGATATGAAGGACCTTGGTGAAGCGTCTTTTGTCCACAAACGTACATTTGAGATTCATAGGGATCGTTCTTCGCAGGACTATTGGGTTTATCTCGGAGGGCATATGTTGATGGAGTGTTTTAGAAGATTCGACTATCTTGACTAATATCAGCCAGGAGATTCTTCGCATGCGTAAAGGTGATAAGTTGGAGTCATCCATGATGTCATAATTCGGATAGAGAAAGCGAATGAAGAATATCGTATGCTAGTGCCTTGGGAGTATTATGTATGCTTTCCAGCAGTATGCATGGGCACGATGTGCCTTTACAGCGGACTTCTAGGCGGATATCAGTCAAACCCGAGTTTGTGATCATTGGGTTCTTTGCCAAGAAGGTTATGAGGTACTTGAAAGGAGACAGACTATATGTTGATTCTGAGCATGTTCGGGACCTCTGGCTAGTTGGGTATTGATTCGAGGCTTTCTTGTTTGTCGGGATGAAAAAGTCAACAAGCGGTTATATCTTTAAGTTAGCGGGAGGTGCGAGTATCATGGAAAAGTGAAAGCAGGGGAAATTAATTGCATCCTCTACCATCTAGAGCGGGTTGTATGCTTTTGGCCAACTACTCAAAACAATTTGAAAACAGAGCCTTGATGAAGGTTCTTGAGTGATGTTTGATTGTGGATAGAGGCACATGATTGTATTGTAGCGGTAACTTCTGTGAGTGTTGTTTATTAACAACAACGAGAGGAGGTCTCGAGTCCCAAACACATGGAATGTGACCATAAAGGAAAAAGTTCAAAACGGTGGCGTTGCGTGGAGCACATATCCAGCGGATGATGATTGCGAGATCCGTAACCCAAGGCCTTAAGCCCTTGTGTATTTGAGCGACATGTCATTAACATGGGCTTAGGAGTATCATGGGATCTTGTGAATTAGTGGGAGCTATTAAGTTTTAAGTTGCTCTAATAAAGGTTGAATTGATTCATTCATTTTGTATAATAATTGAATTTGTATCATTCTTTTGCGATTGATAAGGTATTTGTGAATGTAGGTTTATCGAGTTGAGTACATATAATTATTGTAAATATCAGAAGGCGTGTTATGACATGTGAATAGGAAGCTGCTGGGGCGTTCCTTGAGCATTGCCTCGATAGCATATTTTGTTACATTAAGTAAAGTTACCTATCAAGGTAACATATATCTGAGTTCGTTGAACCATAATGGATATTCTCTGGTGGCCGCTGCTTAGGTTTGTGGCAGCAGGAAAATTTGGGTAACAAAATGAATGCGCTATGAAGTCTCGCTCATTGTAAATTGTCCGTTTTAAACACCTTCTCTCATATTGAATCCATATCAGTAAAGTTAGCTTTTTCGTGACCATGGAAGGGTTGCGTGAGTACATGCAATTACCGCCCGTGATTCGATTATTCAGAGACTTTATGGGATGATTATTATTAAGAATAAATCTACACCAATATAAGATTGCGCACAGTTTTTGTTTCAATTAATATCGCGAGTGGGAGAATGTAAGTTTTCATTAAGTGGGCTTCGTGGTGGAATTAAAATTGAATTAATTCTTTGATCACAATTAGTGGGGTTATTGGAGCTGTAATAAATTATATGGGTAGGTAGTGTGTGAAATTTGAGTTCGGCCGACCGTTATGAGAGGGCGTGGTCGGAACTTCTGTTTAAGGAAACTCGAGTCCTCCAGTACTGGGATCGTTTTACATCGTACGTGCGATTCTATACAAGGTTTTAGGAAAAGTGATCGGCAATCTCATAAAGCCCGGTTCAAAGATTCGTTTGGGAAGATCTTGAGATCGGTTCTGCTGCGACTCTTACGTCGATTATCCCAACAGAAGGAATCCATGGATTCGAAAGGTATGTAAATTTAGTTTTTATAAGATTTAATATTTGTTTATGTTCTCTGTGGTGATCTAGGTTGTTGGTCGTATCTGACAAAAGAATTTGTAAATCTCTTTAAAAAAAAAAAGGGTCATATGAGAATAAGGAAATCCTTGAGTAGGACTTATAAAACTTTTTTATCACTTTCTCATAGCCCTCTCTTATTATATTTGTAAATATAATATTTCTTCTATTTTTTCTTTAAAATAACCATTTGGAAAAAAAATGTCATCAATTACTATAATATTTAATTTTTTACATATATTTTTAAAAAATATATGGATTTTTAAAAAAAATAATGAGAGTCTTTTAATCAAATCATCATTTTAAATATTTCTTTTCTTTTCCATCTTCTAAATTACTTTTTGATTTTCTTTGTTATTTTAAAATTAAATAAATATGTAGATTCTTTATTAATTTATTTAAAATGTGATTACAAAACAAAAACAATTTAAAATTTAAGGATTTATTTGATTTTTTGGGAATTTATGGAAAAAATGAAAGAAAGAAAACAAAAATAATAAAAATCAAATCTTAAATTAATAGTTTACATATACTATATTTAACACTTTGATTGAATAATTTTAAAGTGGTAGAGCATTCACGTTCAAGTCGTAGTACATAAAGTTTCTAATAGACATAAGGAATAAGAAGGGATCAACAATTTCAAATCTCAGGAAACAATTTACTACCTTATCACTATAATGTATTCAAAAATAATAATATTAATAATATACATATTCTATATTTAACACTTTAATTGAATAATTTTAAAAATGTCTTCATTTATGATAATATTATTAATTACAACTAGTATTTAAAAAAAAATTACATAAATATTATCCAGACTTTCATCCTTGAGGGATAGGGGACCTTTCAGCCCATGAGGAAGGACATTTACATGATTAAGATTGAGTATAAAGAGGACATATATTCTTTCTTTAAGAAAATTATATGTAATTGATTGATTTGTTTCAAGATTGAGTATAGAGTGGACATATATTTTTAATTTTAGAAAATTATTTGTAATTGATTGATTTTTGAAACAAATCAATAAGCCTATTAGGACATTTGAGGTTTAACCCAATAATCCTAAGTTTGAAGTATTGGAGGTTTTATTTTATTGTTAACTTCAAGACTAATGAGATTAGTTAAGGCGTGTATAAATTGATTAAAAGGGCCCATGCATACATGAAATGTATCTTTCATCATTAAATTAATATCCTGCATCTGAGTGGAAGAAGGCCAAAAAAAAGCGATAAAATTACATTACATTCTCTTGTTGCGTTACCGAGCTCGAACTGACGTCGAAATAAGATATTTCAATCATATCATTTTCATGATCGATGATACTATTATAAAAAGAAATTGAAACAATATTGTCTAACAAAAATAATATAATATGATATAAAGATGGGAAAAAAAGAAAATGTTATATGGCAAAAGAAATGTTCACATAGGCAATTGCAAGAGAATCATCCATCCCCCTTTTCTAAACCAAATTGAAATTATGTTTGTGCAGAAGCAGGTTTCCAATCTACCACAAAACCAGCCAACAACTTTGATGACCAAATTACTTAAATCATTTCATCCAAAAGGGCAACCTTCTCTCATTCTCTTTACATGGCCTGTCTGGTTGAGTCCTCCACAGTTAGAGAACCAGTGATGGTATCAAACTCCATACAAAGGTCTTCAAACCAAGGGAGAGATCGAGACAACTTGGTGAGGTTGTTCTTGTTCATCCTTACTCACTCTTGGGTGGTTGTCAGGCCCTCTTGAAGGGGATTGCTCTTGGGTTAGCAGAAAAAGGCTACAGAGCTGTGACCTTCGACATGAGAGGCGCCGGAAGATCCACCGGAAGGGGTTCTCTTACTGGGTTTTCGGAAGTCAAGGATGTGGTTGCTGTCTGCAAATGGGTCTGTGACAATCTTTCGTCGGATAGGATTTTGTTGGTGGGTTCTTCTGCAGGTATGAAAATTCCTTTCTGTTCTTTTCATTCTTTATGGAAAATTTGGGATCATCTGATTTTCTTGGTGGGTAGTTGTTTGATTTTGCTTGTTGGATTGATATTGATGGATTGACTCTTCAGATCTGTGAAATTGGAGTTCTCTGTTTAGAAATTGTGGTGCTCTTGGATGTGAGCTTGATTAATTTTGTGTATGGGTAGGGTTTAGTTAATTTATTATAGAATTTTCACATGTACTCTGACTTCTTCTAAAATAACCATAGTATGTATACAATATAGTTCTATTCATGTTAGGTTAATCTCTGATTATCTCTTTTCCTTTTTTTTTAATACTGGCTTTGACTTCTGCTGAGATTTTGAAGTTTGGGGAAATGGGTTCTGATTTAAATTGCCTTCTATGATGGACCCTGCAATGATCATCAGGAAGTTGGGATTTTGATGGGGTTCACAGATATGATTTTTTTTTTTTTTTTTTGGGCATTTTGCCTGTTTTCTGTTCACCATTGTAGAATTTGTTTTGGTCAGTGTTAATGCGAGAACGCAGGAAGGAACCTTTGAATATAGTGAGGAAGCTGGATTCCAAGTTTGTATTGATTAAATGGTCTGATACTAGAAACTGGCTGGAGGTTTGGTGTATCAAGGTATCAAATCGTTCAGCTCTATGATTTTACCTTATCAAATCTCTAGGTTGATTTACTATTAGATTTTGGAAATGATGATGAAGGTAGAAATAATGTATTTGTAAATCAATGTTTTGCTTTGATGTTCGTGAAGCCTTTCAGGGATCTGAGATGGTTCTTGTTTACTGATGTCTGTATAAAACTTATCCTGACATCAAATGAAAGATTTTTCTCTTCCAGGTTTACGTCTTTGGGTTCTGTCTGAGTCAGAAAATTAGATAGATATTCCGGTTAAGACATTAAATTCTCAGGATTCTAATTAACTAATTTTTTGATAACTGTGGGTGTCCGGGCCATCTTACATGCACTTGGACTAATAAATGATGGCCCTCGTTAAGGTCGAGAACCTCCGGTGACCTTGCAGGAGGGGACTTGGAACCGTGGATCATTAGGAGTAAACCTACAAACTTAATTGAGCTACCCCTCATGTTGGATTCTCATTAACTAATTATTTTGTTTTTGGATAAATTAAACAGTATCATTGCAAGTGGTATTGTAGATGTGACTGAGGCTGGTTGGATGATGTCGGGTCATTTTTCCAAGGCTTTGTAAGGCTAAGCTTTTCTTACAGCTTATTATCTTTGTGTTTTTTATGCCTAAAGTTCATTTCTATATTTTGTCAAGCATATCTAGTAAATGGTAAAAATAAATGCATGAATAGAAGCTTTAAAGAAGTGAGAGAAATGATATAAACTTGCCTATATTCTGTATGCACGTTAAAAGTTTTTTAGTATAAGCAAATTGAAATCAATTTAAACTGTGATTTGATTGTCATAGTTTATACTTTATCAACTCTATGTTTCTTGTTTTACTCATTTTATATTTATGCACCATTAACATATAGGTCCAGCTGAGATTTTCCACAGCCTTAGCTCGAGTTCAATATGATCTTTGGTGAATCTAAGATTGTTATTTTTCGGGTAGAAATTGCAGCTTTTAGTGGTACATACATGAGCATTAATTCCATGAGTTGCTCTTGCTGTTAGATCATCCAAACATGGTGGTTGTGAGCGTAGATAATATCTATTTCTTAACCCTACCACCAGTTTGCATTAATGATTTTGCTGCCTTTTGTGGTAGCTGTCATTGTTCGGGTGGTTGTTAGGAATGGACCACCTTAATCTAGAGGTTGGATAAGGTTTATACACCATCTTTGATCCATCCTAAGACTGAAATAGACTAGAATTATCTGGTGCTGTCAAAATTTTATGCTTCCCTGGTGGCATAGGAATTTTATCAGGAGTGGCTGAAGGCTGTAATGTTCTAGTGCCTTCAATTAATAGGAAGGAAACGAACCTTTATAACATGTAGATAGGTTATAAAACACTTTACTTAGATTAAAGGATGTTCCCATATGAATAGAGTGCAGATATTATTATAAGGTAATCTAAAAAGAGGATAGACTATGTGATCGGTTAAAACTTCTTTTACTGAGAGATTAAAGAGATGTCCCTGCTTGTTTGAACAGGATGTGATTATGAGATTATTTTGGCGCGCACAATAATATGTTCTACTTTTGTGTATTTTGATTTGAATCTCCTGTTTAGAAGTGGCATAGACTCATTTTATTTTTTCTTTTCTTTCTTCATGGGTAATTGGAAAAAGAAAAAGAGGTCATTTGAGGAGATTTATGAGAATAAGTAAGCCATTATTTCCAAGAACTATTTTAATGAGGTTATATTTTGATTGTTGATTTAAAATGAATCCTTTGTACTTTGTAAAGGACATTTAGTCTAATTCTATATTTGTTTAGTATTTGAGTAATTGATGGAAAGTTGGTACATTATTAATTGTCTAATTTACTTAAGAAAAGTTGGGGAAAAATATATATATTACTGGTATTTTAAAGGCAGTTTGATTTAAACTTGATTGATCTTTAGCAATAGGTTTAGTTTACTTTTGAAGATAAATGTAAGAATTTGAGAAAGGGCACCAGTGATAAATCCTGTGGAGTTTATTTAACATTTTATAGGACTTCAAAGAAAAGCTGAATGAATCATGGAAAACAATTATATGATGAAGCCTAAACAGGGCCATAGCCTACCTGGCGATGCAAACCAACATAAAAATGATATGGTAAATGGGAACTTGACATCAGAGGAGTAGGGAAAAAATAAACCGAGGCCAAACTAATCCAGTTCAAAAGTAAGGTTCAATGGATTGAGGCATACACCTATCTATATCCTTCCCAGTACTCCGCAGAGATCGAATAACTTTGTGAATTTGAAGGTTCACTGAGAACTCCCCATTTGAATAAGAGAAAGGATTGTGGAAACTAGCTACGGCAGTTTAAGAAGCATCTCCTTTCGGCAAGAGCGATTCAGTGTATCCCTAAGAACTAAGATAAGTGTTTACTGGGAATAGAATTTCAAGATTCCTTGATACCATACTTCCAACACTCAACACTAGTAGAGGGAGCAAGATCCTCTTTTTCTGTTGCAAGCAAGGTTCTAGTGCCCCAGGCTGGACTGGTCTAGCTGGAATTTTTTTAAACCCTGTCATAAAAAGCTGTGGGAAAAACCTGTTTGATCCATCTTTATCACAACCTCCTCACATCAAAGTGAAAAAACAAAGCTTATGTTTTGTATTTTTCTTAGCTTTTTGCGATTTTCATCATATCCTCCCATACATTATTTTGAGGAACAAGAAAATATGGCATCTTTCTCAAAGCATAAATACAATAGTTCTCGGCAAACTGGATGATAATCTTTAATTGCCAACCGGTGGTTTGGGGCCTCTAGGAGTAACAGTCAGGTCTCGTAGGGTTTTGCTTGGTGCGTTCCTTGCCATTAAGGACCTTCTTCGAATGCTCCATTGTGGTAAAACTAAGTTGTGAAGGTAACGCTTCTTTGTCTCATCTGGTCTATTTGAAAAGAGAAGGTTCTAGTCTTTAAACATTTGAATTTTTCTATCTTGAAGAAAGAACTCTTTCATTAGCTCGTTCTCTATTTAGGCTGGTCTCTTTTAGATTTGGGAGAGGATTCCTTTGTTAAAATTTTTTGTGCATTCTCTAAGATTGTTTTTTGGGTGGTAGGTTTTTTGTGTAGGCCTTCTTTGTATATGGGGCTTCCATACTTCAGCATGGAGGCTCTGTGCCCTCTTCCTTGTGTTAAAGAGACAAATTATTAACAGAAAACAATAAGAAAGATAATTCGATTCATAGTAAGTAGAGAATCCAATAGCATACATGCTATGTCTTCACAAAAAGATCATTTTCAGTTTATGCAGTATTCCTGACACCTTCCCTTTAGTGCTGAGCACCATTGCAGGATCCTCAGCTTATCCAGACTGGAAGGCAAAGGTGAGTCTGAGAGTTACATCCGCCCGCTTGACGCGCCTAACTTTCGCCGCAGAAGCCATCTTGTAACGAAACTCAAACTTTTGGCTAGTGGGAACCCAGGATGGGTCTCACTCAGTGTGAAGCAGCTGAGAAACAAGCTGAGCTCTGCAGCAGGGCTGGTCGAGACGCACCTGATTGGAATATAGTGTATTCAAATGGAAGGGCCAGCCTTTGATGCCCGTAGATGGCTGATCTGATCACAGATTCATCAGCAAAATTATAGGAACCTCTCTCATGATGGTATTAGAATGGCTTGCTCCATTTTTGCAGGTAGATGCTCTCGTTCCTGTTTGGTTCCTTATTTGCAATTTATCAAAATGTCAAAGCTGTCACATTGTAAGAGGCTTTTGGGTCAAGACACTGACAACCGGTTACTGCTGCATTATATAAAACTATAATTACTGATGTACTGGGAGTAAAGGTGCTGGGAAAGGAAAGAAAAGAATACAACGTCGGATATTAAGAACAATCTTTACATTGTCAGGAAGCTGTGATCTGTCTGAAATATCCTTCATAATACAGTCTCAATTTTCCAAAGTTAAAAGTTGAATGAGAAGAACAGATCTATACTAATTTACTAAATTTAATCATTTGATTTTCTGTTTTATCTACATTAGGAGGAGAATGGCAGTTAAAGGAAACATATAGTAAAAGGAAGGAAGCTATAATTGATCGTCATGGCCCTCATCATCGGATGCAGCTCTCCCTTCTCCAGCCGGGCTTCACACTGTATTGGAAACTTTCAGCTACTCTACCATCTGTCAATTTTCTACCTTCTCTGGGATCTCTCGCTCTCTAGTTTCGGAGCCAAGGAAAAGAAACAAATGTACATGGCAATAAATTCCACCATTAATAATGTGCTAAGAGAAGGCCTTTTGCAGCTGCTTTTGAAGCCAAAAGTCAAAACTATATCTTCCATCTCAGTGATTTTCAAAACGGAACACAAATGATGAATAAAAAAGTAGATCAAGTACATGATATTTGTTTGGATGGGTGCAATCATGGCAATTCTAGAAGACCAAATTGTTGGATGGGTGCAAACAATGGCAATTCTAGAAGACCAAATTGTTGGATGGGTGCAAACAATGGCAATTCATGAAGACCAAATTTGCAAAACTGAAACCATATCCTATGCAGCTGGCCCAGTGCTTATTCTCTAATACTTTTATTTGAAAAAGGAACTTGAATGACTATAAATTGTAAGAAAAGCAAGATTGAACAGTATGAGTGACTCAAATTTTATACGTGAGCAAAGATACAAGAGAATGTTGAAAGCTTTGGTTTTGTTGGTCACACATGTTAGTATGTAATTGAAGGTTACTATTCACATCAGATGCTCTGCTAATGTTTTGCAAATTATATCAACTAGGCTTGTTCTTGCTCCTGCTTACGGGAGATTAATTACATTATATCTATGGTACAGCTGGGATGAAAGGATAAAACTAAATATAAGCGAGATACTTCTTCATTTTCTTTACATCCTGTTCTTGTACAGAATCAGGATTAGCTGCAGCAACAACTCTCTCCACCTATTCAAATTCAGCACAATCAGGAAATGGTGTCATGTTATTTGGTAGCCTTAGTCTCTTTAAATTCCCATATACCTCCCACTAGAGAGTCAGTGTTATATATTTCTAGGAAACCACTGCCCTTCTTCTCAAGGCCGTTCTGGGAAGGAGGAAAATCTTTCTTCGCTTGGCCTTTGAAGGTGCCTGTACTCCTTCCAGCACTGTAAACAGCACTCTCCACGAGCCGGGCAGAGACTTTTTCATCCCCCACGACTCCAATAGGATGGCCACTTACGGGACATGCCAGACTCATCACCTTCCATCTTCAGAGACCTGCATAACAGATAAAAATCGGTCAGCATTGATTTCATCTGAAATTGTGTAAGAATACAATAAAAATGAATCAAACTTAAGAACTACACATGAGGGCAAAAATATGAATGGGCGGAAGAGAGACCATATAATCAGTGAACTTAGGTAGTGATTGCTGCCCCTAGAATATGACAACACAAGCTTGAAACCAAACCATTTGGTCTCCAGCTCCATGAATCATTGTCTCAGACGTCACAAACGGTCGGAGAAAAGTTTCACAATTGGGAATGGCTACCTCTCACAACCCTCTCCTGCCTCGAGGCCCTTTGAGGACTACAATGAGTCTCGTCTACACTTTATTACCATTAATTAGCCTAGAATGAGATCAAAAACTCTCAGGTAGTTAGTCATTCCAGCCAAATCTTATAGGAAATAACAGTCAAATAGGATTTATGGCCTTATGTTTGATATTATACAACAAGCACTCTCGGCATCATTTTGTTGTGGTCTATATAACAATATGGTATTCTCAACACTCATAATGGACATGATGAGAACAAAGTTGAGGTCCCTCTCCCAAGGTCCATTTGCAAAGATTTGAAGGATTAAATTGGTGAATGTTTCCAAACATTGAAGCAAAGATTTATCATACTAGTCACTTCCTATTTTTTTTCAATTACAAACTTTCAAAGACTTGGACTCCATATAGCTTTCAATATTAAGCAACAAATTCTCTCTTTGCATTCAGCCATCATGCTCCAAATGGTCAGGTTAGCAGGGTGTTCATACTTCATACCTGTACATTATACCCATACTAACACGAGTAATGACAAAAATTAGTCATGTTCATGTAAGCCTTTGAGCACACTATACAACTAGAGCCCCTTAGTGTTCATCCACAACAAAGAACTCATTAAAAGAGCAAGGTGTTATGTCATACTTATGACAAAATTAATCATGAACATTCTAACTCAACAAATGCTGATATATATATATATATATATATATATATATATATATATATATATATATACACACATATAGATTTTTTTTTTTATCAAGAAAGAGAAAATATAATATTAATAAACGAGCACAAAGCTCTCAAAGAGTACAAGAGGAGCACAAAGGAGACACCAACACCACTTAGGCTCCCAAATTCAAAGAAACTACCAAAGATTTTAAGCTATCAACACTATACAACTTAGCCCACGACCATAAAGTGAACAAAAAAAAAGATTTCATCCAAGAGCGCAGGGGGTCCACTCAAAAGCCGTACTGCCTTTTCATTCCACTGTCCATGAAACAAAGAGGTAAATACCAACCAACTGCGACTTTTTGTCAACACTAGCACTTTGCCAAGCAAGGAGATTGGCAAACTGCTAAGGGAACACCCAATTTATAATCCATAGTCGGCCAAAAAAGATTCCACAACATCTTATTTTTTACAATGGAGTAAAGAATGGTCTTATTGTTTCTCCTCTTCACATAAAAACACTTATGTTTGATATGGAACCTCCTCCTCTTAATTGGTCAAGAGTAAGACCTGTCTAGTTAAGCTCCTGCTAAAAGAAACCAAACTATGGGAATGATTTGGTTCCGATGGAGCTTATAACTAGAGAGAATGCATTAGCTTTCTGCATACGAGTCTAATCGAGAAACCATCGTTTATCTCCTTAAATTAGGCGACATCCTCTTGAAGGGCCTAATTTTCCCGCTTTGAAGGAAAGAATAACCTTTCCACTCATCCATCTCAATCACAGAAAGGTCTTGGTGAAGATTAGACCAACCCCCATCCTCCCTTGAGGAGTCCCAAACTTCGCTAATCTTTGTATCTTAAAGTGAGGCTACCAAATTGAACAGAAAGTGGGAAGGCATTACACAAAGGTCGTCCCATCGCACACTTTTCGCTGATCCTTTCCAAAAACGCGCAAATTCCTCCGACCATTTCCATGAAGCAGAGTTTGAGAAGGTAAGTCATTCTTTTTCTAGCGTCTCCATAACTCCAATACCATAATCCCCTAATGCCTGGTGTTCCAACCCCCATCTCTCCCCAACCAGGATGATCACCAAATACTGCAGAATCCTCTCTCATTGGCGTAAACCACCAACACCACACTTTACAAAACAGAAATTCTTTATTCATCTCTTATGCTTCTCAACCCAAGACTTCACCTCCTTTTTTCTAGGCAAACTGTTTTCCAATTGACCAGGTGAGGTTTTCTTTCTAGATTGCCACCACCCCGCAGAAATTATCCGACCTTCTCCCGCCTCAACAAACAATATTTGGCATTCTAAATGTGGAAACAGGCACGGAAGGCTAGATAACATCTAATATGGATCTCCCTCAGATATATTGTTTGTATTGTCAACCTTCTGCCAATCTTTCTTCAATAATCCCAAACCCCATGGGCCAGTGGAGGAGCCCTGGCAAGATTCAAGACGTTGGAGGAGGAATCTTAAACCCACAACCAAGTCGAAATCCACAAACACTCCACATTGTCCACCCACCCAAGAGGATAATCACACTTTATCTGCACCCGAAGCTTGAAAGGCTTCAAACCACATCAAGGTCCATCTCAAATACATTAGCTGCTCAGAGTTGGCTTCGCAAAAAAGGATAGTATCATCAACATATAAAAGATGAAACAACAATATCCCTCCATCTCTACCCAAAAACTACAACTAAAGATGCTAAATTTGTCAGCCCACTACACGCTTAAGTGTACAAATCAAGGCTTCCATTCAGTAACAAAAGGTAGGGGAAAGAGGGTCCCTTGTCTCGGCCTCTGAGCTCAAAGAACCCTCAGAGGAGAACAATTAACTTAACGGAAAAAGCAAGCCGTGGAGATGCACCAGCTAATCCAACTAATCCATTTAGAGCCAAACCCCATTCCTTCATAATCAAGCGTAAAATCCGATCCATGTGATCATGTTTCTTCTAATATCCAAATTATATAACCTTCTTCCTTCTTAGAATAGAGTTCAATGTCTCATTGAAGATGAAAATTACATCAAGAATTCTCTTGCCTCCCTTCTACAAACGTATTCAGAGATCGAGTTAATCAACCCCATAACTTTTGACTGTTAGCCAACACTTCGATAATATTTTTGAATGTTGCACTCCAATTAAACTAATAGGTCTCAAGTCCTTTAGATCTCAATAATCCCTTCCTTTGGGAAACTGTAACTAAGACAGGTCATTCGGGATTCTTGACAAACCGGTTATGTTCAAGAATTCCTAAAGAAGCCCATAACCTCATCTTCACGAATCCTTAACTAAAAGACCAAAAGACCAATGGGAAACCATCCGGGGCCTTGGGGCTTTATCACCATTAAGCCCTGAGATTGTTGCTAGGATTTCTCCAGAACATCGATTTCTTCCAAATTTTGTAGCTTGATCTCGCCTCTAACTACTTTGAACCGTGACTGGGAAAGGCTGGCACCAAAGCTGCTGAGGCGTATGAGATTTTGAAAGCGCCAACCAGACCTTTCTTTAATCTCAAAGTTCTCAAGAGCATCTTTCACCATTAATACCGATGTTCCCTGAAGAGTTCCTCTCCCAAGTGAGAATCGGGTCATTCTGAAAGAATCTATGTTTCAGCTCTTCTTCAACTATGTTTCGATTTTCATTTCCAGGAGACCTCTTCCATATCCAAATTCACTTGTTCCTCTCAGCCTTTTTCCTCCTCGCTTTCTTCCAAGGACAAAGCCTTCCTCCAGTCATCCCAAAAAGAGATCTCGCTTAAGGCCTCCTTTTAAATCAACTCGCCGAAAACTCTTTGTTCCAAACCTCATGTTCTTTCAGGCCTTTAATTTGGAGGCCAAAATAAAAACTAGCGAGCTTAGAAGTGGGTTGCCACTAGCTTCCCCTCTCGTAGCACTCTAAAGCCATCAAACTCTAACCACATGATCTCAAACTGAAGGGCGATTGGCCCGACTAATCCTTTCACTCGTTTAACAAACGGCAAGATCGTGGACACTAGTCTCTGAGAGACTTTGAATCAGATATCGGGAACCGACTTTCCTCAATCACCATTACCAAAAATCCATCCGCACGGGACATACAGTAAATGGATTATTAAGACTCCCTCTAGGTAAAGGTCCCCTTGCAAAGGAGATCTCAAGCCCTAACTCATTCATAACTTCGAGAAACGCCTATAGAGTGCGTAGAACTTGCCCTCCTTGTCCCTTTTCTCTTACCTGTGGTGCCGACCATTGAAATCTTCACTCCATATACTGTGGCCCTCCCACAACCTTTTCAATCACCCCAATTCTTCCCACAACAATTCCCTTTGCTCCTCTCAACCGGCCCGTAAACCCCTGTTAGTTTGGCTCCAACTTAATCCACCCCGTATTTTTAAATATGCACGTAATGCAGAAATGAACAAGTTCAACCCTCCATCACTCTCCAGCTTTTGTCCCAAACACAAGAATTCTACAGCTCCTCTCGCTCCACAACCTCCACTCAAATCAATCCACCCACCCCAAGACTCGAGCATCACCAGAGACATCTCAGAATCTCGCTTTCTTAGCAGACAAACCAAATCCACTGAGACCTAATAAAATTTCTAATGATATTCCTCTTGTTCCATTACTATTGTTCGCTTCCTCTAATCGCCCACCTAAAGTTTTAGCTTCATTTTAACTTCAAAGCAAAAATTCCCTATCTCTTCCTCCGCTTTGGCCCTTTCCCGATATAGCTTTATGGTGCATCCCAACTTTCTTAACTCCCCTCTCACACCTAGAGACTCTATGGGATGCCCTTCCTTTTATTACCCGACCGTTGGGACACCATTTTCGTGAATCCAAAATCTCCTCAATATAACTCCACCGTGGGATCCTAGAAATTCACCGAATCTCTGTGCGCTTGTCTTCTCCCCAACTATCATATCCTGTGCACTCAACGTGTCTTAGGGGCCCTCACTCAGATTCCCAAGTCCTCCGTCTCTGATCAACATCCCAGAAGAGCCTTGGAGCATGCCTCCCCCCGCAAACCTATACTATCACCGAATTACTCCTCAACGGTTTTATATCCCCACAGTTTCATGCCCGTGGTAAACCTCAGCCGTAAGAACCCCCCAAAGTAGGGCCACCAAAAACAGAGCAAAGGGGAGAAGAACAAATAGCTAAAGACACAGTTTCATACCTGGAGCCGAACCTAGTAAATGAGAGTAGCAAAACCTAGTCAAGATGAAAGTGATACTGCTAGAATCAAAATTGTAGTCCCCTCCTATAAATAAGCAATTATAGAAAGATGGTTGAAACTCTAGGTACCAAGTATATAGACAAGAGGTTAGAGAATCTAGCTCATACAAAAGTAGAGATTGATTGTACGTATGGATATTTATGATTCATAGTAGCATAACCATTTCTGCCTATTGTGAATGAGGGAGGATGAATTATCTTAGATTTTTTCGTGTTTAAATTAAGGTTTTGTAATGTTAATAAGGTGCAACAGAACTTGAGTTAAAGTAAATGACCTGAGGCCTTTCGTTATGAAAACTAATCTCAGATACAAAAAATAATGGGTCGACTTTGAGGCAAATAAGTCAAAATTTTAGAAGCACCCTTTTTCCTCCTCCCGATATGTGCCCATAGAAGTTATATAATATTTTACCATTTACTCATAAGAAAGAGAGACTCCTCTAAAGGAATAAGAGTTTAATTATGACTTCATGGACCTCAACTTCTCGCACTGCTCATCAAGGATAAAGCACAGGTACCTTGATAAATCAAATGCCAGCGATCGCTAAGCACGATACGGCGAACCTGCCGAGCCGCTCGTGTTCTGACACTTGATACGCTGGACACTGTGCTAGACATCGCCGGATATTAGTATTGTCCGATACGCCAACGGGCGTATTTGACTAAATAGGGTAGGTCAAAAGCCTTGATACGTGATCGGACACGGATATATGGTTTAGAGCACGGCTAGACATCGCTTAGACAGATCGATGGGCTATTTTCTGGCTCAAAACTCCTAACTTTGGTTTCTTGCCTTCTTCAAAGAGAAAACGCTACTCTCTCACTATACAAAACAAAACACGAATACACAAAAACTGATCGAAGCCGGAAATCAAGACGATCAGCCAAGTAAAAGGTGTGCTAACCTGCCAAGTAGTAAGTTCTTTTTCAAGCAATGATCGATTTAGGTTTTTTTTTTCCTCATGAAAACAATTCAAGGAAATCATGAATCAGGATATCATTTCATCACCCAAAAAAAATCGAAAAAATAAATTCAAATAAGGGCTATGAACTCATCACCATCGATCATCAACACTAAGAAGAAGGAAGAAGAAAGAAAATAGTATATGGAAGGTGGGATAGAGGAGGCACCTTGAAGAAATGGGGTAAATCACAAGAGTCAGAGGGATGAAAATCCATCTGTGGTATGTCACTGTGGGATGAAAACTGTCGAATAAATTTCGTAATTTGTTTCAAATGGTAAGACTTAAGAGACTAAGAGCCTAAGAGGGGCGCTGTTCCACTTCAAATGGGCGAGAGAGAGGAGCACTTGAAGTTACACAAGTGGGGGGGAACAGAGGGAAAGGTAGTTAGAACAAGGAAGGGGGAGAACAAACCCAGAAACAGGTGTGGGGGATCCAACCTACGAGGGGCACTTGTTCCACTTGTCCTAAGTATCCTGCTGTCGATTGTTTTATAATTTAGTTTTGAACTCAATGAATGCAAATATGCAAAATTTTATGGAATTAGCCTAATTGTATGGATGGACAAAAAATTATATTGATCGGGTTTTGAAACACTTAGGATTTATTTAAATACATGATTTTTTTATCATGCAGACTGCGCACTAGTAATTCCGGAGCCTTCAAGTAATCAATAATAATCAGCATGACAACGCTCCATTATGGTGTACGCCAATGAAAAGCGAAATTGCAAAGGGGGAGGAAATGTTGTTTTTCAATGCAATTTTTAAGACAAATATAGAGGATCATATTATAGAGTCAAGGCTCACTTGTTGAAAATCAAAGGTCGCTGTATCTGCATTCAGCGAACGAATGAAAATTTAGTCGAGATGCAAGGTGATGGAGGAAGTCAGTCAAATGGTGAAACAATCTAATCTAAGCAAGTTCTTTGCCTACATCAAGCGTTGGTAACATCTGAATTCTTGAGAATTCCTCTTCTAGTGCTAGTGCTATTGATCCAAAAGGAGAAAGGGGTCTATTGGATCAATTGAAAAGGCATTCAATAAGTGGGTGTAATGGAAATAGTTGACAAAGGGGAGATAGCTAGGATGTTTGATACCGGGGGTTGTCTTTCTACTCTGCTAGAAATCCTTATTAGTATGCCTTTAAAAAGTGCAAGTCAACTTCCGTGTCATCCCACCAAAGATAATGCATTAAGAACTACATTATTATATGAAGGAGGAGTAATATTGAGAATTTATTGAACCAACTAAGAAGACTTGGAATGAGAAAGGAGGAGCATTTGCAAGTTGATGGATGGTTAGATGCTCAAAGAAGACCACTTATCGTTGTATCGCGCCTCGTAAAGTGGACTTACATGTTTTTGGAAAGCAATAAACGTGTGGAAGGGGGAGACTACGATACAATTTTGCAGTTGATTTGCGTAATTAACATCATACAAGATTTATTCTCAAAAGAGCTTCAAGCTTATAACTGAGTAATGTTGCGCTTTGCAAAGCAAAGTAGACACATTGTGGAAGCAAAGTTTTCAGATATCTTTCGACCCCGTGTGTGGTTCATACCTCAATCTTGCTTTGAAGAATGAGGCGCGCACCATCAACACACCCCAAGATGATGACGCGATGGAACAAATGTGGTCGGATCTCCTCGGCTCTGGGCAGTATTTCTTTCATCAAGAATTTCATTGGTGAATCATGCAAATGAAATTGTCAATGCGTTTAATAATCATTGCCATCAGTTATATCTGCGCATGACACTTTGCTTCAACTATCAAGATGCTTAAATGATCATAAGACAATAAAAGTGAGGTTTGATACAATTAGTGAGGTGGAAGAATGGGAAATGTATAAAGAAGATGATTTAGTGAAAGCTAAAGTAAAAGATAAAATCCTAAATGAAGACTTTTAGATGGATTCTGATTATATCCTCACTTATAACCCTCATGTATGAGATGTCGACAATGGTTAATTCCATAAAGTCCTTGCTCTTCACAATACGAGGAGCGGTGATTCGATGATCAGTAATAAGGGAAGCCTTTTATAAGAAAGAACATAAAGCCATGTAAAATTCAAGGTATAATTAAGATTTATTAGTTAAATATTTAAGTTTTGATTGGAAAGTTTTAATTATATTTAAACTTATATGAATCGCTTTTGTAATTATACTTGTAGGTTTTTTGATACTGTGAATAGAATCTTGGTGTGAAAGATGGACAAAAGCCACACACCTTTACATTCCTACCATTCCTTAAATCCGGTAAAAGTAATCAAGAGTTTAAATTGTAGGCTTTGATAATTTTAAAGAGTAAATATTATTCTATGATGTTTAACTTTTATAAAATTTATGTCATAACTCAACTTGTAGGTATTGCAGTCAACAATGGCTTGATGAGTCTCATGATTCGTGTTCCACCACACGAGACATGGGAAGTAGTAAAGAGAGAAAGAAAAATGTTTTGAGAGATATGTTTCCAAATGAAGGTGAAAGGAGGCAAGCAAATGAGGAGGCGCTACTTTTTCACGTTTGGAAGATTTTCTAGTAGTGGACTGTAATTAAATACAGGTGGTACATGAGTCCTATTAAATGGTTCATAACTCGCACCAATGCTTTTAATCTATAGCATTAAAATTATAGGACAACTCTTGTTCATCCTCATGTTATGAAGAAATTTGAGCACATTTAATTTATCTGACCCACTAATAGAATGTTGACACCACACAAAGAGGCCGAGACTGTCGCGAGGTCCATAACAATCTCTACTTCCAAGGAGATCTCCAACCATAATAAGGCGACCTAAATGCTGACATTGAGGTGAGCGGTTTTGACTCAATGGATATTAGAGAATGCTGGAATTCTTGAGATTGCGGATCTTTTCTTGATGAACCCGAATCAGTTGGCTTTATTTGATTCGAAGGAAATGCTAGTCTTAGTTTTAGTATTACTTGCGTTTGCTTGAATAATTGTAAAACAATGTTTGAGCACTTGTTTTTATTGGCCCAAATTGCTTTTATGACAAGATTTGTAAGGATAAATGATTTTTATTTTATCTTATTATGTTTGGTCCTCGGTCGGGGATCCTCGTATCCCTGCTTGAATTTGTCAACCCTGTCCCGGGCCGTGTCGATCTCCGTGGTCGACGTTGTCCAAAGGTTTCTTAACCGGCAGATAAATGAGTAGATTTACACAAGAGGGCCATATGGAAGAGGCTTTTTTCTTTGAACTTGATTATTTTTGGCACAGATGTTCACCAATGAGTTTTCTAAAAGCAATGTCGTGATCAGAGATTTATTTAACGATATCTGTGTGTAAACCTCCATCCTTCAGAGATGGTGGCTGTGAAGAGCCAAAGGCTCAAGGATCCTAATTTTAATCTTATCTCCTTATGATTGTTTGTAAAACCCCGAAAATTCAACCTTCGAAAAGGGTAAACGTAATTTCATCAAACTGAAATTTTCTAGATCTTGGACGAAGGGATTTCACCGTTGGAATCGCCTCGCGAAATCTGCTACCACGCCGAGACTGGCCGCACCCAAACATTCTGACTGACGCTTTTCGAGACACTGATGCTCAAAATGTGAAAATGAGACTTTAAGTAGATACTTGATGACAAAAGTCACATACTACATGCACTCATGCATATGTTGCATGATTAGAGAGAATACTTTAAACGAATTCATTGATTGCACTGCCACAAACCCAAAACTAGGGATATAGAGATACTCATCAAATATTTAATCCGGATAAAGACAAAGATTTAATAGTTTTCTTCTTCAAATCACAAAACCATATACTGGAAAATTCATGCGAGGGTGGGATTTGAGATTTTGCAGAGAGAAAGAGTGTCTTCCGATTTACCGCCTGGACCAAGGCCCATGTAAGCTAATAAGCTAATTTTATATGACATAGAATCGAATACGATTTATGTGAGTTTAATTATGTTAGTATATACATGTTTTATATATTATCGCGAGTTGTTGAATTAGCATAATGCATTCCACATGCACTCTAGCACCCTGTAGAATATTGGTGAATATTGACACGAAAGAAATAAAGAAAATGTTTCATAAAGGAATTTCGATGGAAGATTTTCCGGAGAATTGTGTTGGGAGATTGTCAAACAAATCACATCGGAGGGGCCCATGAATTGTTTCGGAGGGTTATCCAACAGATTCGCCTCGGAGGGTTATCCAACAGACTGCCGACAAGAAGTTTTCAAAACAAAAAGCTTTATTGAAAATCGCATTTTTACCCGCATTGTAACATGATTAGAAGGAAATGCTTGTGGCGACTGGCATAACGCTTCGCAAGTAGAAAGCACCACGTTAGACCGATTCGCTTGATGTGATTGTCACATGACATGTGCACTTAGGTGAGAAGCAACCATGTAGGAAATTATTTCTGACGCACGCTTCACCCCGTCGGCGATCACTATTTCGTGGCCAGGAGTGCACAGAGGACGGCGCCTACTAGAGGCCGCTGTGTTGTGTTTCCACATGTGGCTTTGGTGAGGCTTCTTTATATAACATGCATTAGAACTTTAACTTTTAATATATGTCTCAATTAAGAGTGATTTATTAACTCTCGAACCATGTAATATAGTTAGTCGGGGATATATTTTATAAGATTGTTAATTTTTCTGCCGGCCATTTTACTCATTTTTATCTCAGATATGGACCCGATGCAGTCTTTGCAAAGACAAGGACAGTTGGCTGCGCGATCAGGGAGCAGGCCAGAGATTTGGATTAGAAAGCCTCGCATAAAGGAGAATTCCCGTCTGATTATGAGCCACACAGCCATTCGACATCCACAAAGCTATTCCGCTGTCAATGATTGTCAACGAATCCCCTGAAATAAAACGCTGGAGCGATCGGACACGTAAACATTCATAACCGTGGAATAGAGAAAGAGAGAATCCTAATTTTATTATATCTACTAGAAGTTCAGCCTCCACATTACATATTGGACTTATATATACACACTCAGGACCCAGTCACAAAGATGATACATAAAGGAAAAGACTCGACAATATCTAACACTCTCAAGTCAAGCATATGGCGTCATATACCTCAAGCTGTTACAAATGTATTTAATTCTAGACCTCTAAGAGATTTAGTAAAGATGTCTCGCTTAGTTGATCATTTGAATTGACAAAAACTGGGTGAAATACATACATCCTAATGCGATCTTTCTAATGAAGGGCAATCAACTTTAATTATTAAATTCTTCTACTAAGACGGACATTTAATACAAAGCAGCTTATTATCAGCATATGAGCTTAACTGCTCATCCTTTCCAAATTCAACCCCGGAGAAGGTGTCTCAAACCCATATGAGTTCACATGTTGTTAGGGTCATAGCTCGATACTTAGCTCACAACGCTGGGGATCTAAATGCGCATCAC
Source organism: Tetrastigma voinierianum (assembly GCA_016808115.1). Lineage (NCBI taxonomy): Eukaryota > Viridiplantae > Streptophyta > Magnoliopsida > Vitales > Vitaceae > Tetrastigma > Tetrastigma voinierianum. The sequence goes on from JAEQBH010005100.1 coordinate 168,853, forward strand.
GTCGCTTTCTTACCTTCTAAGTGACATTAGGTTACCACCAACGAAACATGACCGCCTTTAACGCCTATCTCAGGTGAGCCACCAATCCTGGGTGATCCTGCGGTAACTAAATAACCCCGGTGTGACTTATTTTCGTATTAACACCTTGGCCGTGTACTTTTATATATCGAAAAATGCGACACAAAGATCCCAATGGCTATCGATACGATCGCAGGACCGATTTGGTCAAATACTCATCGAAAGGAAAACAACCGCTAAGTAATGGTGAGATAGCCACTATACGAAATGCCGATATCTCCCAAGATCTCCTAAAGACTCCCCATGTCCTGGTATAAGTTTGACATTAGGATCCATAGAAGTGTCGATCGTCATACCTAAATATACCGTTTCTTCCAAGATGTTCAAAGCATACTTCCGCTGAGAGAACTGACATCGTGAATCGATTGAGCGGTCTTACACCCTGCGTAAAGTAAGGCAGTTTCCTCAAGTCTTTAGTTTGAAAGTGGGTGAAAAGATGTCGCTTAGTTTCGAATACCATCTCCGACACTTATTCAGAATGACGAAAAGCGTCATCCACATAAACAACCAATAAATACATCGGGCCTGGAGTTATGGATGATAAAATAATCGACGAATTTGCTGTACTTACATGCCAAATTCTCAAATAATGTAACTAAAACAAATAAAACCATCACGGCGAGATTATTTCGTTCATATGTAGAGCGGTACGTAACTCCGCAGAGATACTAAACCGATTCCCCTCGAGCAACAAAACCGTTGTCTATATAAACTTCATCGGAAAGATCACCATGAAGGAAGACATTTTTAATATCCAACTGAAAAAGGGCTTAAATGCATAAGAATGCTCATGGTGTTGACTGATGGCAATTCGCAACTGGGGAGAAGGTGTCACCATAATCAAACAGAACCGAGGTTATCCTTTAAAGAACTAAGCGGGCCTTTAAGGCGATCAATCCCAAATCCATCATGACCAACCTTAATTGTTCTACCCAACGATAACCAATCGGAACTACTAAATGTAGCAAAACAACAAGATCCTGGCGCTGAGTGCAAGCAATGTTTGACTACCCGCTGTCGGGCAACTCCTTTGGAGTAGAAGTGCATCATTGGTGCTTTAAGAAGAAAGGCAGGAAGAGAAATAAATGCAGTAGGTGAAGATAATCGATGGTAACTCAAAAAATTAGCACAGGATGAGGATTGCTAGTAGAAATGATTACCTTTCCAAAGAGCAACAAATGGGCAAGTTACTCAACAAGAGTAAGCAGAGCCAGAGAGAACTGGCGGAGAGGAAGGGAGTCGCTAGGAGCCTCGCAGAAGGGGAGAAGAATGGCACCCGGTGACGACGGCGATTAAACCTGGCTGACTAGAAGATACATCATCAACATAGGCGAGAGATAGGAAGTGGGGTAGAAGACTTCTGTAGAACTGGAAGAGACTCGAGGAGGAGAAGTGGGAGTCCTCAAGAAGGTGAGGTCGTGAGAGAAAGTATCGACGAGTCCGAGGGTCATCAAACGAAACCCTTCCTCGTTCCGAGTAGCCTAGGAAGATGCATTTCTCGTGGCTCATGGAAAGCTTGTCTCTTGGTTTCCGAGGAGAAAATATGAACAAAGCAAGTACAACCAAAGACATTTAGGAGTGAAGGAAATAAAGAGGTTGGTTGTGGAAAAGAAGTAAATGAGGAATCTATATAACACTTGACGAGGGGGCATACGATTAATCAAATAATAAGCTTGTAAGAACTGCGTGCCCCCAAAAATGAAAAGGAACATGATAATGGATGAGGAGAGTAATGAAGCTATCTCAATAAGATGACGATTCTTACATTCAATAATTTATCTGTCGAGGTGGGTATGAGCAAGAAGACTGGCGAAGCGATCCCATGTGCCAGACATAAATGAAATAAAGGGTGCGTGTGTAATATTCCTGTGCATTAATACTACGTAGTCAGATAACAGAAATATTGAACCTGTTAGGAATTTCAGCATAAAATTTCGAAAATAGAATATAACCTACCTTGATTTTCTAATAAAACAACTAAGAACACCGGAGAATAGTCATCAATGAAAGTGACAAACCAACAAAGCCCAAAGTAGACATAAACTGGCAAGGACCCCAAAGATCGCAGGAACAAGTTCAAAAGGAGATTTTGGGTCTTCATTATTCAAACGCTACAGGAACGAAGACACGAGTATGTTTCCTGCCGATAAGACTCACACGAAGTGGGACGGACAAAGTGAAAAACGAGGGACCATCTTCCGGAACTTAGAAAGACTAGGCACCTGACGATCGGATGAGGAGTGGAGCATCAAAGGAATGCCAAAATTGCAGAGATGATTGGCGAGGTTAGCGATAGAGGCCTACTTACGTCTCATGTTTGAATCGCCTTCCCCATCTTGGCCCTGCATAATGCAAATTTATCGTAGTACACGGAAATAAAGTAATATACGAGTGATTTTAATGATGGAAATAAGATTAGCACACTAAATAGTATAAAGGATAAAAATGGGAGAGGTAAGGAAGGGAGAGATGAGTTAAACTAATACTCTTTACATGCTATAAACTATTAGCTGGGTAATGTGAGGTAAAGTAGGTAGTAATAAGAGAAGAGAAAAGATCTTATACACTTATAAATGATCACACCATATTCAGAATCCTGTGGTCCAAGAGAAGATATATTTATAAGGCAGCAGAGGTATTAATTTGCCTGCAACAAATGCAACAGGTTTAATTTTGGCCGCTGATAGCAAAATAAAGGCATCATAATTACCATCGGGGAGGAACTTAAGATGCGTGATCAATAGCTCAATGGTGAACCTAATCGAAGATCACACGGGCGCAGGCGGAGGCCATCTACAACCATATAATAACGATCACGAAACAGAATGCAAGCCTATCAGTAATAGGTGCAATGAGACGCCGCCCTCACTCCTGCTACTTCATCGCGATTCCCCGGCGTTACGAAACTAACACGTAAGACCCAAATGGCTATCGATGTGTAAGTCCAGGGGGAGGAGATACGGAGGAGGCAAGCAACACATCATCCAAGGATGGGATTGATGGACCGCCAAGAACCGAACTTTCGAGGGGTCTCAAGATCCCGGACGAGGCTAATGAGAGTAAGGACCATGAAAACTCATTAACCCGTTGCCGGCAGGCACCCAACGCCACCGGGTAAAGAGGCATCGCGCTTGAACCTCCCAGAGGCAATTCAGCCAATATAATTAGATATAACCACAGTCCCGCCTGACATTAACAATAGCGTAAGCCACCTATAAAGGCGCTGATATCATCTGTATAGAACTTTACCTCGATTCCAAAATTAGAAATATGTCTTGTAAGCCCAAAGATGAAGTATAATTTTGACCAACCGATCGCATAATACGCTGGTGCATACTACAAGATCTATTTTCTTCCAAAGGCACCTTGTCAACACTAGCATATCCCTCCACGTAATAAGATGATCCATAACCTTGTCCTATGAACCGAGTTCCATAGAAGTCGACTCAGAGAGAGATAATTCCCTTACTACCACAATCAATTTTTTCCACGATGTGATAGGAGATCCAGATAATAGAAGTAAAATAGATTTTAGTTGCCATTCTACTTAATCGAGATCAATCGTTCTGATTGGAAGACACCTAATAGGCGCGAATCACGGCTATGGAGTTTGAATCACTACCAGGAACCGATGAAGAACAAAAAGGACCCAAACCATGAGAAGATGACCGGACGAGGCCATAAAGCAAAATGGGCAAAAGGTGGAGGCGGAGGGCTCGGAGGTGACCGCCGAGGGACGGAGCAGTTAGAACACCAACTGACTCGGATGGTCCCGCCATCGGAAGGATCCACGCCGCACCCGCCGCCGGCGTGGACGGTCAGCCGAGAAAGGCGGCGCAGACGGCGCCGTAAGGTCGCTTTGTCGACTCGGGTTGCCACCGGCTGCGGTAGATCGCCCCTCGCGCCTCGAACTGCGGGTTTCCAACCGGAGAAGAATCCACCAGAAAGTCACTGGAGCCAATAATGGCGCAGCCGAGGAGGAGATCCTACATGTAGTGGTTCCAAGAGGAGAAGAAAGTGATCGAATGAAACATCGATCATCGGGAAAGTAAAATTAGGTTTTCCCTTCTGGGCTCGATGGGCTCATGTGAAGAGAAAAGAGAAAATCCCTAATTTTATTATATCTAAAATAAGTCTCATCACATTAGCATATTGGAATTATATATATACACACCATGTAATCTTACAATACAAAAGAAGACAATAAAGGAAAAGATTGTGTTAATATCTGGGCTGGTCAACATCTTCGTAAACCGACAATTCATCTAAAAAATCTTGAGAAACTGAGCATGATACAAATATGAGGCACCATGATCTCAAGGAGCAATCGCAATGAACACATCTCATAGTCCTTTGGCCATCTGCAAGTAAGGAAAAGACAGAAGACGAGATGCTTTCCTCTAAATCATAGCGTGAAATCTGCATCCCTCTGTGAGGTGCCTTATAGCTCGCTGCAGAGGTTTTCATACAATTCTTCAATGGATCCTTCAAACAAAGCAGCACTATGGGCCAGGACCAGCATTGATGCTTTTGGTGTCCCTTGTCCACCGTTAATTGGATTATACTAGGTTTTTCTTAACTTTCTCATGGATAACTCTTCTAAGTGGTTCTTTAATGTCATGTGTTAAAAATGGTAAATTATTTTTGATAATGAATATTTGTTGAGGCCAAAGTTGACGTGCTTTAGAAAAGTGCAAAGAACATGCATCTTTTGCATATTTATCATAGAAACCACAAACCACTTTCCCATTATTTAGGGTGAACAAGGATCAAGTACTGTAGAATATTCAATTTCCAAATGCAACTTTCTAGGATTAATAGATAACCAAAAACATCCCATGTTGTAAATTATTTTATTTTATTTTATTTTTTGATAAATAAGAATAGATCCATGATAATGGAGCAGCACTGAAGAAAAGCGGTTACTACTGATGATGCTCACTTGAAGTCGGGCGAGGCTCCCTTCACGCGTAAAGCTTATGAAAATAACAACAAAGGCTCTTCCGAGGTGAGAAGCCTCCACAAGCGTCTGTAGGTAAGTCATCTTCCTCGGGATCCTCTTTCTCTTCTTCCTCTTCCTCTTCCTCTATTTTTCCTTTTTCTGGCATGGGAATTGTAGGAATCGAAACCCTGCCGCAAATCAGGCCAAACGACGCCATACTCGTCTCTTTTCAAGGCATAAAACGCCGTCGTTTCGCCTTTTATCTTTTTTTTGAAACCCATACAAACGACATCGCTTTGAATAGGGGTTTAAAGTCGCCTATCCAACAACGCCGCTTGACAAGTGATTTAAAACAAACAAAACGACGTCGCTTTGAATCACAATCCAAAACGACATCTTTGACCGCTTCTATTATTAAAAAATTGTTTCGCATCCAAAACGACGCCGCTGCTAAAAGGGCCAAAACCCTAAAACTCATACATTATAGCCACAGAACCCAAAACTCACATTTTTTGTTTCAAATTTCCATTTTTGCCTCAGCCAAGCCAACAAAAAATACATCGCCAAACACCGTATAAGACCAAAGATAGTTTAAAATCAACCAAAATAAACAAGAAATTTGTAAGAAAATTTGAAAAGGAAAAATCTCTACTTCATCGTATTTGGTTTCCTTCTACTTTAAATTTTTTTCTCTCACTTTATCGATGATTTGTCTATGATTAAGTTTATGTAAATGAGTAATGATTCTCATAGAGTCATGACTCATTTATTTTATTTTAGTAGTAAATGACATGACTTGCTAAGGAGTCATATGACTCATTTGATTTTTAAATATTTCTTAATATTATATGTCTCAATTTGTATTTTCAATTATTGTGTTGTAGCGATCGGTTTCAGTTAAAGAAGGAAGAATGAACCCTAATGGCAATATGTCGAGACTGTTGGCTCTCATGTACTACTTGTGGAAGTGAAAGAAAAGACACGATGAATACGGCCTAAGCATCTAATGAACAAGATTGGAATACAATTATTTGTATCTTTGTATTAAGGTAACCAATGAAGGCATCTATAGACACAAATGATTCTGTTGGTAGATTATGAATGCTAAAAATGTACAAAATGTCTTGGCTCATATAGAGATATATAGATTGAAGATTATATGAATGGGAAAGAATCAAAAGATAAATTGAAAATAAGAAATGAAAATTATGAAGATTTTGAATATTACTGATGAAGGCACTTCAATACACATACGTGAGGGTTGGGTTAAGGGTAGATAGTGAAAAGATCTCAGAGAAAGGGTCATGGATCATTTTTTTCATTTTTCACCCTAATGTCATAGTTCAAAATAGGAGGGGAAATGACTCAATTACTATGAATGACGCTCATAAGAAGGAAGAAGGGAAAGAGCTTGCTCTTATTTCAATATGGAGTGATGCCATTATCCCATTTAATGCTACATGTATCCAAGCCTAACCATGATCGAGGCTATTGGTCAATATGGTGAGGACAGGACCATATTTATGAGGTAAGGATTACTCACCTTAAGAAAGAGTCAGCTACAAAAGATCTCCACTGGCGAATGATAATGAAACAGAATGGAAAAGGAATGGATGCTCCACGTCGATGGATGGACCGAGAAAGGGAAGAACTTTGCAAACTTTTAGTGAATTTGTTCTATGGGAACCATGCACCATGGAATCCATTAACGCTTCTTCAATGATTAAGACGGAAAGAAGATGTTTGAACCATTTGACAAGTGGGTGACCAAAGCGAGAAGAAATGTACTCGTTATCACAGATAGTCACTGCTTATAAGATGGCAAGTACAAATACTACTTAGACTTGAAATAAGAAATTTTATTGATTTTAATATTTGAATGATGTATTTTAATTTATTAGTGTTAACATGATGAAGGGAGAATATTGCAAAAAAAGTACTTCATTTGTATTAGACACTATGTGCCGCACATTGTATTGACTTGATATTGAAGATATTGAAAAGCTACCAAACATTAAGATTTCAGCAGAGCCATATCACTAAATGGGCGTACGATAACTGCTTCAAGGTCAGCTTCAACATGATGAGGCATTTTACCGACAAAGGGAATTGCTTAGGGCCTGCTTAAGATACACGCATTTTGCCACTACTTTCATCATATTGTTTCTACATGAGCAAAATAATTTGAGGGATGTCTACAAGTGCAAATGGTCGTAAAGTAAAGGCAAAGGAGTGTAAGGGGAAGAATGAAGCAGACGGTCATACGTTCCTTTAGAATACTATCATATTTTGTTTAAAGATTTCAAGTCCTCTTGTTCGTGCTTCGCTTGGTTTACAGAAAAAAAGTCTTTATGGATACATATATGAAGTCATGACTAGAGCTATGAAACCATTGTGAAAAGTTTTTTGCAATGAAGAGAAGTACAATAGAGATATTCAACCATTGATAGAGAGGTGGGAGATTCAGCTTCATCATCCTTTACACGCAGCTGGGTACTTCTTGAACCCAGAAGTCTTCTATGATAAACAGAGTTTGAGTACGCCGTCATTATGACAATTATATAAATGCATCGAAAGCATAATGATAAAGGATGTTGATACACGAGAAAGCTATGTACGAATTGAGTATATATATAAAGGTCAAGGAGATGGAAATGGACTCACTTATTAGAAAAAGGAAGACTAAGCACCGTGTTAATACTTAAATTTTTTTAATTTGAATGATATATTATATTTTAGATACTAGAAAATAGGTGAATTGTTTCAGATTTCATCACTAAATCATTTTATATCTATTATCTATATTATACTAAATGGTGGACTTTATTAGAATCCCACCCAAATTTGAAAAAGTTTGTCGTGGAAAAAGCCCATTTAACATGTAATGCATCGAAAGCCAGAAAAGGAATCGAGTATCTTTGAAAATGGGCAATATTATGTGCTTTAAAACATTAAAAATATTTTAAGTTTAAAAAATATAAGCACAAAGCATTTATGTGCTTATAAATTTGGCATCCAGCCAAGAGAAATAGGACAGGAGCACCAACGTTTGGAATGACGGTGTACATCAAGTATAATCAAGCCTTGAAGAAAAGATACAATGAACGTGATACCATTGACCCAATAATCTTGAAAGAAACTGATGAGAGCAATGAGTGGTTGATAGGAAGAATGGACGATGAAGATTCTCATGACCATGTAGATGCACAAGATGATTTAGTGTTTGATAATGATGACTTGACATGGGGTGATGTTTGCTAGAGCGAGTGAAGCCGAGGAGCCTAGATTTGATATTTATTTTAGAGCAAGCCTAAGTGTGCTGCCACTGTCATCAAGGGGGAAATGATATAGCTTCAAGCTTCAGACCTATACCTTTATCTTTCATCAATAGACTAAGATGAAGAACAGGGGATTATCGGTAAATACTGGAGGAGAATGAGGAAGGTTACAGCATGATCATCATCATTAGGTGGATGTGGAGTGACATGAATGAGGATCAAGTTGTTGTAGACAAATTAGTTATTTTCTAAGGCACAGGTTTGGATGATTTATGAATTTGACAAGGGATATGTGTTTGCATGTTGACATGTTCTATTGACAATTTCTATGGATTTTTAGAAACTTTGCCGATGGGATTTGTTAGATTTGTTGACATGGTTAAGAATTTTTATGCTTAGAGGTCATATATGTTTTATTGATTTGATTGATATTCTTGATGAGTATTTAATGATAAATCGATTGTTATAAATTATCATATTTTTAAAAATATATATGTAAAATGGAGCTCTTAGATTTAGCCACAACAAAAGCCAGTGGAATACGAAGTTACTTGATGCCAAACTATTAACCTAGTAATGTGTGATGTCATTGCTCATGACAATGCAAGAATTGAAGAATTAAACTCATTAAATTTTTCTTCTGCCCATGGCAAAGAAGAATTGGAATTAATAACGAAAACACATGTCCATGACGGCAATTGAGCATAATCATCGTTAGGTTATTTCTCCTCCTCTCCACTTCATAATTCTTCCCGCTTTCTACCTCAATGCTGGTGAATTCACAAATTTTTCTCAAGATCCAATGGGATAAAGAAACAGAACCGGCGATGCTCTTCGCTTACCATGACAAGATCAATAACAAAATAAAAACCAAGCCTCGATCTCATCTCTTCCTCGCTTCCTAATCACCACCCACCCCAACTAAAAGAAGGAGAGAGGAAAATTAGTCATGTGAAGAACGGAGGAATTCTTTTGAAGGAAACCGGAGGAGAAAGTGATCTTACTTGCTATGGAGAGTGCGAATCGATTGAGGATTGCGTATCAAGGAATGCCAAAAAAGAAACAATAGTCGAATATTTGAATAACGCTTTAATTGTTTAAACTATGATAATGCATTTTGAAGAATTTGTTAAATCCAATTGTCAAGTATTGCGATAGCGGTGACACGGTCGCTTAAAATATTTTCGCCCAAAACTAATCTGTAATTATTTATTTTGAATAAATTACCTGTCAAACTCGTGAAATGGGGTGCGCCTACATAAAAAGCCCAAGCCTCAGGCGTTCTTGGCGCCTTAAGGTCTCCAGAGGCTTTGCGCCTTAGTGCGCTCGCGCCTGCAACTATGATCCTATGTAAGTGGCTGGGACATGTAAATGTGCTTCCAACTGCTAATCAAGGCCAGAACAATAGCACAAGCTCAAAATATTGGTTAAATGTTGCAACAATAAGTAATGTACATAAGAACTTACAAATATTTCTCACAGCTGTATGAATTAATAAAGAATCAAAGAAAAACAGTAAAACCTTTTTGAAGATGATCATTGAGCATGCATGTGAAGGCGATTTCAAAATCATCTCTTTCAGATTGACCTATTCCTATGTTTCCATTTGGTTGTATACACATCATAGACCAGAGCATGTCGCCCTGGAATTTTTCTTTCTCAAAAAGAGTGAGGTTGCGTAGAAGCCCTATATACAGGTACATTATGCAGTCAAAGGAATAAAATATACCTCAATAGGATTGTAGCCTGCAAATTACAGCCTCATAGAAATGGTTGTCTTCAGCCACCTCAGCTCCATACCTTCTTTCCAATAAATGGATCATAGGCTGTACTCTTCTGCAGCTTCATTTCCCACAACGGCACCGCCTCCAGTAAGACCTGCAGAAGGGTACTGCAAGACTTCAAGTATGGCGGCACAAATAGGGAGAATTGTTTTTATCCCAAAAGAGAATCATCTACTCATTGTAAGAAAATGTGTAACAAATTATGATTTTTAGCCTTCTTTTTCTTCTAACAATATTTTTTTTTTTATTTTTTTTTGATGAGTAAAAGCAATTTATTAAAAACCGAAGAAGACCCAAGGGAGGCCCACAAGGGTGGACCTCAAAGGGAACAAGGAAAACAAGAAAACCCACCACCCCTCACTTACACCCCAACCAAGTCAAAAAATCAACTAAGGATCTAGACCTATTAGTCAAGTACATATTTGTACCAGACCAATAATTACAAAGGAATAAGACCTTCATCCTTTGAGCCGAAAGCTCCCTATTTTCAAAAGCAATGTTATTTCTAACAATATTTATTATTGGAGAATAAACCCTGTTTGTGCTTCCTGTTTCATCAATCCCAAACCCTCTCTTTAACCCTCCAATGGAAAACAGTTTTTTTTTTCCTTTCTCCTTTTGATAGTAAAATGTTTGTCCTTGATAAGTATTTCGAATCCTAAATTCTCACAAACTCATCTCTTCACTACACCATAGTTATCAAAGGCTCTCAGTATAGTTCTTAAAGCCTAGCGCCAACACTCCGACGGTAGCTTCTTATCTCTTGTACATGTTCATAAGTTTTTTTTCTTTTTTTTCTTTCTTCTAATTTTTCTTCTTTCTCCATTATGTCGTTTGAAAATTAATTTACATCCAAAAGTGAAATTATCCCAATTGGGCCCTGACTAATCCGCCGTGGAGTTCACCTCGTAAAGGTTGCAATAATTCGTCTTTCCTACGTCCTACTTAGGTTCCTTCTAGGAGCAAGCACAAGGCTTCTGTGTCCGGGACCCGATTGAAGAGAGAATAAAAGAGGCTACTGCCAAAGACTCAGATATTTCTAAGGGCGTGTGATCACGCTTATTCAGAGTACCCGTCCAGCTTCCCTATATTATCTTTCTCTTTCCAGATGTTCGTGAAAAGCATTGAAAGGATTCGGGGCCATAGTTTTTCGTGAGACATCTCCAAAAGAGAAAATTTGGTGATGGCCACGTTGTGCTCGCATAAGAGCAAAGGCGTGATTGGGTTAAAAGCTGTCCAAGTTGAAGAAGGCTCAACGGTAATGGAGTTGAGTAGCATTTACAATGCGTAAATGCGCTCCGAGAAAGGCTATTTGGTCAGAAATCGCAGGAGTCTATAGGGGTTGCATACCAAAGGACCTTAGAGGCGCTTGGTGGACTAGCTTTGCGGAAGAAAATCGTAAAGAATGGCTCGGCCTTTCCAAATGCGATCTTTGCTCTGGGATGGAAGGAGGATCAACTCTAGAGTGGCTGCCTGGTGCAGAGTGGAGCTCCGAGCAATCAAGCCTCTCTTTTATTTTCTTAGCTACAAAAACAAAGAGGCCAAGGTTGCGGACATCTGGGATAAAAGAGAGGGGGTTGGGTGTTGGTCCCTAACTTTCCTAAGATCACTTAACGATCGGGAGCTTAAAGATGACAGATTTTCATACTCTTCATGATCAAATTTTCGGCCCCATGGCAAGGACAGTTTACGTTTGAAGGTCGTCAAGGATAAAGGTTTCTACAAGAGCATGTATAGAGGTTTTGATGTCTCCTACTTTGATTTCCCCACCGTTTGGTTTGAATCCAATGAATCCCAAAAATTGGAGTCTTTGCTTGGGAAGCTACTTAGGGTAAAGTGCTCACTTTAGACCAACTTAAAAGCCATGGTATGACATTCGCAAATAGATGTTTTATGTGCGAAGAGGAAGAGGAAGAGGAGACCATGTAATTACTCCATCAATCATTGCAAATCACAAATGTTGTGAGATCTTTTTTTGTCAATTGTCTTAGATTATGCTGAGTCTCCAATCAGGTCCTTCACTATACTCTAGCTTCGCAAGGAGCCGCTGCAAAAGCGTTAATCCGGTTAGCAACCCCGCAGCCTGCTCGAATCTCCGACAAGAAATAGGCCGGTGTTTGAGAACGAGGTCCCCTGTACCAAAGGATTAAAGTTTCAACTTTGTTTCCAATTATAGAATTTAAGCACATATGTATAGGTGTTGATAATATACATTCTGTTTCTAGATTTTTTACATGGGTTGAGGTTTTTTTGGCTTGTTTTCGCTCTATTTCAGGTTTTGGTTTCCTTTGCACCACGCACTACACTTGATTCTTTTGTTATCTATAATTTGCTTTATTGATTCAAAAAATTTCCGCATCGAGTCGCTTCAAAGAATAAAATGATATACATAACAAACAGACTGCTGGGCTTCGATTCGATTGTATTGGCCCTCTAGCCCCATTTCCATCCATGTCAACTCCAAAAAGCTCTAACCCTCTAACTACTATATTTATCTTGGTAGAAATGAGAAGACGTAAAAAATCAACTAAAAGAGCCAAGGTAAACAAAGAAATCACAAAATAGGGAAGCACCATCATAAAAATCACAAAATATATTTCACAAACAGGTGGGTGCGCCACGAAAAAGCCCGTTTCGCGCGCCATCGGTGCCGTGGCGCCTCGCGCGCCTTGCGCCCCAAGGTCTGGTATGGCTTCAGGCTCTGTGCCTCTCAAGGCCAAATAACTATGTTCACTACTTAGCTGCCTTAGTAATGTAACATAGAATCAGAAAACCCCAAACTAATCAAACACTTCCTAACTCTCTGTCCAACAAAGCAACTACAAACATGACTCAAAAAACAAAGCCCTAACTCCTAATTGTTATTCCTTCTTCTCGCAACCATAGAACCTCCCTCATTCAAAAAACCCTTCCTAGTAAACCACAATCTACCACCATTACTATTCCCAACGCTTGTTGTTCCAACACATTGATTCAAGTAGTTAAACTTACAATAATACTAAAACATATCACTTTCTTTTCTTTCTGCAAGAAAAGATAGCTTTGTCTTTCCATGTTTGATTTTGAAAAATAGGCAACAATGACTGGAAGATTAAATGGGCTAGATTTGGTGATTTAAGCAAAGAAATAAAAATGGTGCTCTAGCAGATTTCAACAAAAGAAAATTGGGGTTTTAAGTAAAGTATCATCTATTTTTCCTCTCCTGTCTATCCGTCCCTCCCTCTTTTTCTCCTTTGTTCTCCATTAACCAAAAAAAAGAGTAAATAATAAAATAAACAATTAACTTTTATCTTCAAGAAATCTCACTCCAAAAGAAGCTGAATCACTGGTCATTCTTCTTGCTCTCTGCTGATCTTGGTGTGTAGAGCTGGTTCTAGCTATGAAGATACGCATATTGATGGAATGCGTGGAGATGGAGCACCCAACGATAAGGAAGCTATTGACTGTGATGTGTTCTGTTTCTTGCTAGACACTGACACAGTGGGGCTAGGTATGGAGTCATGTACAGTTGAGCAGCCTCTGGCAGTTGAGCTACCTCCCTTTCTCCCACACTCTCTAGCAGCGAACAAACATATGGTTTAGAAAACAAGATGATCAAAAGCCAAAGATATCACTACTTTTTTCTTTGAGGCAAACTTTTTTTGGGGTGGGGAGTCCCGCTAGGACTGAACTCAGTAACTTGCCCTGCCCGTCCCTCTTTTAACACGAGCTAGGTTCCAAGACCCAACATAAACAAATAAGGATTCTTCTCCAGAGAGAGAGGAGGGGTGGTGAAGGAAAACAATGTTATGAACTATTATTAACCTTATACTCTGATGATGTCATCAGCATTAACTCTGATAGAAGTTCCTCAGTTCTAACTATACTTAACTCTTTTTTCAGTTCTGTAATTAAACTTTTCTTTCCGAAGACAAATTAACATGAAAGGGTTTAAACTCTTAAACATGGTTGATAGAGATCTACTCCAAATGGATATGAAAAGTAGTGTAAAAGATTACCAAGTAATTGCATCAGATTGAGCTTTAAATGCACGAGAACTGAAACTGTAGGCTTTGCTCTATCTGGTGGATCTGGGCCTCCATATCGGTGTACCCTGGGGAATAGTTAACTTAAATCGGATTTTCATTCAAAACACTTAAAATCAATGATCTTGATGAAGGAGGAAGGTCATCATCCGTCTCTCGCAAAGTTATTTAATGATGTCACATGCAAAAAGCTCAACGAAAGGAAAATGAAACGAAGAAGAGGGAGTGTACTGGCTTTTTCACACGAAAGTACGCTACGCCGGTGCATGTATGCCCAAATGGTCTATTGATTTAATAACCAGAGCCCAAGGACCTATGTAATCAAAGGTACCCACTAAAGCATCTCACATGCAACAGTTAGACAGCATTTTTGGTTGAGGAAGAGGTTATACATCAATGATGTATAAATACAGGATAAAAAGATGATGTGAAGGCCAAGGTAACATAAGAATCAATACAGATATAGATTAAAAGGGGAATAGGATTACATTACTTCGCAACCAGTTGAAAATCAATAAGTTTAAATGTAAAATGCATTAATAATCGTAGCTGTAAAATAAAGTGTTCATATTCGTTTAATTGCAACCCAAATAACTCACACATGGTAAATATTTTACCACAAGAGCAAAGAAAAAGAAAATCAATTTTTTTTTTTGACCGGGTAAGAAAAAGAAAATAACAAACTTATAACAAAATGATAATAAGGTATAAACTAATTAAGCATCACCGTTAAAGAATTAATTTATAGATATTATGATTCAGACAATACATATAAATAAATCAGATGATGAAAATTCCTTGTTTAATAATGTAGCTCATATTCTAACAAACAAGTAGAACTGACACACATTTTGCTCTTTGTAAATAGAGAGTGTCAAAACAGTGAGAATCAACAAACTATATCCTTGTTCACTGCAAAACTTGCAGATATCGTTGTCAAAATTTTAGGGTCGGTGAAATCCTTCAGATAGTCAGATGGGTTCGAGTTGTCGGGCTGTAATTTATAAGGTGGGAGATGGGAAGGGTCCCATTTGTTTGCTTTGGTGCCTTTGAGCATGTGTTACAGTTCCAGTTTGAGCCCTACTTTAGCTACCTTCACATATCTCTATTGCCCATAGAAAAAAATCTGAAAACTATAAAAAGAGATATTCTGCTGTGGCTGTATCCAACCGATGCACATAACAGATCTTCTTTATCTTAATACCACTGCCTAGCTTAGCTTAGAGCTGTGAATTTTCTATGACTATATCGTTGAGGCAAATTTTCAGTGCTATTTACAAATAGTACTCTAATATGTCTAGATTATATTTTATTTTATTAAAAAATCCATGATATCCAGGTAAAGAATGCTTGTTTACAAGTTAGGCTCATTGCACCAGAAAAAGTGTTTCCAAAACATGTAAAAAACTACAAAATAGACTCTAAAATAATAATTCAAGTTTCATACATTCATCGACATCAAAGATAGCACCAAGGATGGTCAAAGTAATTTCATCATTTTGTTTATAGGTTTTTTCCACAATGGGACTTGAACTTGAGACCTCCCATATCCCCACTCCAATCCTTTACTACTTGAGTCGCCCCGTAGTCTTTAGCCGGTCGAAGGAAGAAGCTTTGACTCAAAAAGTGCATAATATGCTAATTAATTATAGATAACTGCTTAAAATCTGTATTTTTATAACCCAACTTCCTATATTTATGGTTTATCTCATATGGCGTGTATAAACATCGCTTTTCCCTTAAATTCAATACACTAACCTTTAAACTAATACTAGTTTCTTCCAGCCCTATAATACTTGATGAAAAGAGAAGGTATGTGCTTTTTCTTATGTACAAACAAAAAATATATTAAAAGAGCCTAACAAAGCAATGGGCAAACAACAGACTCAGGCAGCAAGCACACTGTATGCCAAAAAGCCAAAAAACCAAAATAATATAGAGGAAAAAATACAAATACATCCCAACCATCAACTAAAGCTCAAGCAATCAAATCTAGCAAGAATAGAAAAGCCTCATCAAAGAAATAATGAAAAATGCACAGGAAAAATTGCGACGCCTCCTCCAAATGCCCAGACATTTTTTAAACATTCTGTTCTTCCATTTCCATATGGTTCAAAATGCTTCAACAGGTAAGACCATGCTTGCTTGCTTTGTTGTTTTTCCACAAAGGTCCCTACAACCAAATATGGGTCCTCTAATGAGTGTTACATTCATTTGCCCAAGGAATAGTGAAAAGCAGATGTCAAAGATTTTGCTTTTATTCCTGTACAAGTGAACAGCCAGTTAATTCTCGCATACTCTTACAAAGATACAGCAATTTACAGTCCATCCTCTATTTATAGCCTCCCATCTTTACTACTTCTCAAGCCAAAAAACCCCTCCTCCCTCCTGTCCAACAAAGTATTAAAGGCTTTGTGGTTTAAAAAACCCTTTTTTATAGGCAAAGAGAGAACATATGCTAAATGTGACTAGTAAGGTGGTGTATATAGCATAGCAGGTTGTTGAAGCATACAAAAATGCTTAATAAAGGAGAAAAAGTAAAGGAACTGAAAGATTCATCCATACTTTAAATTCAAGAAAGCTACCGAATTTAACATAGATGATGTATGATCCTAACATAAAATAAAAGAGCCTAAAAGGGAGGCATAGCATATTAAAACATGTACACAAAATGCCTATTAATGGTGAAGAAGGAAAAGAACAAAAAGACTCACTTTGAATACTATATCATAAGCAACAAAATTTAACATAGATGTTGTATGATCCTCATATAAACTCCTAGCCCAATTGATTAATGAAAGGTTTCCAAATAACATGGCCAAAACCTTGTTGATGTCTAACTAGCACATTATCGCATCTTTAAGACGCTTTAAACTCAAGCCCAAAATCATTTGCACTGAGTGTTGTGTAAGTCTACAAACCTCTGCTGGAGCAAGAATAAAGTGTCTAAGCCGATGTCATATACCATGGCACTTTCACAGCCCTGTTGACATTTCATTAAAACAGCGATGGGTCTCTGTGGTACCCCCACACAAAAGGAAATCCTGGAAGGAGTTTAATGCCACTTTTTTTCGTGTTCAACACTACAAAAATACTTCTATATGTCTCTATATTAATGCCTGAATAAAAAAAATTATTAGCTTTAAGCACTATAGTCACTCGACTAAAGACATACCTAAAATTTATATCTTTGTTTGGTTAGATGGTTGTCTTACTAGATTTCCAAATTATTTAAGTTAAGAAAGCAATTGTTTTCTGATGAGTATTAAAAATAATAATAATTGAGCAATATGAAGAATAATTTGAAATATAAACAGTATGAAAATTTATTTTTAAGAAGTACTGAGAATATTCTTATCAAAAAAAGTACTGAGAATGTAGAAATTAGGTTGAAAACATCCCAATTTCCCAAGGAAACTTTTGTTCTATAAAAATATTATAGGGCCATTTCTGAGAACTGTTATCAGAAATCGCAAACAGACCCTTAAATATTGACAACCAACATTCTCCTATTGCTGCAATAAAACCTTGTTTTCCTGTACTGTATGCTGAACAATAAATCTTACGATCTGTCCTTTCTTTCTCCCAACTACTGCCCTTAAAAGAACCAGTGAGTGGCTTGTTAGATGTCCTTTGAAATCATATAAAAAAGGAAAGAGAGAGAGAGAGGGGAAGTTGTGCATTTCTCAGGGCAGATGATCTTTTCAAGTTCTAAGAACGATGTTGATTATTACTAGAATCGAAGTCATACCTTTACTCGGATGGTTTCACTGTCCTTTATTTTATTTATTTTTTTCAATTTTTAATAGCGCAAGTGATGGAACTATACCTTGGGAAAATAATCAACGGTTGACGAGTTGCTAAGTGATATGATCAATATCCAAAATCCTAATTTCTTACCTTTGTTTCAGCCCAAGTCACAAGCCTCTTCAAAATCTCAAGTTGCTATAGACCTACCAACCTAATGGATTCAAACTAATCTCAGTCAAACCTCACCCTAATTTCACCAATCAAATTCTTTGAAAACCCTAGAAACCACAAAGTGTTAAAAGCAGCAACTTTGATTTATCAACAGCCTATCAGAAAGCCCGTAGTCTATATCGCACTTTACTCTCAACCCAGATCTTCATTCCAAGTGGAGAAAGCCCAAATCACTAAACACTGAACAACCAAAACCTGCAAATTTCCTTCAAAAGACAAGCTAATGCAATCAATACAAACAATCACTCACGGTTATTTCCACTTATTCACTCTCACGAGCCGTTGATCTCCCGCCCGAGAAACCGCAATACATATTCGATAAATCTCTCCCAGAACCGGCAATCGAATGAAACCAAACCGCCGATACCGAAACTATGCCTGAAGCTTTTTATATCAATTTCTAAAACACAAAAACCACGAATATTTCAATCAATTTTCAGAACTACGAGCCATGCAAGCCAGCTCGAAAACAATAAATTTCGACATCTGAATTTCACCCACGAAACGATTCTATAGCTTAGAAGACTCACTTGTAATGACAGAAACTTGCCAAAAAAGCCAACAATCTGTTCAGAAAACCCAGCTTGAGATCACTTTCCTTCATATCAATAAAAACCCCCGAATTCGTTCACTGCTGTTAGAATCCCAAGCCTGATTCCCAATCGAGAAGCTTCAAAGTTACCATCTTTGAATCGAAGACGGAGACAGGAATCGGAGTTCAAATTGTAAATGATGAAATGGAACAGGAGAAGGAGTTACAGAAGCCATGCGGGGAAGGGTCGGAGGAACCTGGTTCTAAAATTTGTTTTAGGGCACCATTTTTTTTCACTATATAATTGGTTTTGAGTTCCATAGTAGCCATTATATTTTCCTAAAACGCGTTTTTTTCGAACAAAAACCCGGAAAACTTAAGCGGCAGTGTGTTTGCGTTGTCTCTTGCCCTGCTCCTGATGGGACTCAACGTGGGCTTGGGTGAACCGTGAATGTGGCGTTTCAACCATAAAGCGTTTTTGAACAGGCTTTTCACTTCATTTTTCTTTATTTATTAATTATTATTATTATAGTGTATATAATATATTAGTATTTTTTTATTCGCATCAATTAATAAAATATATATATTTAAATAATTTATTTGATTCAAATTATTTAAGACAGACCTAACTCACTCTTATTTCTTCTTTTAACACTTTAATAGCTTCAAACACAAAAATTCTCTCTCCAAATACACCCTATATTTCACTCTCTATTTCTACTTACCTAAATTACTACCAAACGTAGTTTAGTCATTTGAGCTCTAAATTCTCTCTACCTTTTTTTTATCTCTATCTCTCTATATATATTGCTATTTTTTAAATTATTGGTGTTAGTGAAAATTGAGTGTAAAATAGAGAGTGCATTATCAATTTTAAAAATACAATAAAGTGAATCTAATTTAATATTTAAATATATTCGAAAGAAATTATTTTGTCGAAAAGTGGCGTTGAGATGCTCTAATACATCAATATAAATATAATCAAATCACTAAAACTATAAATTATAAACCATATATGCGACTTACTAGATGATCTCCGGGATCTCGATGATCGGAGGCCCGAGACCCGTTGGGCTTGTGTTGTGAAACGGCCCAATTCTATTCACCTCATCAAGACCAAGTGGACACTTCTCTACGAGAATCTAGAGGCTCCTGAAATGCAACTTCCAAGGCTTACTTCGGAACAACCGCTTGGGACTCTTAAGTCCAATTGCACCGACCATTCTACCTCTATATGACAATCTTATCCTACACGGTAGTAAGTGATGCTTCGAATAAGACCTATGTTATAAAAATCCGTGAAAATGATAATATCGAATTTTCCAAACTTCGAACTTTCACTTGAATAGATAATTCTAGAAAACAAAAAAATAATCACCACAGAAGAACTAGAAGGATATGAAAATAAAATTTCCTTAAACTAGGAGGAGTGTACCCTACCCTAAGAATGAACGTTCCAGGATTTAAATTTGAACCCATAAGCCTGGGAAAGATCCCCACTAAGGAAGGTAAGCAATTTAATCGCTTCCTATTCTCTTATTCCTTTCCGCATTACGACTTAATCATCTGGGAGAGCCTACTACCCATCACCAACTGAACCCCTTTTACAGTGTGCCACATCAAGAGTGTTGATGCTCATAGTCCAGTTCGATCAAGACCCCCTACAATTTGCATCTGTGGGATCTCGATAAATGTCAAAGTCCCAACAATTGGCACCCCAGCTCTAAGAAATGACAAAGTCTCAAAGATCTGACCAAGGGCTTAGCCACGATGATTCTCTAGCTGCATTTGTAGATTTCCTTTAGACTCCCCCTTTCGCATTTGATCTACTCAAGGCCGTAATGTCTAACAATCATTCATCTAACACCAAGATTCGGGTCATCAAGACTACATAGTGGAAAGAAGCAAGAAGAGTGCGAGACAAATGCAGAGTTATAAGCTCGCGCCAAACACTTGCAACGTGAAGAATGATCAATGCGGTCCTAAGGTAGAAAAACCCCGGAATCTGAAATGATGTATGAGATGGAGATCGTGCTAAACATCCAATAGTTTGCAATAAAGGAAAAGAGCTCATTATTTCTAACAACGATGATACCCCAGCAAATGATAAATTGTCCTCCAAGAGGTCCCCATCCAAAAGCACCCCACCAAGAAGGAACGCTCGAAGCAACACAAGGGCCAAATCACGAAGGAAGCACTCGCACCGCCGCCTCTTAGTGATCGGGAAGTGGGCGCCCAAATGAAAGCTAAGGAGCAGTCGACAGGAGGTAACTGTACCGCTTAAGCCCTGAAACACGTAAGTGTTACCCGACGACATGACGTCGCATGCCACCTATGGACCCTACCCCTATTTAGGCCAACAAGAATGTCTTCGTGGCGCGCATCCTACAACCCCACTCAAGGGACCTCGACGACATAGCTCTCTTACCTCAGTGGCAACACATTCTTAATTACGAGCCACCCTGCTGGCTCATTATGTCGCGATTAGCGTTCGACATGGCTTCCCACGACCCTTGCGATCACATGTCGGCCATAACCCGACAATGACACCACGCAAAGAATGACGCTCATAGTAAAGTATTCCTTAATTAGTTGCGGCCCTCCTCCGCGCGGCCTAGTTCCTCAAGCTCCCACGTAATTCAATAAACTCGTTAAATGAGCTTTGGACATCATTCTTCTCTTAGTATCATTGTTTGGTACAACAGAAGAGGAACATTAGCTCTTTGTAGACTATTATAAAGCAGGAAGATGAATCCATATGAGACTTCATAAGGAGGTTCGGGCAGGCCGTCCAACAGGTAGAGGCTTATAGCATGGACACAAATTCTTTTAACTTCAGAGAAGCTTTGAGCCATCCACCATTTCTTCCACTCACTGCCTTTAGACCACCCACCGACGATACGGAAGAATTATATAGGTGACAAGACAGGTACTTAACGTTAGGAAGATAAATATCTACACAATAACATGCCACATGATCAAGCAAGCCAACTGAGAGCACCGAGTGTAAGGGAAGCCGGCTGAGCTAAGGGTCGGGAGTAAAAATAGAAAACCATTCCGTGATTTCGGGCCATGTAAGAAGAGGGAACCCCACTACACCCGCCTCGAACATCACATATGAGAGGTTGCTATGCCTCATTCGATTTGCCATATTCATGGCTCAGACTGATCCATGGATCCCTCTCAAAGAAACCCATCTGTACAGTGCGATTATCACAGAGATCACAAGCACGACTAACAGCCAAGCCCGGTTCCTAGGGTGGAAAGATTCTTTATCAAAGCAGGCACCTCGCAGGGTGGCGTCAGTGTTGATCATTGGATCCGGCCACCAAAGCAGACAAAGTTACAGCTGGCCACCTTTATCAAAACAAAGATCGACCATAAACTATATATCGGGGGCTTGTCTCTGATCAATGCCAAGATCAATCGGCTAATGTAGAAGCTCTGAGAGCTTAATTACTACAAGGCCCAAGTAAATGCTATCCACATCGGAGGCAACCATGAAGAAACCAAGTCGATATAAGGCCCCATATCCTTTCCTCCCAGAACCCAACAAACACAGCTCCATTATGATGCACTTGAATCATCTTATGTATTGTTTATTTGATGTGCACAAATGTGGATCCTAATAACACAACAAACTTGTTACAAGCATAAGCCTAAACTAGATGAAGCTTCTCAGATCACTAACCCGCCTGAGCGAATCTCTCAGTTCTGTCACAAGAATGACCACTACACTCAAGAGACATCACGCTCCCTTGTATAACTGTGGATTAGCCACCAAGAGGCTCATTCTCGCCTTTAAGACTTGGGCTGGCAACAAGCCATGCAGGCCTGACCGCCACACTGATGGCTGTCCTCCTTCAACATATCACCAAACGCGCTTATTTGATTCAATGCAGCGTACACCCTTCATGGCCACGCACTGTTAAATGCCATCCATCCATACGGAACCTAAAGGGAAAATAGCTCGATGGACCCTCTCGAGATCACACTCGCCAGCAACCACGCTCACGCCGTGTCGTGGCAAAAGAGGAATAGCCATCACTAGGATCCCCTAGGTATGCTGGGGTTGGGACGGACCCAGAAGTTCACATTAATGCCGCCTTTGCTATCTGTACATGAAAACCAACTATAATCCATATTGTTGAGAAACAGATGTTCAATTCGAATCACTCGGGGAGCAGGATCTAACTGGTCACCTCTCACAACCAATGTTGTCCTCAACAAAACTTCCTCTTCCCTGCAGACAGAAGTGAGACGCTTCCCAACTGATTGCCATCGATTATTCATGAGGTGGACAATCTCCGAGAGCAGTGTTTCATCAGAGAGTGAAAGTATCTTAATGGCTCACAATGCAGCGGTCCCAAAGAAGGCGCATGGAGATGGCGCGTGGATCACACGGATCTCAACGGGCGACGCCCAAAGACAAGCTTCCCACACATACAGGATGTTGTCATTTATGGACGCTTTCTCCGGCTACCACCAAATTCATGCACTCAATTGCCAGGAGAAAACGACATTCATTACACTAGACCGCTACATACTGCTACAATGGGTCGCGTCACCAAGACCGGGGTTTAATCGTATCAAAGTTAGTTGATAAAGATATTTCGACCATCACGGGCAAGACCATGAAAGTGTATAACGTATTATGCTTGTCAAATCCAAAGAACGCCCCGATCACACGGGCACTGCAGAAGCCTTTAAGCCATTACGATGTACTATGAGATGCGAAACTCAACTCTATAAATTGTGTGTCTAGTTAGTTCAAAGCCATGGTGATACAGTAGGGGATAGAAGCCAATCATATACAACTTAGAGCTATTATGGAATCTCATACTCCTACCTCTAGAAAAAGGGTAAAAGAATCGACGTTTGGCCATGAATTTCAGGTTATTTGTCTCTGCTTATTGACTAATTATTAAAGCCTTTTTTTACTAATTTGAAATGGCTAAATCGACGGCCGGAATAAGGCAAATGCACTGTGCTTTCAGGTAATCAAGCAAGATTCTCACCAACCACCAACTCGTTAGCCTCAAGTAGGTGATACGTCATCTTTACCATAATCTCGATGTCCTGAGTGCACTTTATTCAAAGAAGATGAAACTGGAAACATATACCAGTTGTTCTCTGGAGGCGCAACCTTGGCTCGAGGCAAACTCGAGTATACTCCTGGCTCTCGAGCAGTGCTGGCCGGCCTTTGGCGCGAATGTAAAAATCTCACTCCTTACTTTGGCACACCTATCGCCAGATCGAACAATATTCCCTCGTGAAGCACTATATACAAAACCAACACTTATCAGCTGATGGCCCGGGCTGGCTATGGAGCTAAGTGAGTTCTGGTGATTCAGTAAGCAAACCCCACTGGGCAATAAAGGGACATATATTGGAAGACTTTTTAGCAAAAATCCCGCAACAGGATGCGGACCTAGGTAACGCCAACTGGTGGATCCTTAGTGTGATTAAGCTTCCCACAATACGCCAAGGTTGGCGGTAATCTAAAGCCCCAACTCGAGGAGGAGTAGAGCAGGCTATGCGGTTAGGACTCTCATAACCAACGATGATGCTGGGCTATGAAGCAATCCGAGCGCATAGACCTTGCAACCTCCGTATCCCCTAAAGATCATCATACAAAGTGACTAACCGGGTATTCATATGTAAAACGAGGGTGTCGGAATGACGGACCGTATGGCCAAGTATCGATGCCCTCAAGAGCTCCAATCAAAGCCATACTGAAGTTTCGAAAGCATATCCTAAGGATCAAACGGTGCGTGGATGCCTTAAGACAAGGTCATCCCCATTAACTAAAGAAACAGCGTTCTCATCGTCATTACTGCCGAGTCATCAATTGCTACCAACCGTGAACGACATGTATACATGTCCTCCCGATGACTCCAATAGCTCGCTACCCGAGCTCTAAGAGAACCTGAGATGGCGGTGGTAGAAGCCACAAGATTCGTGTTCATGTAGCCTGATTTTCCCGGTGAACGGGTAGTTGTATAAATGCTTCTAAACGTTCCCAGATCTCAAATGCCTCACCACCCAGCGTGGGCAAGGGGCAGATGCATTAGCAAACTCCATGAAGGAATATGTAAACCATCAAGGGCAAAGAAATCCTTTGGCAATGTGTCTATACCAAGGCTACATCGGGCTAACTATGAGGGCGGATGCAATCCGCCTATGTCACAGGGGCGTACCGCTACTAACGGGCAAAGCTCCCATTCGAGGTGCCTACAGAACTTGACAGTCTATACGAGCTCCCGGCCCTCACCCAAATGGGGAATTGGATATACTGACCATTACTTACCACCCAACACAAAAAGGCTTATTATCGTAACGGCAGCCTATTTCAAGAATATAGAAGCCTTCATCACAAGGACAAGAGATGTCATCTAATTTGTAGCGCGGAAGAACATCGCTTGTCGTTTGGTCGCCAAAATCAATAAGAGAATCGACAACGGGCCACAATTTGATAGCAGGTATTACAGACGTCCTTGCAAACGCAGCCAAAATCGCTAACTTGTATTCAACCCCAAAGATTCACAAAGCAACGCGCGTAATCATCTGGCACTATCCAACAACCAAAGCGTTGCATTCACCATAAAGGAAATGCACAGATAAATGATGACGCCTAAAACTCGGTCCCGCGATACAATCACAATCCAGAGAATTCAGGATTCGGGGTAACCCGACACTACACCGTTGTGTCCCACGTATCTGATCCATTTTCACAAAAATCGGGTAGAGTCTCCTTTGTTCGGTGAGCTCTTCCAATATACAACCTGCATAACAATATATCCATAACCCATTCAAAGGTCTCAGTCAAAGTAATAATGATCACACAGGTCCGGTCTACATCCTCATTATACAACTATATCATTAATAGTCCATAAGAGTTTATTGTAACACCTTATACAAAACATATATATACATGTCAAACAACTATCAAAGCCACAATTCCTACTTTCTTCACAATTGAGGCTCCTATTGAGCACCATCCTCCAAGACACTGTCCCGCATCAATGGTTCCATCGATCAGGTGAGCAATGCCCAAGAGGAGAATAATTCCTACAAGGGCTACTTCCCACCTATGTGTGCACATGCAATGTCATTTTACAAAGATTCAAGAAAAATATAATAATATTCCTACTCAAATGTCTATATTACGGATGAGAATTACTCACCCTGGTTCTGAAGAGTCCAGCGTCCTCATCGACTTCAATACTCACGCTGGTGAAAACCGGGCCATTTATGTTCCAATTTAATATTTTTCGCAAAACAAAGCTTTTTGTTTTATAAATCAAAATCCATTGAGCAAACTCCGAGCACTACTTTGTTTTTACCTAAGTCCCGTGGTGTGCTTATGTGGGGCAGCGAATTTCCAGTTCACTCGCAGGCTTCGTGACGCCTTCCGACACTTTCTCGCGAACTTTCATCGGATACATATGTCTAAGAACACCGGGTTTTTCACCCACAGAGGTCTATCCCTACTTGCATACCCAACACACGTATTTTTCATTTCCTTTTTTCTTTTTTATGCACCATGAGACTCATTTTGGATCGCGCCCCATTTACCTAACCTACCATCGGACTCAAACACACGATCTACCATGTACTACGACATACCATCAAAACATTGGCACAAGGTCAATCTCTACCATGCACTCATACCCATGTCATGCATGTTGCAAAGCAAACAATGCAATGTCATCTCATGTATCTCATGCTAAGATGCACAATGAATGCCGTTATGCTACAATCAAATCATACTTTATGCCAGCATCATGGATAATCATATATAATGCATATAATTATCCCAGCTTAATTCATATGTCTAATACACAGACCCAACATGATCTACAATACACAAACATTTTATTCACTTTCATGCATCTCAAGCATATATCAATAGCATCAATCATGGCTAGCGATACCCTAGCCTTTTATCATAACAATCAGGGCAAGGAGCAATGCCCATAAAACAATCCATACATCAATTTTTTTACAAGAGCAGTAAAACACCAAAACCTGGACACCAAACGTCTGCCCACTAGTGATATAGTTAAATTCCCAGACTCAAAGAGCTTTTCATAGAGTCTAAGAACCACAACCTGGGATTTGCATCAGAAAGTTATGGTCATTCGTCATCGATTCAGATGGAAAGTGAAAATTGTTAGGACCCCAAAACCAAGCATTACACCCCGCTGGCCGGCACTGGCCACCCCAAACTACAAACAATCGTATTTAGTCCCTAGACTGATCAACTATTACCGGCAGCCGATACTCAGCCATCGCCGGGCTGTAACCGCTACACCTGTAGCCAAGAGGTCCGCACTTCTGCCTCGAACACTGGTCCGCAGCCCTAATCATTAATAAACACAATCCTAAGATTAGCGTGGAACCAAAATGACCCTCTATATGGTCACTAGGCAAGAAATAATCGCAGAGAGAAACCCTCACTTTTTGTTTTTGGCACCTACATCAGAGGCTCACGAGTAGACCAACTTAATTTCGCCAAACTAACGACTTCCTCCACACCCCTCTTTTGTTTTTCCTCATTTTTTTCCTTTTCTTTCTGCTCTTTATTTTTTTGGCTATTTTCTTTCTTTCTCCCTTACTTAACAAATTGTTTGATTTCTCTTCAATAGAGGAAGCCTTCTCATTCTATTATTCATCTTTTCCATGTGTCACATTTTCCACATGGTCCATGAATCAAGCATGGATGGCTGTTCTAGGTGGCACTCTCCACAATTATTACGGCTCATGCCACATGTCCTTCACCCATTGTGCTACGTGGTAGCTCCTGCCTCAAAAATATGAAATTCCAATAACTTTGAATTAAATAAAATTTGACTAGGTAACTAGATTGGAGACGAATTCAATAAAGGAATTGCGCTTCATCATTCGAGATCAAAAATTCTATGCGCATTTTCCACTCGAGACTATAGCGACAAATTACCGTTTTGCCATTTTTTAGAAAAATTGAAAATTTTCCCAAGTTTTACAAGATGAGCTACCTGGAGTTCTATGGGCCTATAGACTACTCAACCGAAAACTAATAGTATGTTGCCATTCGCCTTATAAAATGGAAATGAGGGCTATAATCCCCACAAATCGGGATGTCGGCATTCAACTAGAATTCCCGGCAGGCCAAATGTCAAGCCAGCATTAAAGACTTGAATATGGCAGAGAGCCTAGTTGCAATCGCGCGTATAGCGTCATACTAACAAAGATTGCAACCTGCATACATGGTGGCAACCGTGGAACATTCCCAAGATGCAGATTCTAGTCTTGAGAAGAGTCTTTGAAAACACTGCACTAACCCCGCAGTATGGCAAGCCCAACAAACCGGGAAGGTTAAAAGGTTTGGGGGTCCTAGAGCAGCTTGATCGTATGCATGAACAAGCTAGATGAGACTCCAATACCCAAAATTTGAATGCCACAATCAAGAGGTATTAATAAAGAAAGTTTTTAAAAGTATTACTATAAATAAAGACTGCCTTTAAAATACAGAAATTTTGTAACTTCTCTCCCTTTCAAGACTAGATCAGGGGTTTCTGAATCAAGCAGAATGATAGTGAGTGTGTAAAGTTAAGCAAAATGTAAGTCCGTACATAAGTATATGTCGAAGCTCTCGAGTATAGTGGTTTCACAAATGTCGCTCCTCACGAAGAGAGAAGCGTGTTGAATACTAGCTTAGTCCTAGATAATATTCGATATAGTCTTATAGTGAATTATAATCGATTAACTAATTTAACTAATTTAAAGACATCCTAATATCCAAATTTTGATTCAAGTAATGATGAGAAAGCTAGGCCTTGGCTGCCGCCTACCAACATCCACATGGATCTTTAATTCAGATAGCTTATTTATTTAATATCATATGATTTATGCGTGGGTTGATCGCGGCCTATAAGAGATTTTCCTTAAGATATAGCCTACTTATCTCGCCTGCTGGTGTATTGCATCTCCGTCATCTCGACCAGATGCATAAATGTGCAAACCCTAGTGCTACACTTGGACGCGGGAGACTTTCTATCTCCGGGATGACCAAGTGTTGCTTTAACATGTCCCTATGAGTCATCTCTCTCGATATCGACTTCTAGGAATAACATGCCACAATTGGCCAAATAATAACATGTGATTAAATCTGTGAGTAAAACAAATCCATACAACCATACAAATATTAAATAAACCACACAATTAATGTATTAATCCATAATGGTGCGTGTAAGGTTAGGCTGAAGTAAAACCTCAGAAAGAAAAGGCCTACAGTGGATTTGGTCGCTAAACCCGAAATTTTTTTAACATCAAACGAATCAGGAAAAGAAATATAGAAGAAGCCGTCTTTGCGATCTCTCGGAATCCGTCTCCGCCAATCTCTCATCCGTCTCGTCTTCCTCTTCACCGTCCAACTTCCCTGCATTCTCAAATGCTTCTCTTTATATTCGGATGCGGCCCATCATTGGCCCATAATTTCGCATTTTTAACGCTCTGACTAAAAGAAAACCTTGCTACGCCATGGTGAGGTGCTACGCCGCTAATAACTCGGAGGCACTAAGTCCTCCCCGATGGTTCAGCCAGCGCAGGGCCTCCACGCCGCTAAGCTGCCACGCCGCAGAGTGAGTGCCTCGCACCGTGGTACACCCAAGGCCCTACCACACTTCCATCAGATTCTCCTCGTCGGCCTTTTCTATATATTAGCCTTTTTTATTCCTGATATTGCCGTGTCCTCAAAGAAACATTATAGTATCGGGATTAAACGTAATATTAGCGAATATATGGCGTCGTGAATCATGCAATTGAGTCATAAAAACATGAAATCTTACTAAAATGCTGTATTAATTCACCGAATCACCGCATTCATAAAAGTTCAAATATATCGATATCCCGTCGGGCACTTTCAAAATAAGCAGACTATGGCTCTACCGCCGCACTAAAAAGTCCGTGAGACACGATATTCCCATCGCACTTCAAGACTAGACTATGACTCTAGCCCGTTGGCATTCACAAAGTCCAGAGTATGGCTAATATCCCCGTTGGCACTTTCAAAAAACCGACGTGGGTTTCACTCTTCAGCGCTGGCAAAAGTCCAGATATGGTTAATATCATAACTGCACTTTCAAAAGACTACTGGCGGCTCTTAACCTACCGGGCATTCATAAAAGTCCATATGGTTAATATCCAATGCACTTTCAAGACAAGACTGTGGGTCTTAGCTTCATTTGCACTCACAAATGACCGTGACCAGGTTCCGATGCCATCGCCCTATCACAACACCGCTAATGGTCCCGTAGTCCTGCTAGGCATGCAGCCACGCCCCGCCGCGGGGTTTGTTGTGCGACTCAAGCATAGCCGTGAGCACTTGGCTCACTCGCACTTATAGTATAATTTAGCCGGATATAAAATTAACCTTAGCCACCATCATCGATTGGTAGTGTGGGTCAATGCTTGTTCAAAGAATTTACAAAATTTATATCTCATAAATAAATCAATGACGCTATTAGTTACATCTATGATATATATCCAAGCAACAAGGTCAGGGCTACACTATTAAAAAAGAGAAGGAAGAAGAAGAAGAGCGCCATACTGGGGCTACTACCAAAATGAGGGAAAATAAAGAGCTAAACAGCATTGGGCCCATTACAAAAATAAAATAAAATGGAGGTTCGCTTTTAAATCCCCAAGAGTGCACCCCCTACCGTATTTCTCTCTTCCACTTCTCTTTCACGATGCACCCCTAAGAAATTACGCCTTCAGAGGATGCCAAGACAGGGAGGCACTTAAGGTTTGCAAGACACTAGAGAAGAAAATTCCTGAGAGCTGGGCATATAATTTGGGAACCTGCTAGTCTCCAATGTATATTGTGTTTCAACACACAACACCCACAACTATGTGCAGTGATGGCTCCAAAGTCTCTTCCTAGATAGTGTCTTCTCCATGGCTTCCTTATCCTTATTAGTTCACAACAACAGAGAGGAAAAGAAATCGCAACAGGAGAAAGACTTTGTGGATAAGCAATACTCAAAGTAAGACCCCTATATATAGGGGTGAAACGTCAACCTATACATTAAATTCCCTAACATAAATTCATGCACTACAGATGCAATGGGACGTAGTAATGCAGGTAATTTATGATCAATCACCTTTTCTACCTTCTAGCACGCTTTCGTGTTTCATTAATTTTCATGTCTTTCCATCTTTCCATACTCGAGGCTTGGAAGATAGTACCATTTCGAGTCTCATGGATTTTAAACCCACCGCCCATCGCCTAAGGTCTGTCTCCTGCACGCGCAGCCTGAAATGCCCCTAACACCCCCCAAAAGACTGACAGACCGAAGCTCACTAGAACTTCCAAAAGAAACCGCACAAGGCCCCACCCTCACAGGTACATGATCAAGTTCTACTACATCCGCCTCGACTACAAACTGCTCAAGATAGGTCTGTCGATCGGCGACAAGGGCGAACCTTACTAAGTCTCCCAACTAGCATTAGTGTCTCTGTGAGCACCATCCTAAATCAAGAATTGAAGAAAGGCTGCGGCAAGGAAAGGAATCAATAACCTAAGCAAACTAGAAATTATAAGAGCGTCAGCGGTAAGAAATAAGCAACAATAGAAGTAGACAAAAAGGTGTATTTCATTAAAGCACCAATGGTGCTCAGAGAGAACACAAATGATGGCAACGGCCAAGGTCTTCTTACAACAGCAATTAAGTAAGAAATGTAGATAGAGGAACTAGAGTCCTGTCCTTGATAAGATTCTTCACTCATTTTGAAGGTCACCCAGTCTGATTGTCTTCACACAATGGCCTCGGAAGTCATCGATATGGGTCAGAATACCCAAAATTATACCCTAGTAGTTTATTGATAAATTAGTGGTATATTAAAATAAAATTTTATTTTTCTAATTTAAAATGTTAAGGGTAAAATGGTAATTGTCAAATCAAGGACCTAAAAGAGATTATGTAAGAAGATTATATGTTATTGTAGAATTTGATGTTTAACTTGCAAATAGATGGAGTTTGGGACTAATTGTAAGGCCTAAATTAACCTGTAAATGGGATAAGACCAAACAGGTCTTCTCATAGAATATGAAGAAGTTCTCATTTTGGCTTAAAGGGATCTAGGCTAAGATACAATCCAAATGACAGGCAACATTTTAGCTCTCTCTCTTTACGATCAAGAACCGGATTCATCTAGTCCACAAACCCTAAAGTCCTCGTATGTAGCCTTCTCACCTACCCGGATCCTTTCTTCTTTCTTGATTAATCACGGGCAGGCTTGGGTCTCTCATCACAAAAGTAGATAATATGGCTCCGGCTAAGGCTCCGGAACTGCCTCCGCTTGGGTAGAGCCTCCGGGTAGCGACTTCAAAAGGTCTGCAAGAACAAAATGCTCACCCTTGACAACCTTGCAGGGTAAAGGACGAGAAAGAACATGCACTATGTAGAGGAAAGGACTAGCACCCAATCCATGGGTGTTCTTACAAATGTATGGAGCCTGTGGATCACGCCTCCCTCTTCACAGGATTTCTAGTAGCCTCGCATGCGATACAACCTCGCTTCAGCCTAGTTTGACTAGTCACTTGTCATACACCACAATCACAGAAGATAGGTATGGCAATACACACACAAACTAAGGAAGTGTGAAAGATGTACTCATCAGAAAACGGTAGACAAAACTAGGAACGAAGGGACCGTCTAAATTGAAAGGGAAGTCCTAGGAAGCGTGGGGATTCTCATACCACAGTTCTTAATCTCACCCTTCGTCCGTCTTAGGAGCCAGGTGTCTTGCTACGACCACTGGATTAGGGCCACATGGACATGGGGCCCCCGACTTAAGCTTCTGTGTGTGGGAAGTGTAAATAAATCATATCTCCACTAACTAGATATCTAGCTAGTATAGAGTTTAGCAAGCACACCAACCCATCAAAATCCAAAATGCTCAAATGTATTGATTTGCAGTGAGGTGTCTCTGGTAAAGTGCGTGAACTACTTACCAACGATGGAAATGGGAGGCGGTTTAACAACAAACTGCCGCCCTCGTAAAATAAATGACATTATCCGCTCCCAAAAGTCGAGGTAAACACTGTCCCGACGTCCTGTACTAATTTAGCCTAATTGTCAGAGCAACTCAGTTCCTTATAGATACAAAAGAACTAGATCGCTTATGAGGCGCCTTCCTGTGGTACCTCCCTCCTACGCCCAACCTGACTAGTTGAAACCTCTTCTTGCAGACCCCTCGCTTAGTCACAAAGCGCATAAAAAACGGCAGTTAAGGGCCAACTCAGGTCTACAAAGCAAAAATAAAAAATGAAGAAATGAAAGAACCCTTGAAAGGAAAAAGAAATCTCCCCTGGGGATTTTACGACCCATCGGATAAAACCTAAAGAAAGTAAAACTAAAAACCTTCATGACACCTAATAGAAAAACCCAACCATCGGGACACTACCATGCAAACCAACGACGCTTAAAAGGTTTGAGTTGCAAACACTCATCAAAATCAAAGTCAATGCGGGCTGGCCAAGAGTTCCCATGGTTCCTTTGAAGCGGAAGTTTGCAAAAAGCACAAAGGAGGATGATGTACCCGAGTAAAAAAAAAAGAGGAAAAACTCGAGAAACGTAAAAGAAACCCTATGGCAGGCACTAATTATCCTTTATTTATAGGGAAGGGTCGCATGTGACGCGATGCGCTCATCGCCAACGACGAGGATGCACATTGGGAGGCGTGCGTCTCCCATGCACCTTAAACACACGCAAGCGTCACCTTCGAACGCATTCAAATGACCACCGCTTCACAAAACTCACTCTCAACATTCGACATTTGAAATTATTAATATTTTCCCTCCTCCCAACCCGAATTAGCATAAAAACTTCAAATTGAGAAAATATGTACAGAGTACTAGATCTTTAGGATTCACACTACGGGCCCGGACCAGATGTGAAACGGTCTCGAGAATCCATTCACCTCAAGACCAGCAAACCACTTCTCAAATGGAGAATCTATAGAGGCCACCCGAAAGCGGCCCGCTCGACGTCAAGTCCGCCACTTCGCCATTTTATCCTGGTGGAAGTATGTTTTGAATACACCTAGAAGCGAAAAATCCGCAAAAACGATATTATCAACTAATTTTCCAAATTTTCTGACCTCAATTCTCGCATAGATAATCGCGAAAAAGGGAAAATCCCTAATACAAGAGCTAGTCACAATAAGGAAAATATGTTTCCTTTAAACTAGGAGTGAGATAAAATCCACCAAGAAGAAATTATGGATTGAACCTCAACCCTATATGCCTGAAGATCTCTCTATCAGATGGTAGCAAGTAATTTTAATCGCTTCTATTCTCTCCTTCCTCATTTTTGCTAACTTAATCATCTGAGAGGGGGCCACCACCGCTTCTGAACGCCTTTAGCAGTCTACAATGAGTTGTTGATG